>JAMPIV010012855.1:27500-255129 GCA_024509875.1 Oreohelix idahoensis | reverse complement strand
GGTTGTATTGTGCTGTAAACGATTTCTGGTAACAGCTTGGTATCGGTCATTTATGATTCGTTTCTTATGGTTTATATTACGTTGGGTTAGTATCAGTTACTGGAAATTAGTCAATACAAGATGGATGATCTAGATGTTGGTCTCTGACTTGACTCGTTTTGCCACGAAACACTGTAAGCAGATGCAAGGCATAATTAAGTCTATTTGATGGGAGACGGTTCCAAGGCAAAACCTGATATTATGGAGAAAAACATGGTATTATGGCATAAGGATTTGTAAAAATGGACGTTCAGAATGCACTATGAGGAAACCCTAACAAAATCTTGGTACTCATGCATCATGTCTTGACAGCCAATAGGACGAATGTTAGAAGAAAAGAGAGTTGATATACAAAATATTAGAATATAATAGAGGAAAGATAGACGCTTCAACATGCATTAGGAATAATACATCAAAATCACCAGGGACTGGGACCACTTTTAATAATGTGTCAAAGCTGCTCTGAGGGGACACGGAGTAATAAACAAAAAAACAAACAAAACCCAAGACGCCTACAACATCCTTTGTCTTCATGCGCGTTGATAGCGTTGAACTACGAGGATTGAAAATAGTTTGATAAGATCACCCAGTGTCGAACAAATGGAAACAAACCAGGACACCACTCGTATGTGGGGCATGAGCCAGGACAAAGGCGATAGGCCAGGACTATGAAGAAGCCAGGACAAGGGCGACAGGCAGGACAACGAAGAAGCCAGGACAAGGCGATAGGCAGACAATGTAGAAGCCAGGACAAGCGATAGGCAGACAATGAAGAAGCCAGGACAAGGCGATAGGCAGACAATGAAGGAAGCCAGGGACAAAGGCGATAGGGCAGACAATGATGAAGCCAGGACTAGGCGATAGGCAGACAATGAAGAAGCCAGGACAAGGCAATAGGCAGACAAACATGAAGAAGCCAGGACAGGCGATAGGCAGACAATGAGAAGCCAGGACAAGGCGATAGGCAGGACAATGAAGAACAAGCCCAGGACAAGGCGATAGGCAGGGGCAATGAACGAAACAGCCGAGGACAAGGCGATAGGCAGACAATGAAGAAAGCCAGGGAACTAGGCGATAGGCAGACAATGAAGAAGCCAGGACAAGGCGACAGGCAGACAATGAAGAAGCCAGGACAAGGCGATAGACAGACAATGATGAAGCCAGGACTAGGCGATTAGGCAGACAATGAAGAAGCCAGGACAAGGCGATAGGCAGACAATGAAGAAGCCAGGACAAGGCGGATAGGACAGAAAATGTAGAAGCCAGGACAAGGCGATAGGCCAGACAATGAAGAAATTCAAGGCCAAGGCCGATAGGCAACAATGAAGAAGCCAGGACAAGGCGATAGGCAGACAATGAAGAAGCCAGTTGATAAACATTATATAGCTATTCTTTTTCTGGAATCTTTAGGATAAGGAAAGTAGCTGTTGACCTAACAACTCATGGAGAAGGAAAGCAAGATGTTGACCTAACACACTCATGGAGAAGGAAAGTAGATGTTGACCTAACAACTCATGGAGAAGGAAAGTAGATGTTGACCTAACAATTCATGGAGAAGGAAAGTAGATGTTGACCTAACAACTCACGGAAAAGGAAAGTAGATGTTGACCTAACAACTCATTTTAAAAGGGGAAAATAGATGTTGACCTAACAACGCATGGAGAAGGAAAGTAGATGTTGACCTAACAACTCATGAAGAAAGAAACTAGATTTTGATCTAACAAACTCATGGAGAAGGAAAGTAGATGTTGACCTAACAAAGTTAAGAGAAGGAAAGTAGATGTTGACCTAACAAACGCATGGAGAAGGAAAGTAGATGTTGACCTAACAACTCATGGAGAAGGAAAGTAGATGTTGACAATAACAAACTCATGGAGAAGGAAAGTGGAAGTTGACCTTAACCAACTCATTTAAAAGGAAAGTAGATGTTGACCTAACAACTCATGGAGAAAGAAAGTAGATGTTGACCTAACAAACTCATGGAGAAGGGAAAGTAAGATGTTGACCTAACAAACTCATGGAGAAGGAAAGTAGATGTTTGACCTAACAAAGTCATGGAGAAGGAAAGTAGATGTTGACCTAACAACTAATGGAGAAGGAAAGTAGATGTTGACCTAAAACAACTAATGGAGAAGGAAAGTAGATGTTGACCTAACAAAGTTAAGAGAAGGAAAGTAGATGTTGACCTAACAAACGCATGGAGAAGGAAAGTAGATGTTGACCTAACAACTCATGGAGAAGGAAAGTAGATGTTGACCTAACAAACGCATGGAGAAGGAAAGTAGATGTTGACCTAACAACTCATGGAGAAAGAAAGTAGATGTTGACCTAACAAAGTCATGGAGAATCAAAGTAGATGTTGACCCTAAATCCCAACTCATGGAGAAGGAAACTTGATACAGACATGAAGGAGATAAAAAAAGACGAGGGAATGAGTTTGTCGTGCAACAATTGACCTCTTTCTCTGAAGAAAACATTAGTTGTGATTTTAATTATTTCTAAAGACATGAAGTCAAAGGAATGTCCATCGCCAATTAGCTTAATCAGTCACTCAGTCAAACAGTCAGTCATCGGAAATAATTGTGAGGCCTGGGCTGGGAATGAGACCACAAATCTTGCAGAAACACAAATTTTAAAATAGATCAGTAAGAAAAACACAAATGTTAAAATAGATCAGTCAGAAAAACACACATCCTAAGATACATTTAGCACAGACACAAAAGACCTAAATTATATCAGATAAAAACACAAATGTTAAAATAGATCAGTTGGAAAAACACAAATGTTAAAATAGATCAGTCAGAAAAACACACATCCTAAGAAACATTCAGGACAGACACAAAAGACTTAAATTATGTGAGGTAAAAACACAAATGTTAAAATAGATCAGTCAGAAAAACACACATCCTAAGATACATTCAGCACGGACACAAAAGACCTAAACTAAATCAGGTAAAAAGAAAATTTGTTAAAATAGATCAGTCAGAAAAACACACATCCTAAGATACATTCAGCACAGACACAAAAGACCTAAATTATATCAGGTAAAAACACAAATGTTAAAATAGATAAGTCAGAAAAAACACACATCCTAAGATACATTCAGCACAGACACAAAAGATCTAAATTATATCAGGTAAAAAACACAAATGTTAAAATAGATCAGTCAGAAAAAACACACATCCTAAGATACATTCAGCACAGACACAAAAGACCTAAAATTATATCAGGTAAAAACACAAATGTTAAAATAGATCAGTCAGAAAAACACACATCCTAAGATACATTCAGCACAGACACAAAAGACCTAAATTATTTCAGGTAAAAAACACAAATGCTAAAATATACTGTTCAAAAAAAGAAAAACGCATAGCTATCCGAGGGCGCGTTTTTTTTTTATGAGTTTGTAAGTAAAATTTGGTGCTAGGGTATATAAAAACCAGCCTCAAATGTTCTTTACAGTGTCAAATGCACGTGTTGACCTGAATTGCGTTCGTTTTTGTAATCGTTACAACGCGGTGGTCAATAGTGTTTATGACGCAATTTTTGACCACAGCTCATGTTGCGCGCACGTTAAAGCAACAAAATTTGGGGTGAACACTATTCACTGACTACGCAACTGAAACCCTATAAAAGAATAACGCTACGCAAAAAAAATTCAGTTCATTTTCAAGCAGACATTTATGGCGCCTCTATAGATACATTTAAGGAACATTGCTATTGGCCGACTGCATGCAGGCGAAAGTCAAAGTCAGGTTGCCAGGCATCTAAACGTGCATCAGAGTACCATCAGTCGACTTTGGCACCGGTTCCACGCCACTGGCTGAGTTGAAGACCGGCATCGCAGTGGACGACCAAGAGTGACAACAGCAGCGGAGGACCAGGTAAAAACACAAATGTTAAAATAGATCAGTCAGAAAACCACACATCCTAAGATACATTCAGCACAGACACAAAAGACCTAAATTATATCAGGTAAAGAACACAAATGTTAAAATAGATCAGTCAGAAAAACACAAATGTTAAAATAGATCAGTCAGAAAAACACAAATGTTAAAATAGATCAATCAGAAAAACACACATCCGAAGATACATTCAGCACAGACACAAAAGACCTAAATTATATCAGGTAAAAACACAAATGCCCTAAGATAGATAAAGCAACAGCACAAAAGACCTAAGGCAGATCAAGCAGGTTACCATGTTACACTAGTGAAGTGCATGGTCATTAGGTAACATTACAACTTTTATGCGGCATCTGATGGTTCAAATCTTGTCAAACTTCGTCTCATATCTCTTCTGTTAGCTTCATGACTACTGCTGATAGCATCATCTTTATCCTTCATATTACAAGGATTGTAGACCTTCAACAAACTTATGACAAGTCGTCTTGTACCATCAGCGCAAGGTCTTTATATATCTTTATATCATTCATGTATAACTCCAGTTCTTTTCTCAATGTGTTCCTTTGTCTCTATGTACCTATTTTACCATAGCGGTTCCAGAACCTCGTGATTCTATCAACAGGTTTCCTCAGTGTGTGTCCTAACAACAGGTTTCCTCAGTGTGTGTCCTAACAACAGGTTTCTTCAGTGTGTGTCCTATCTACAGGTTTCCTCAGTGTGTGTCCTATCAACATGTTTCCTCAGTGTGTGTCCTATCAACAGGTTTCCTCAGTGTGTGTCCTATCAATAGGTTTCCTCAGTGTGTGTCCTATCAACAGGTTTCCTCAGTGTGTGTCCTATCAACAGGTGTCTTCAATGTGTGTCCTATCAACAGGTTTTCTCAGTGTGTGTCCTATCAACAGGTTTCCTCAGTGTGTGTCTTATCAACAGGTTTAATCAGTGTGTGTCCTATCAACAGGTTTCCTCAATGTGTGTTCTATTAACAGGTTTCCTCAGTGTGTGTCCTATCAACAGGTTTCCTCAGTGTGTGTCCTATCAACAGGTTTCCTCAGTGTGTGTCCTATCAACAACTCCGCCTTTACCGGTCCCAAGCCCGGATGAAAAAGGAGGAGGGCGGCCTGCATGGAGGCCTTAAGGAGGCAGCCCCTCCACCATGCAAAGGCACAACAGGCCAATCACCTGTGTGTCTTAAAACCTGGTTATGCGAAACGTAAGAGAGAAAACCGGACTGAATCTAAAGGCGACGAACTGGAACGGACTACGGACTACGACTTATGGAACTTGGAACACAAGAAGTATAAATGGGAAATAAGAGGAGTTGGTGGAAGAGATGAGGAAAGCAAAACTAGAAATCCTGGCTATAACGGAAACAAAGAAAAAAGGACAAGGAGTCATGGATCTCGATGGCAACACGCTGCTCTGCAGTGGTGTACCCACATCTGAAAGAGCTAAAGGGGGCGTGGGTTGCATTGTGGCCAAAAACAAAAAAGATAGTATCAAGGGATGGAACTTTATCTCGGAGCGCATTATGGCTGTAAAACTAAAAGAAGGAGAAACCATAGTCAACCTGGTCATAGTGTATGGGCCAAATGAGGAGAGAGAGCAGAGGTCAAGGAGGAATTCTTCGAGCTGCTTCAAAGGACAGTGGATGACTGCCTAGATGAAATTATCATGCTCGAGATTTTAATGCCAGAGTTGGAAATGACCATGCTAGATGGGGTGGAGTTATCGGAAGATATGGAGAAGATACTCTCAATGACAATGGAAAGCGACTCCTTAGATTCTGCAGTGAGCAGAATCTGTTCATTACAAACACAAAGTTCCCCCATAAGCGCATACATGCATACACTAGATGTGAACCAACAAGAATGAGAAGTCAGTGATCGACTATGCCATTGTTCGGAGAAGCTCATTCAAATATGTCCGAGATGCTAGAGTCTGGAGGGGGCCAGAGATTGGAAGTGATCACTACCTGCTAACAATCAAACGAACAACTGAAAGAGTTGCTCAGCCTAGGAACTGCCCAACATCACGCAAGAAACCAAGTAAACGAGCGGGAGAAATGAGCATTAGGACCTACAAGCTGAGAGAGCCAGAAATTAAGACCAGATATCAGGGGCTTATTGCTGCAGCGGTGAGCAACACAGAAGAACGACCTGATGACTTGGAAACCCTCTGGAATAAATTCAAGGACATCATAAAGACAGCTGCTGCAGAAGCATGCGGTGAAGTCCGACTTGGGAACAGAGAAAGAGGACACCTTGGTGGACAGAGGAAGTCAAAGAGAAAATAAGAGAGAAGAAAATGGCATGGAAACAATACTTAGGAGCTAAAAACACAACAGGACAAATGGAAAATATAGAGAATATGTGACACTCAGAACAGAAGCAAAGAACAAAGTGCTAGCAGCAAAACAGAAGTCCTGGGAAGAATTTGGAGAAAAGCTAGAAAAAGATGCACAAGAAAACCAGACATTGTTCTATAAGACCCTAAAGAACATGAGGAAGGAAAAAACAATGCCCTCTCAAATTTATAAAGGACAAGCAAGGCAAATTGCTTACTGCCCCGAAGGAAGTAATGGAAAGATGGAAAGAATATTTCTCAGAACTCCTGGATGGTGAGCATGGTGAAGCATCAGAAATGATTACCACTAGCACAGAAGAGGAAACCAATGGTGATGAAGATGACATAAAGATGGAAGAACTGAAGGCAGCACTGGAGAAAATCAAGATGGGCAAAGCAGCAGGGCATGATGGTATAACACAAGAAATGGTTAAGTACATGGGAGCATCAGGCGACCTACTACTCTTAAGGGTTTTACAGGCATCGTGGTACAACAAGACCATACCAAAGGATTGGGAGATTGCCATCATAACAACAATTTTCAAAAAGGGTGACAATCGACAGTGTGGAAACCATAAAGGCATATCCCTTCTCAGTGTCTCTGGTAAAATCTACTCTAGAATCCTAGAGCAGAGACTCCGACGCCTAGCTGAGCCACAATTGGATGAGGTCCAGTGCGAATTCCGAGCAAACCGAAGTACTCAAGACCTAATCTTCACACTCAGACAGCTGAGTGAAAAGGCCCTTGAGTATAAGAGTGAGATCCATATTTGTTTCATAGATCTGGAAAAGGCGTTTGACAGGGTCCCCTGGAACAAACTTTTGGACTGTTTGGCAAGGAAGAATATTCCAGCACCTCTGATTCATGCTATACAGAGCTTCTACAAGTCTTGCAGAAATTATGTGAGGACCGCAAACCATAAGTCAGAAGAGTTCAGGACCACCACTGGTGTAAGACAAGGTGATATCCTATCACCTTACCTTTTCATACTCCTCATGGATGATGTCATCAAGGCATGTAAGGAGAGAACTAGAAAGTATTCAGTGGGGTACTGGAAGATGAGACAGGTCTATATTTCGGAGCTAGCATTTGCTGATGATGTTGCCCTGATTGCTAAATCAGAGGCACATCTCCAATCTAACCTGGAAGTCTGGAAGGAAGAGCTGGAGAAGAGAGGGATGGTCGTAAGCAACTCTAAAACAAAATCCATGGTGATACCACGAGAAGAAAGAAGACATCAGATTAAGCTGGGAGAACAGGTCCTGGAGCAGGTCGACCACTTTAAATACCTCGGGGCTATTATAGACTGAAAGGGAGGCATCAAAGAAGAGTTGGCCACTCGAAAAGCAGTAGCTGGGAGACTTTTTCAGGCCCTAAATCGAGGATTCCTCAGCAAGAGAGAGGTTGGTAAGAAAACGAAGATGGCTGTATACCGCTCCGCCTATGTCCCAGTCTTGACATATGGATGCGAGTCATGGGCAATGACTACAACCCACAAAAGCCAGATCCAAACCTCAGAAATGAGGTATCTGAGGAAAGTGGTTGAAGTAACAACAAGAGACATAGTACGCAACCAGACGATACGTCAAGGCCTTAAATCCTACCCCCTGCAGACGCAAGTAGAACAGTCCCAATTAAGATGGTTTGGTCATGTCTGCAGAATGGGAGAAGATCGGCTACCACGACAAGCATGGGAAACAAAGAGCCAAGGATCCAGACCCCCAGGACGACCCAGAGTCCGCTGGGAGGACAACATTAGACAATCTTTCAAGGACCGAGGACTAGAATGGAACCAGGCCAGGAGGAAGACAGCCGATAGGATAGCCTAGCGCTCTCTCTTCCAAATCTCTACACCTCACGGTAGAAGGGGAACGATTAAGTAAGTAAGTATCCTATCAACAGGTTTCCTCAGTGTGTGTCCTATCAACAGGTTTCCTCAGTGTGTGTCCTATCACTAAGTTATCTCAAAGTGTGTCCTATCAACAATTTTCCACAGTGTTTGTCCTATCAACAAGTTTCCTCAAAGTGTGTTCTATCAACAGTTTTCCTCAATGTGTGTCCTGTACACAGGTTTCCTCAGTGTGTGTCCTATCAACAGGTTTCCTCAGTGTGTGTCCTATCAACAGGTTTCCTCAGTATGTGTCCTGTCAACAGGTTTCCTCAGTGTGTGTCCCATCAACAGGTTTCCTCAATGTGTGTCCTATCAACAGGTTTCCTCAGTGTGTGTCCTATCAACAGGTTTCCTCAATGTGTGTTCTATCAACAGGTTTCCTCAATGTGTGTCCTATCAACAGGTTTCCTCAGTGTGTGTCCTATCAACAGGTTTCCTCAGTGTGTGTCCTATCAACAGGTTTCCTCAGTGTGTGTCCTATCAACAGGTTTCCTCAATGTATGTCTGCCACTTGTCCGGTTATTGTCATCAGTTCCACGTTAATGATCTTGTCATACTACTTCAATTATTCTATTCTTCACAAGCACTCATTTATGAAAATCTGAAACGGTTTGGTTGTTGTTTTTTTTTTTGTTCTCTATGTTTCACGGCCACACAGTAGGATTGATGTCAGCTTGAAGATAAACTGAAATGGACTGCAGTACAGAATGACAAAACCACAACCGAGCAGGTACTGACGAAGAAGACTAACCTAGGGTGTAACTGTCTTTTTTTCTTTGTTGATGTGATCACTGGCCCAAGACAGTATACATGTTGTTAGATGTGTAGTGCGAGCGTATGATGAATTGAGTGTGGGTGCGAATGAAGGCGCGAATGTGTTTAGGCTCGTATAGATGTAGATCCTGCAACCCATACTCTCACATGCAGTAATCAAGGATGCTTTGACACTGCAGGCATGTTTCAAGACATTTATTGACGGGAACACACATAATATCAACAGGAACAGTCAGTGTAACAAGGTCATGCTGACCTGACATCGATAGGTATACATTTGGCATTCAAAAAGGTAAACATCGGAATAGACGTGCATGGTCAATAGCAAAGTTCTTCAATAATGACAGTTCGTAGCGTCGCCCTTGGCGTCTCTGACTAAACGCGTCAGATGCCTTAGTTACTTTGACACACAGGTGCAACTTGGCACTCCTCGCCAATTGCACATATCAGGCTGTAGTATAATAGCCGAAAGCACAGGCCTCGTTCTGACGTCGGCCGTGTACTTCTGTTAAATAGGTTATCATCAACCCTGCAGTAATACTTATTGTAGATAGAAGTTCCGCCAATCTGCGGCTCCCACAATATATCTTCGTCACTGGATTTCTGGACAATATAAGACTAACAGTCTTGGATGGCTACCTCGAGCACAAATATATAAGTTCTGAAATGGCGGATCAGTGAGCTGCTGTTCACCCTAGGTAATCCTTTACATGTTCTGCCACCGAAAAGCGTAATAATGCATAAAGGTCGGTATTACCTGGAAAATGAATCCTCAGAACTAAACAAGGAATTCTGTCGTCATCCCGACGCACAGAGATTCACTGGGGAAAACTGCCATAGCAGTTACTTCGAAGATTCTCCCCGAAAAACAATGGACTCTTGGTCCCTTCAGAAAAACAGGACCTCCCGGCTTCCCGGAAGTATATCTCACTCCCGCTTAAAAAACCTTCCCATAGGCCTACGCCGAACTGTCAACCTCTGACCCTACAGGTCAAACACAATGAATGAATAAACAAGGGAAGACAACCCCTAATCAACCTGACATCGCAGGTAAAGACACAATTATACTTATGATACAAACATAAGCAAATAACTTGACAGATGACTCCGTCGAAAATGACAGCAACATTACTACCACCCCCCTGTAAAAAAAAAATGCAATTTTTTTTTTTTTTTTTTAATATGTTCATGAGCAAGATAGCACCAGTATCACTTCTGTGCTCATGCAAACAATGAACCTAATATCAGGTACAATAGAAGAGGGTACAAATCCTCTCCCAACATAGGAGAAAATATTTCCTTTAAGCCAAACAAACTAAGGGATACCATTCAAGAAACCTAAGTTGCTGGCAATACCAATCATATATCAAACATTACTAAATAATATAATCATAGCAATATACAAATGTCAATGCTATTTTAGCAACATATCACTGATGGATGGACAAAATGAAATTTGTTAAATTATCTAAACATCATCCAAATACATTTGTATTACAACATATTATGATATTAAGGACAGACCTAAGTCTGAAAATATATCAGGAAAAACTAGGACACAAGATTTAACTGGAATCATGTGGGCATCTAGACAATATGTCCGCCATCACATTATCCGAACCACGGATAGCTCGCACCGTGAAATGGAAAGGCTGAAGAGCAATAGCATAACGAGTAGATCTCGAGCTCTTCAAATCCTTACTTTGCATAGCCGTAAGAGCTTTTTGGTCGGTTTCCATAAAGAAATGCGCGCCCAGAAGGAACCTTTGTAGCTTAAGAATGGACCAAACCATAGCCAACAATTCACGGTCCAAAACCGAGTAATTCCTTTCTGCCGCATTCAGCTTCCTAGAAATATACATTACAGGATGCAGAGTTCCTGAATATTCCTGCATTAGTGCCGCTCCAATGCCAGTGGAAGAGGCATCACTACGAAGGACAAAAGTCTTATCAATCGTCGGTAGTCTTAAGATAGGATGAGATGAGAACAAATTCTTAACCTGATCCAATGAAGATTGGCATTCTTGGGACCAACGCACCATATTAGGAGAACCTTTTTTCAATAACGTTGAAAGTGGTGCCATAATGGAGGACAGATTCTCAATGAATCTTCCATAGAATTGTATCAATCCCAAGAGACTACGCACTTGCTTTTTTTGTCTTCGGAACCGAGATATTTAATATCTTTGAAATGTTTTGGTCCTCTGTCTTCAACAGACCATGACCAACTCGATGACCTAGGAAGGAAATTTCACTAAACCCAACAAAAGCTTTAGAGGGTTTAGCAGTCAAACTATGCTCACGTAGAGTAGATAGCAATTCCTTTAGACCCACATAGTGTTCTTCCCAAGTATCGCTGAAAAGACAGATGTCGTCTAAATATGCAATGACATCTGCACGATCTGATAGAATTCGTCGCATCATGCGCACGAAAGTCGCTGGGGCGTTCATAAGCCCGAAAGGCATAAAAATTCCATTGAAACAGACCCCTAGGTGTCGAAAAAGCAGTGAGAGGTTTGGCGTGTTCCGTCAGTGGGACTTGCCAATAACCTTTCGACAAGTCTAGTTTAGTAAAGAATTTAGCTTTAGAAAGTCTAATAAGTAGATCATCTAATAACGGCATAGGTTCAGCATCGAACTTCGTAACTTGATTTAATTTGCGATAATCAACGCAAAGACGTATGTTATTGTCTTTCTTTCGAACAATAACTATCGACGAAGAATAAGCTGAAGTGGATGGTTCAATTATTTGTAGTTGAATCATTTCATCATCCAATTCTTTCTCGACTTGTGCTTGAAAATGAATAGGTATTGGGTATGGTCTTACTCTGATCGGATTACGATCAGTAAGTATGATGTCATGTTCTATGACATCTGTGTGTCCAGGAATGTCGGTAAGGACATCCTGATATGATTGTAACGTAGAGGATACTTGACGCTGTTCCTCAAAAGACAAGTTGGAAGAGACTGTAACGTCTCTCCACGATTCCGTTGAAGTAAGTGGAATCGCAGGAAGAGGTAAGTTCACGTCAGAAAAAATAGTTTCCTCATCCTGTATAACGGACAGGGATGAGATGTGACCATGTTGAACTGGAGAGTCGTCCGTCGCCTGGAAAATAGGCTGTAAATAGTCTGGACGTTCAATAAACTCTGTTAGCATATTTATATGGAAGGTTTTATGCCTTCCATCCACATCGACAATATAGTCGACATCAGAAATTTTCGAGACTATAGTGTATGGACCCTTCCAAGAAATGAGAAGTCTATTCTCTCTTGAGGGCAGTAAGACATATGCTTTGTCTCCAGGACAAAGTTGACGTAGGCGTCTTTTCTTATTAGCAAATCGCCTAGCTTTTTCTTTCGCAAATTCGGAAGATGAAGTTGCTAACCTGCACGATTCGATAATCTTTTCTCTAAGAGCTATAACATATTCATATGACGATTGTGTATCATCGTCAATATTATCGGAAGTTATCAAATCGTGTAACAAGGACATTGGCCCGCGCGGTTGCGCGCCAAAGACAAGTTCGAAAGGAGAAAACCCTGTATGCTCGTTGGGAACCTCTCTATAGGCAAAGAGGACTGCAGGTAAAACCCTGTCCCAATCTTCAGGATGATCCTCCGTTATCTTGCCAAGTAAGTTCTTTAGTGTCCTGTTAAGACGTTCTACCAATCCATTGGACATTGGATGATAAATACTACTGAGAGACCTTTTAATGTCTAGCGTAGCCATTACCTGAGACATAACGTCCGAAATTAACTGAGTGCCGTGATCCGACAGTATTTCTCCGGGGAATCCCAGACGAGAAAATACGAGCCAAAGAGCATCAGCGATATCGACAGTTGATATGCTCTTCAGAGGAATAGCCTCTGGCCAACGCGTGCACATGTCCACGCAAGTGAGGATAAATTGGTGTCCTCTGGCTGACTTAATTTTGAACGGACCAATGATGTCTATAGCCATTTTCTGAAACGGCCGAATCGGAATATCTGCAGCCTGAATAGGAGCAGCATGTCTCGGACCTCTAGACTTGACCTCTTGACAAATTTTGCAAGATCGGCAATAAATTCGGATGTCTTTATTCACGAATGGCCAAAAGAATGACGCAAGGACTCTAGTTTTAGTTCTGGAAAAACCCATGTGTCCCGCACACTGAGAATCGTGTGCATGCCGAAGAATTAAGGCTCTCATACACTTAGGCACAAGAATTTGCGAATGCATAGACTTGTCCGAGTGTTGTACCATTCGTACCAATATACCATTCTTCATAGTAATATACGATTTGTGATTCGTATTTTGATTGGGATCCCCTTTCTTTGCCAGAAGGAAGTATTTCTTCAAAGAAGGATCCTCTTCTTGACGTTTAACAAACGAGTCATGGGAAATCACCAAGTGCTCGTCTTGGCTATCAACTTCATTACTATTATCAGATGAAGTTGGGGGATTAAGAGCTTGAGCTCTTGTCACCACTGCATTGACCGTTTGAATGTTTTTTTCTTCCCAACTAGAAATTTGTTGCGGGGTGCATTCCTTAACCCCATGAATACGACCGATTATAAGATCCGCAATAGGATTAGGAAGAAGACATGCATGGACATCTCCTGTGAAGAAAGGAGTGTCAATCCTAATAATAGCAGTAGGATAGCTTTCCATAGTACCACCAAATGTAACACATTTGATTGTTTTTTCCAGTGGCACAGCAAGGATCTATCAGAGACTTCTTAACCCCGACGGTAGTACATCCCGAATCGAAAAGTACTGAGACTAGCCTATCATTTATTAGACCTTTATCTAAGATGAGAGATCCTCTCCCATCATGCGCAACTGTAGCAGGTAGAGCAGGAAGAGGGTGACCACAACTTAGCGTAGATACAGTCGATGAATCGAACAATGTTAAGCATTGGGGGCATTCAGTTGCTCTCCCAAAATCGAAAGCACAACCAGTGATAGCCCTAGAGTTACCACTATCATTTGCTGTATTACAGGCTCCATCAAACTCTTGTTGTGCAGAGTTTGCCTGTTGGTAAGGTCTTTTCTTGTTAAACCTAGGTCTACCTCGATTATCATTTCCCCTGTAATTATTTTGACTATCATTTCCCCTGTAATTATTTCGACTATCATTTCCCCTGTAATTGTGATCATATTGTCTATTGTACTCATCATTCCGGTTTGAATCCCGGTTTCTAAATTCACCATCGTCATAATCTTGACGTCGAGAATGATTACCTCGAAAATTTGAATAGTTATTATTTGGATAACCTTTGCGAAAGTGTCTCAAATTATTACCACTAAAATTACGAGAACTACCATCTTGTCTCCACTGCATAGACGAAGAACCATCATGTGTTGGATTACTCCGCTTCTGAGTGTAATTTTGATTACTTCCCCTATTCCAATTTTGTTGAGCACCCTGAAATTTTTTTTTGAAATTAGGGCCATATGGTGTTGCCGAAGCAGCTGGCAACCCTTCTTTCACTTTAGAATTGCTAACTGTAGCATGGGGATGTGCTGTGGCATACTGACAACAGTATTCCTC
Organism: Oreohelix idahoensis; assembly: GCA_024509875.1. Lineage (NCBI taxonomy): Eukaryota > Metazoa > Mollusca > Gastropoda > Stylommatophora > Oreohelicidae > Oreohelix > Oreohelix idahoensis. The sequence goes on along the minus strand of JAMPIV010012855.1, from coordinate 240,639 downwards.
CATTTCTTTTAAGTTTTTAGGCTTACGCTCATGAAGGAATGCAAGAAAAGAATCATTAACAGATGACAAAACCTTATCTCGCAATAATAAGTCCATTAGACCTTCATATGTTTTCTCAATCTGAGACAACTCAACCCATCGTGTAAATGTACGACGTATCTTTGTAACAAAATCAGAGAAATCTACTCCATTTTCTGGCAACATTGTCCTAAAACGAAGACGATAGTCTTCTTGTTTTAGTTGATATTTTTTTAGCAGTGCTGCCCTGACAACATCATAATTAGTCCTCTCATGTTCGTCTATTGTCATAAGAGTAGTCACTGTGTCACCTGTAAAAAATGGCATCAGTTGTTCAACATATTTTTCCTTTTTTATGTTATGCGTATCGCACAAAAATTGGAATCTATCTAGATAATCTGCTACGTCATCCTTTAAAGGATTGAAATGAGGCAATTTAATCCTACTAACAAACTCCCTTGTCGTACTCGAAGTTGTTTGCTGAGCACCCATACTCGCCAATTTCAATTTCTCTAACTCCAAAGTTGCGAGTTTTTCATCAAGTTCCATCTTCTGTTTTCTTTCCTCATGTTCCATTTTTCTGATTTCAGCCTCAGCTTGAGCTTTCCTCTCCTCTGCAGCAGCCTCTTTGTCTAATCTCTTTTGTTCCGCTTCTTTGTCTAATCTCTTTTGTTCAGCTTCTTTGTCTAATCTCTTTTGTTCAGCTTCTTTGTCTAATCTCTTTTGTTCAGCTTCTTTGTCTAATCTCTTTTGTTCAGCTTCTTTGTCTAATCTCTTTTGTTCAGCTTCAAATCTCCTTTCCTCCACCTGCATCTGCAATTTCTTTTGTTCAGCAGCAATATCAGCTTCTCTGTCTAGCCTTTTTTGTTCAGCAGCTGCTTCTCTTTCTAATCTCTTCTCTTCAGCCATAGTTTTTTTTTTCCTCTGCAGCAGCCCTTCTCTCTTCAGCAGCTAATGCTTTGTCATACTGAGCAACAGCCCACTGTTCTAACTGTTGACCAGTCTTATCAAGGGCTCTCCCTTGTGTAATAAAGTAGTCCAATGTAGACATCTTGTCTACTGAGATCAGTAACTTGAAAAAAAAATTAAATAAATTACCTTATCCCACTTCAATGGGAGACAAGTCTGAAATGCTAGACTTGTATACTCACTTCACTTTATTTTACTGTCTTAGTCTTAGACAAAGACTTTGTATGTTCCTCTTGTTTATAATGTACCCAAAAAATCACTTGAGTACCTGTGGAAAAAAAAATTCCCTTATATCCCACTCACTATGGGCACAAGTCTTTTTTATAAAGAACTTGAATATGTATTTCACCTTGTCTCAATCTTTGTAGATAACAAGTCTTTTATCAAAGAACTTGTATAAATATCTTATATAATATTTTATTAAGAAACTCTATATGAAGAGTCTATCTTATCAATAATATCAAAACATGACCAAGTATGTGTATGTAGACTGTGTATGACAGTAATGTAGTACAGAAAGAAAAAAAAAAAAAAAAGACAAAGATACAAAACAATACAAATGGCAACACTGTTTTAACCAAAAATGTGTAGAGAAATACACAAGAAAGGAGAGACCTACAGAATACAAACAAAACAAATCGACAATCAAAACTGAAAAACAGACAAAATATTACAAAAACAACGTTAAGTACAATTACATCACAGCTAACATCAATAGCGACCAATTGTCACTAGCAAATTTCCAAATTAAGAAAATTTGCACCTACAGAACGCTTACAGTAAGCCTCGATCAAGTGGCATATTTACCGTAAGACCCACCAACCGAAAAACCCGCAGAAAAAAACACCAATCAGTAGAAATAACATAAACATATAGCAATCAATTTCAATGTGTTGCAGAACAAGTTCAGTCACAGCTGAAACTAAAATAAATTCCTTGCTCCTTGCGAACACAGAAACGAAATGTCAAACGCGCACTGAACGTCAAATCCACTGTAACATAAAGTGGTATTCACGAACCAAAGTTACTATGACCTTCTCAAATTAGGGCTTGCACATTGAATGTTTACTATTTCCACGTACTGTTTACAGACACTTGACCTCCAACAATGTAGCTTGAATGCTCTGACCTAGAAAAGTCTGTTGTTGAATGAAACGTGTAACAACCAGCAGTACTGTTTACAATAGGAACCCGCCTTCTATGCAGTTATGGTCCACGTAGCAAATGCCTAGTAGTTAACTTCAGTACATGTCTTGTTATGCTTTATGTAGCATTATAATATAAATGCTCGTACTGTTTATTTGGGTCAACCGTTGATGACCTATATCTGTCCTGTTGTAGCCAAAACTTGCAAGTGTAGAATTAGCGCTGTGTGTTACGGCTGTCCCGTGTGTAGCTTAGACCCACAGATCAGAAGTGTAATGTGTACTTGTCCTTCTTGTAACTTTCTCGACAAAACTGGAGACATCATACATGTAACAGCCAACCAGGAATGTAAATTTTTGGATCCATAAATGTCAACAATAATGTCAAATGCTCGCTCTGTTCTTTTTAAACCCACAGATCTGGTCCATCAGAAATGTAAGTTTCTAGGCCACATTGGCGACAAGAAATGTATCATAAGAGCCCACGTAACTGGTCCACCAGAAATGTAACTGTCTTTTTTTCTTTGTTGATGTGATCACTGGCCCAAGACAGTATACATGTTGTTAGATGTGTAGTGCGAGCGTATGATGAATTGAGTGTGGGTGCGAATGAAGGCGCGAATGTGTTTAGGCTCGTATAGATGTAGATCCTGCAACCCATACTCTCACATGCAGTAATCAAGGATGCTTTGACACTGCAGGCATGTTTCAAGACATTTATTGACGGGAACACACATAATATCAACAGGAACAGTCAGTGTAACAAGGTCATGCTGACCTGACATCGATAGGTATACATTTGGCATTCAAAAAAGGTAAACATCGGAATAGACGTGCATGGTCAATAGCAAAGTTCTTCAATAATGACAGTTCGTAGCGTCGCCCTTGGCGTCTCTGACTAAACGCGTCAGATGCCTTAGTTACTTTGACACACAGGTGCAACTTGGCACTCCTCGCCAATTGCACATATCAGGCTGTAGTATAATAGCCGAAAGCACAGGCCTCGTTCTGACGTCGGCCGTGTACTTCTGTTAAATAGGTTATCATCAACCCTGCAGTAATACTTATTGTAGATAGAAGTTCCGCCAATCTGCGGCTCCCACAATATATCTTCGTCACTGGATTTCTGGACAATATAAGACTAACAGTCTTGGATGGCTACCTCGAGCACAAATATATAAGTTCTGAAATGGCGGATCAGTGAGCTGCTGTTCACCCTAGGTAATCCTTTACATGTTCTGCCACCGAAAAGCGTAATAATGCATAAAGGTCGGTATTACCTGGAAAATGAATCCTCAGAACTAAACAAGGAATTCTGTCGTCATCCCGACGCACAGAGATTCACTGGGGAAAACTGCCATAGCAGTTACTTCGAAGATTCTCCCCGAAAAACAATGGACTCTTGGTCCCTTCAGAAAAACAGGACCTCCCGGCTTCCCGGAAGTATATCTCACTCCCGCTTAAAAAACCTTCCCATAGGCCTACGCCGAACTGTCAACCTCTGACCCTACAGGTCAAACACAATGAATGAATAAACAAGGGAAGACAACCCCTAATCAACCTGACATCGCAGGTAAAGACACAATTATACTTATGATACAAACATAAGCAAATAACTTGACAGATGACTCCGTCGAAAATGACAGCAACATAGGGCCAAATAAAAACAAAGTTGACAATCAAGACATGGATTGTATGCTACGATGGATTGTATGATACGCATGAAACGATGGCAAACTATAGCACGTTTCACTAGCTTTGCCCAACTTCAGAATGCTATATCTCAGCGAATATATAACGCATATAAATGAAATTTTGTGTGTGAATTTGAAATGATATAGACCATATGAATTAAATTTTTCATTAAAATGCGGCCATTGGTTTCAATTTTCGTTTCTTTGCGATACAATATCAAAATCCTATTTGCCAACACACATCACACACACGCACACATATTGAAATGTCTACAGTAAATTATACGACCTCATTTGCACATGGTTGGTTTATCAAACAATTGGCATGATTTTAGCGTGAAATTGCACTTCTTGAACATAAAACAGTTTATATTTGGTGTTACGCACACATTGTCAATCAAAGGTGTGTCTACAAAAAGTAGTGTGTGGTTAAGTAAGAAAAATGAGTCTGCGAGTACATTTTATAAAGTGGTGATACCTATTGAAATAATTAGATGAATGAAGGTCCAGTTTGGTAGTGCACTAAATGTCAATGACAAACAATGTCACGAGTATCTTGTATACACATCATTTAAGAAGTCATCTTCAACAGGTATTTATACGCAAACGTGATGGCCACATTATTGTAATAGTAGACACGCCTATGCCTAATCAATTCACAGAATCTGTGAATGAAGTGGTAAAATTTCTTTTTTCGATACACAATAAGTATTATGCCGATAAAGATCAAAGGATTTCATTCTGTGGCCGTATATGTTTATACGCCACTAGTAGTTATATTGATTTTATTTAGACAGAGTTAATCCTTCATATGTTGTTGTGGTTCAAGTGCTAACTGGCCTTCCGCCAGAGATAGTAATACTTGACCTTTTGTTATTTTTTTAGACCCAGGAATGTTCTTCCCTTTAAGTTTGGTGATAAGCAAAACAGTTTCAGCACAACAACGTATATCCAAAAGAAATTACTGTAAAGTTCCACAAACAGCAATGTAGAAAATTTAATTAGAGTTTATTGATGTAATTAGACAAACACTGTAAATTTCACAATGATGATTGGTTATCCAAGATGAGAAAATATGTAATCCAACTGAATAATATATGTATGTCCAAATAGAATAATATATGTATATCCAAATAGAATAATATACTGATTTGTCTACTCAAAAACTTGTCTTGTATCCTCAAATGCATACATGTATTTGATCTTTGTGTTTGACATTTCACTCCTCTTTCATGAAAATGGTCCCGTGATCTCTCTGATTTTCTCTGGCAATATTTATTGTTGATCTCTGGTTCTCTCCGGCAATATCTATGGTTGCTCTCTGGTTGTCTACAGCAATATCTATTAATGTTCTCAGATTGTCTCTGGCAATATGTATTGTTGATCTCTGGTTCTCTCCGGCAATATGTATTGTTGATCTCTGCTTCTCTCCGGCAATATGTATTGTTGATCTCTGCATCTCTCCGACAATATGTATTGTTGCTCACTGGTTGTCTCCGGCGATATGTATTGTTGATCTCTGGTTCTCTCTGTTTTTATATCTATTGTTGATGTCTGTTTTATCTCCATTTGTGCAGTTTTGTCTGGCCTCTTTGTTTATTGGGGGGGGGGGGGGGGGGAGGGGGGGGGGAAGACAGAATAACTTTTGCAATTATCGCACCTCTCGCAATGGATGATGTTTTTCCTGAAGTATTTACGATCATGTTAGGAAAATCTCGGGAGCTTGTAATTTCTGCAATGGCCTCAGTAATGAATATCAGTGGACCATCGTTTATATCTTCATCCAGCAATGGTGCAATTTCTACTATCTGTACGGGTCGAATGTAGTCTGACCCCTTTACACAACTGTTACGAACATATTCTTTTGTGTGATAGTCTGTTACGCACAGATTCTTTTGGTAGGCATACAAATATAAAGTAATATCTATCTGTCTGATGAAAAGTATTTATTGAGAGTCAAAATACTTACTTGATAATCAAAGGTACAGAACCCTTGATTGGTTCGATGTTATATTCCGTTATATGGGTTATCTTTTCTTGAATCTCAACCTGGCGTACGAATATTAGTTTTACGTCGGTTTGTTTCTGGTATGGCCAGAAACAGTTTAGTCTTGCTTGGAATGTTTATAACCCGAGAAAATGGTTATTCCTTGACTATTTAAGGCGATTCGGTCTTATATCTTAGTATCTTTGTAATGTCTATGTCGGCCTATATTTTTGAGTTAAACTCTGGGGTCAAGCGCATTTCTGCGCATGCGTCGTTTTAGAGAGTCGAGAAGGGGCTTCTGTGATGGCGAACAGTGGGTTCTGCACGGACGAAGAAAAGTCCGAAGATTTTGTCTTTGTGGTTGATTCTGGGGAAGGAGAAGTTTTCTCAGTATGACTATGATGTTCGTAATTCTCCCCAACGATTATTCTTCACGCCAAGTGATGGCGTGTGCTATTGGCTAGTGTTTTTCTGGACTTAAGGTAAAGCAGAAACATTTACTGAACTTTCCTTAGGCCTAACTAAATATGCAGACGTCATACTGTCTGCCGATGTATTTGATTGTACTTAGACGACTCTTCTACTAGCAGCACTATGCATTGGACATATGCAACATTTATCATGGGATATGAAAAGCCCAATATATTATTTGAGTAATGAACGAAGCCTTCACTTTCGTTTAAGACATCTCCAGTGTGAGCGACACTCACTGAAGCTAACGCCATTTTGGATCCCACTTTCGGTCTATTCGGATTATCGATCAGAGAACAGGAATGCCTTATTACCTGATGGTGATACCAAGACCTATATTGTATTGAAATCCACTCCTTGTCTATTTAAGATTGTCATCATAAGAGCCCGCTGAAGTTACGGCCTGAAAGACTTAGCCAGAAGAGGTTCTGACAGGGAGCCATTATTGATCATTATTTGTTAGCATTAACTGACGCGATTCGTCCGTTAAGGCATGAGACGATAGACAACCAGAATTATGTGCTTGCCTACTATCGTTCTATTGTATTCATATGCTATACGAATGCCAATTTGATGTCGTCACCCATTTTTCAAGTATACGATGATTTTTGTGCCAACCTGTTCCAGTGACTGTAGCTGTGTTGTCAGAGTATGAGTCATATTAAATGTCTGAAATGTCAACAGTGGTCCACGTTATTGACTTCTAGTTACGAGTGAATGAGTGCCTTATCAACCTGTCAACTCTACAGAACAGTCCATCCATTCGCGTGACTTACAGCTACACTCTCACTCCATGTAAACACTGTCCCTTGCTAGCGCCTCAACACTTGGCGAGCAAGGTGACTCAGATACACAACACTGCGTCGGGAGAGTTGACCTTTTCCCATCATATGTCCAGTCTTCATCACTACTAGTATTTACATGCAACACACTACGCAAGAGGAGTATCTTTGCAACACTGGTGGCCAGATTTCTGGGTCTAACCTTCGCAGTGGACAAGATTAAGAAGTCAACTACTGATTGTGCCCTGACGCCTGATACGACACACCAGCAGTACAAATCTACAATATGTCAGCATTGTTTTTCACGTGACCTATCAAGCGTATACAGTAACTAGGTCAGCGCTTGTTGACATTTTTCATAGAACAGACATCATTACACAGCAGGTTTATTAGCAGGAATTAACTGTGTTAGCAAGAAGAGAAGTGCTATTGAACTGAGAAGTCTTACACGACAACGGTGGATCTTCTTGTGTTCTTCTACATGGTGTTGAACTTGAATAATTTAGGCCCTTATTAATTATTTATTAAAGTGGCAATTGTTTTCATTTGAAAATTACCATTATACGGTAAAGTTGAGCCTTCTTTGCAACACATTGTAGTTAAATGCTTTATGTTTACATTATATGTATTTGTTTCTCGGTGTGTTTTCTTGGCGGGTTTCTTCGGTTGGGTGGTGTCTGATTTTATTTGATACCACGTGACAGAGGTCCTATATCAGCGTTCTGTAGGCGCAGTTTCTTAATTGAAAATTTGCGAGCGACAATTTGTTGCTATTTGTGTTAGGTGTGACCAAGTGTACCTTCCATTGTTTTCGTCATATTTTTTCTGTTCTTTAGTTTTGTTTTGATTTGTTTGTACTTGTAGGTCTCCTCTTTCCTTTCATTTAGTTCTATACAACTTCATATTTATACACTGTGACGTCATTTGTTTTGTTTATTTTTCGCGGTTATCATCACAGGCTCTGTGATATTTTTTTCTTTAGTGTCACTATTTGATTTATTTGATTTCTGCGAATGTTTTCATATTGTGGCAGTCTCCCCCAGAGATTGGGAAAAGCTAGTCACATATTGTTAAACATTATGTCGACTTTAGACTACTTTATCACGCAAGGGAAAGCCCTTGGGATGACTGGAGATAAGTTAGAAGAATTTGTGCTTCGCGAATATGACAAGGTTCAGGAGGCTGAACAAGAGAGATTAGACAGAGAAGCTGAGGCTGAACAAAAGAGATTAGACAGAGAAATTGAAGAATTTGAAGAGAGAAAACAGAAGATGAAACATGAGGAGAAACTCGTAGCTTTGGAGTTGGATGCATTAAAGGAAACAAGCTTTGGAGTTGGATGCATTAAAGGAACAATAAATGAGCTTTAAAGTGATAAGAAAGCTCTTACTGATAAGTTATCAGCAATGAATTGTGAAAATGCTAGATTAAGGAGTAAGTTGACGCTGTTGACAGCGAATAATGATAAATCTAGTGAATGTTTTCTTATACAGAAGAAAGAGTTAGAGAATGAAGTGACCTCATTAAAAGAGATGTTGGATAATCAAGTAGATAAGGTGAACTCTTCCACGCTTGATTTGAAACTACTGTGGAAGATTATAGAAACATTAGCTCTTCCTCGTAAGGATAAATTAAAACAATCTCAAATGAAGAAGAAAAAGAAATTTGAAGATGAGATGAGCTTTTCTAAATATGAACAGTGGTTAGAAAGTGATATGAGCTTGGCTCAATACGAGCAGTATTGTAAAGAAAAGGCTTGCACCGGGGACTTGAAACAAGTAAAAATGGACAATGAGAAATTAAAGATTCAGATTCAGTCACTACAACTGGAGTTAACTCAGTTGAAGGCGAAGCCAGAAAAAGATGAGAAAGTGGATGAACCTATGACTACTCATCATAGTGCTATGGAAGCACTCAAACTTGAACTTGTTCAAGAGAAGGCTAAGGTTTTAGAAGCTACAGCTCAGATGACAATATTAAGAAAGGATCTTAAAGATAGTATTGTTAAGGAGAAGACTTTGGCTTCTCAGTTACATGTTACAAGGTTGGATTATAACAGGGAAGTTAAAACCAATGAGAAAATGCATAAGGCTGCTGTTAGAGAGAAAGCTATGACAGAAATGGAAGTTACAAAACTTCGTAAAAGAGTTGACGGTTTATTGGATATTGTTTTATACAATAAGATGTTATCTACTACCAAAGTGGATAGATTTCAACATAAACCTGATGGTCAACATGTTGCTAATGCAAAGAGTTAGCCACATGCACTCAATGCAAGCAAATCCTTTCGTGGCAAATATGGGTTCCCACGTAATAAAGATGCTGCCTCTAATAGGAATGATTGTTGGCGTCAGGCCAATAAGAGTAATACGACTGTGATAGTCAGTCCTGATAAACTTGTAACAAAGAACAAAAGTAATCATATTGTTAGTCCTTCAGATCAGGGTAACAACATTGAAAAATGTCATAATAAGGCTCCTCTAACGAATCAAGCATCGACTTCGCAAATTTCTGATAAATTTGTATCGGGGAATAAAACTTATAGTACTAGTTTCCGAAATAAGAACGATTATGTTCGGAACAATAAGAACCCTATTATCCCTGTTACTCATCATACTCAGCACAGACAGTGTGATGCTCCTTTCAAACACATTGCCAAAGGCAAAAATAAAAGCAATTTTGCTAAGAGAGATTATCATGATTGTGGACATTACCAAACGCGTCCATATGATAATAGTTCTTCTTCAAAGAACTGGAGGCAATTTAATGGCCCTCAACATTTTGGTCCTAGTGACTATAAGAACTTTCATAAAGGTTATCAACATTGTAATGATTGTTCTCCAGGACAACAAAAACCATCAAATAGATATTTTGATCAGAAGAGAAATAACAATCATAACTATGTTAACTGGAGTTCAGATAATAGCGAGGTACTCAACAGAGATAAGAATTTTGATAGATCTCGTTGTGATGGTAGATCTCCACATGATTCCACCTAACTGTTAAATCTTGGACTTCTTAATGTATCTAACTCTACAACAGTTCTTTTCTATATCAAAATATGTACACATTTGTAATATATGATATAGTGATTGTATAAACACTTAGCGGTTCACTAATGTATATTCACCGCTAGTCCTTTGATGATTTTTCTTTTTGTCAATCATGAACTTATGGCACTTAATATGATATTGTGATTGAAATTATTGTATGCATTGTGTCATTGCCAGTATTGTAGTATACGTTGGTGACACCTCCCTGGAAATATTTATACTTAGAGAAATACTTTCTCTTAGATGTTGAGATATATTCTCACCTGTCGATCTATACTTCGACTTTGCCTTAATTTGGCGTTATAAATTGCTGATATTTCTCATCTGCGCATTATTCGTGCGTTGTGAGCCTATTGTGTGTTGCTCTCAGATGAAAAAAAAATGATTTTCATTTTTTTCCCGGGGGGGTGTGGTAGTCTGTTGCGAACAGATTCTTTTGTGTGATAGTCTGTTACGCACAGATTCTTTTGGTAGGCATACAAATATAAAGTAATATCTATCTGTCTGATGAAAAGTATTTATTGAGAGTCAAAATACTTACTTGATAATCAAAGGTACAGAACCCTTGATTGGTTCGATGTTATATTCCGTTATATGGGTTATCTTTTCTTGAATCTCAACCTGGCGTACGAATATTAGTTTTACGTCGGTTTGTTTCTGGTATGGCCAGAAACAGTTTAGTCTTGCTTGGAATGTTTATAACCCGAGAAAATGGTTATTCCTTGACTATTTAAGGCGATTCGGGCTTATATCTTAGTATCTTTGTAATGTCTATGTCGGCCTATATTTTTGAGTTAAACTCTGGGGTCAAGCGCATTTCTGCGCATGCGTCGTTTTAGAGAGTCGAGAAGGGGCTTCCGTGATGGCGAACTGTGGGTTCTGCACGGACGAAGAAAAGTCCGAAGATTTTGTCTTTGTGGTTGATTCTGGGGAAGGAGAAGTTTTCTCAGTATGACCATGATGTTCGTAATTCTCCCCAACGATTATTCTTCACGCCAAGGGATGGCGTGTGCTATTGGCTAGTGTTTTTTCTGGACTTAAGGTAAAGCAGAAACATTTACTGAACTTTCCTTAGGCCTAACTAAATATGCAGACGTCATACTGTCTGCCGATGTATTTGATTGATTGTACTTAGACGACTCTTCTACTAGCAGCACTATGCATTGGACATATGCAACATTTATCATGGGATATGGAAAGCCCAATATATTATTTGAGAAATGAACGGAGCCTTCACTTTCGTTTAAGACATCTCCAGCGTGAGCGACACTCACTGAAGCTAACGCCATTTTGGATCCCACTTTCGGTCTATTCGGATTATCAATCAGAGAACAGGAATGCCTTATTACCTGATGGTGATACCAAGACCTATATTGTATTGAAATCCACTCCTTGTCTATTTAAGATTGTCATCATAAGAGCCCGCTGAAGTTACGGCCTGAAAGACTTAGCCAGAAGAGGTTCTGACAGGGAGCCATTATTGATCATTATTTGTTAGCATTAACTGACGCGATTCGTCAGTTAAGGCAGGAGACGATAGACAACCAGAATTATGTGCTTGCCTACTATCGTTCTATTGTATTCATATGCTATACGAATGCCAATTTGATGTCGTCACCCATTTTTCAAGTATACGATGATTTTTGTGCCAACCTGTTCCAGTGACTGTAGCTGTGTTGTCAGAGTATGAGTCATATTAAATGTCTGAAATGTCAACAATGGTCCACGTTATTGACTTCTAGTTACGAGTGAATGAGTGCCTTATCAACCTGTCAACTCTACAGAACAGTCCATCCATTCGCGTGACTTACAGCTACACTCTCACTCCATGTAAACACTGTCCCTTGCTAGCGCCTCAACACTTGGCGAGCAAGGTGACTCAGATACACAACACTGCGTCGGGAGAGTTGACCTTTTTCCATCATATGTCCAGTCTTCATCACTACTAGTATTTACATGCAACACACTACGCAAGAGGAGTATCTTTGCAACACTGGTGGCCAGATTTCTGGGTCTAACCTTCGCAGTGGACAAGATTAAGAAGTCAACTACTGATTGTGCCCTGACGCCTGATACGACACACCAGCAGTACAAGTCTACAATATGTCAGCATTGTTTTTCACGTGACCTATCAAGCGTATACAGTAACTAGGTCAGCGCTTGTTGACATTTTTCATAGAACAGACATCATTACACAGCAGGTTTATTAGCAGGAATTAACTGTGTTAGCAAGAAGAGCAGTGCTATTGAACTGAGAAGTCTTACACGTCAACGGTGGATCTTCTTGTGTTCTTCTACATGGTGTTGAACTTTAATAATTTAGGCCCTTATTAATTATTTATTAAAGTGGCAATTGTTTTCATTTGAAAATTACCATTATACGGTAAAGTTGAGCCTTCTTTGCAACACATTGTAGTTAAATGCTTTATGTTTACATTATATGTATTTGTTTCTCGGTGTGTTTTCTTGGCGGGTTTCTTCGGTTGGGTGGTGTCTGATTTTATTTGATACCACGTGACAGAGGTCCTATATCAGCGTTCTGTAGGCGCAGTTTCTTAATTGAAAATTTGCGAGCGACAATTTGTTGCTATTTGTGTTAGGTGTGACGAAGTGTACCTTCCATTGTTTTCGTCATATTTTTTTCTGTTCTTTAGTTTTGTTTTGATTTGTTTGTACTTGTAGGTCTCCTCTTTTCTTTCATTAAGTTCTATACAACTTTATATTTATACACTGTGACGTCATTTGTTTTGTTTATTTTTCGCGGTTATCATCACAGGCTCTGTGATATTTTTTTCTTTAGTGTCACTATTTGATTTATTTGATTTCTGCGAATGTTTTCATATTGTCTTTCTTGATTGTCCTATGTTTATGTTGTTGGTTGACATATGCTATTGATAGGTATATTTGATCATAAACTATTAGCTGTGTAGTGTACTTGTGGTATAGAATAAACTGGTGGCATTATTATACAAGACCTTACTAAAGGCTTGTCTCCCCCAGAGATTGGGATAAAGCTAGCTGGTTATTCAAGTTTATTAAAACTTGCTTTCATTTACTTTGAAATAAATTGCATTATTATTTCAGGTAACTAGTCACATATTGTTAAACATTATGTCGACTTTAGACTACTTTATCACGCAAGGGAAAGCCCTTGGGAATGACTGGAGATAAGTTAGAAGAATTTGTGCTTCGCGAATATGACAAGGTTCAGGAGGCTGAACAAGAGAGATTAGACAGAGAAGCTGAGGCTGAACAAAAGAGATTAGACAGAGAAATTGAAGAATTTGAAGAGAGAAAACAGAAGATGAAACATGAGGAGAAACTCGTAGCTTTGGAGTTGGATGCATTAAAGGAAACAATAAATGAGCTTCAAAGTGATAAGAAAGCTCTTACTGATAAGTTATCAGCAATGAATTGTGAAAATGCTAGATTAAGGAGTAAGTTGACGCTGTTGACAGCGAATAATGATAAATCTAGTGAATGTTTTCTTATACAGAAGAAAGAGTTAGAGAATGAAGTGACCTCATTAAAAGAGATGTTGGATAATCAAGTAGATAAGGTGAACTCTTCCACGCTTGATTTCTACTCATCATAGTGCTATGGAAGCACTCAAACTTGAACTTGTTCAAGAGAAGGCTAAGGTTTTAGAAGCTACAGCTCAGATGACAATATTAAGAAAGGATCTTAAAGATAGTATTGTTAAGGAGAAGACTTTGGCTTCTCAGTTACATGTTACAAGGTTGGATTATAACAGGGAAGTTAAAACCAATGAGAAAATGCATAAGGCTGCTGTTAGAGAGAAAGCTATGACAGAAATGGAAGTTACAAAACTTCGTAAAAGAGTTGACGGTTTATTGGATATTGTTTTATACAATAAGATGTTATCTACTACCAAAGTGGATAGATTTCAACATAAACCTGATGGTCAACATGTTGCTAATGCAAAGAGTTAGCCACATGCACTCAATGCAAGCAAATCCTTTCGTGTGGCAAATATGGGTTCCCACGTAATAAAGATGCTGCCTCTAATAGGAATGATTGTTGGCGTCAGGCCAATAAGAGTAATACGACTGTGATAGTCAGTCCTGATAAACTTGTAACAAAGAACAAAAGTAATCATATTGTTAGTCCTTCAGATCAGGGTAACAACATTGAAAAATGTCATAATAAGGCTCCTCTAACGAATCAAGCATCGACTTCGCAAATTTCTGATAAATTTGTATCGGGGAATAAAACTTTTAGTACTAGTTCCCGAAATAAGAACGATTATGTTCGGAACAATAAGAACCCTATTATCCCTGTTACTCATCATACTCAGCACAGACAGTGTGATGCTCCTTTCAAACACATTGCCAAAGGCAAAAATAAAAGCAATTTTGCTAAGAGAGATAATCATGATTGTGGACATTACCAAACGCGTCCATATGATAATAGTTCTTCTTCAAAGAACTGGAGGCAATTTAATGGCCCTCAACATTTTGGTCCTAGTGACTATAAGAACTTTCATAAAGGTTATCAACATTGTAATGATTGTTCTCCAGGACAACAAAAACCATCAAATAGATATTTTGATCAGAAGAGAAATAACAATCATAACTATGTTAACTGGAGTTCAGATAATAGCGAGGTACTCAACAGAGATAAGAATTTTGATAGATCTCGTTGTGATGGTAGATCTCCACATGATTCCACCTAACTGTTAAATCTTGGACTTCTTAATGTATCTAACTCTACAACAGTTCTTTTCTATATCAAAATATGTACACATTTGTAATATATGATATAGTGATTGTATAAACACTTAGCGGTTCACTAATGTATATTCACCGCTAGTCCTTTGATGATTTTTCTTTTTGTCAATCATGAACTTATGGCACTTAATATGATATTGTGATTGAAATTATTGTATGCATTGTGTCATTGCCAGTATTGTAGTATACGTTGGTGACACCTCCCTGGAAATATTTATACTTAGATAAATACTTTCTCTTAGATGTTGAGATATATTCTCACCTGTCGATCTATACTTCGACTTTGCCTTAATTTGGCGTTATAAATTGCTGATATTTCTCATCTGCGCATTATTCGTGCGTTGTGAGCCTATTGTGTGTTGCTCTCAGATGAAAAAAAAATGATTTTCATTTTTTTTCCCGGGGGGGTGTGGTAGTCTGTTGCGAACAGATTCTTTTGTGTGATAGTCTGTTACGCACAGATTCTTTTGGTAGGCATACAAATATAAAGTAATATCTATCTGTCTGATGAAAAGTATTTATTGAGAGTCAAAATACTTACTTGATAATCAAAGGTACAGAACCCTTGATTGGTTCGATGTTATATTCCGTTATATGGGTTATCTTTTCTTGAATCTCAACCTGGCGTACGAATATTAGTTTTACGTCGGTTTGTTTCTGGTATGGCCAGAAACAGTTTAGTCTTGCTTGGAATGTTTATAACCCGAGAAAATGGTTATTCCTTGACTATTTAAGGCGATTCGGTCTTATATCTTAGTATCTTTGTAATGTCTATGTCGGCCTATATTTTTGAGTTAAACTCTGGGGTCAAGCGCATTTCTGCGCATGCGTCGTTTTAGAGAGTCGAGAAGGGGCTTCCGTGATGGCGAACTGTGGGTTCTGCACGGACGAAGAAAAGTCCGAAGATTTTGTCTTTGTGGTTGATTCTGGGGAAGGAGAAGTTTTCTCAGTATGACCATGATGTTCGTAATTCTCCCCAACGATTATTCTTCACGCCAAGGGATGGCGTGTGCTATTGGCTAGTGTTTTTCTGGACTTAAGGTAAAGCAGAAACATTTACTGAACTTTCCTTAGGCCTAACTAAATATGCAGACGTCATACTGTCTGCCGATGTATTTGATTGATTGTACTTAGACGACTCTTCTACTAGCAGCACTATGCATTGGACATATGCAACATTTATCATGGGATATGGAAAGCCCAATATATTATTTGAGAAATGAACGGAGCCTTCACTTTCGTTTAAGACATCTCCAGCGTGAGCGACACTCACTGAAGCTAACGCCATTTTGGATCCCACTTTCGGTCTATTCGGATTATCGATCAGAGAACAGGAATGCCTTATTACCTGATGGTGATACCAAGACCTATATTGTATTGAAATCCACTCCTTGTCTATTTAAGATTGTCATCATAAGAGCCCGCTGAAGTTACGGCCTGAAAGACTTAGCCAGAAGAGGTTCTGACAGGGAGCCATTATTGATCATTATTTGTTAGCATTAACTGACGCGATTCGTCAGTTAAGGCAGGAGACGATAGACAACCAGAATTATGTGCTTGCCTACTATCGTTCTATTGTATTCATATGCTATACGAATGCCAATTTGATGTCGTCACCCATTTTTCAAGTATACGATGATTTTTGTGCCAACCTGTTCCAGTGACTGTAGCTGTGTTGTCAGAGTATGAGTCATATTAAATGTCTGAAATGTCAACAGTGGTCCACGTTATTGACTTCTAGTTACGAGTGAATGAGTGCCTTATCAACCTGTCAACTCTACAGAACAGTCCATCCATTCGCGTGACTTACAGCTACACTCTCACTCCATGTAAACACTGTCCCTTGCTAGCGCCTCAACACTTGGCGAGCAAGGTGACTCAGATACACAACACTGCGTCGGGAGAGTTGACCTTTTTCCATCATATGTCCAGTCTTCATCACTACTAGTATTTACATGCAACACACTACGCAAGAGGAGTATCTTTGCAACACTGGTGGCCAGATTTCTGGGTCTAACCTTCGCAGTGGACAAGATTAAGAAGTCAACTACTGATTGTGCCCTGACGCCTGATACGACACACCAGCAGTACAAGTCTACAATATGTCAGCATTGTTTTTCACGTGACCTATCAAGCGTATACAGTAACTAGGTCAGCGCTTGTTGACATTTTTCATAGAACAGACATCATTACACAGCAGGTTTATTAGCAGGAATTAACTGTGTTAGCAAGAAGAGCAGTGCTATTGAACTGAGAAGTCTTACACGTCAACGGTGGATCTTCTTGTGTTCTTCTACATGGTGTTGAACTTTAATAATTTAGGCCCTTATTAATTATTTATTAAAGTGGCAATTGTTTTCATTTGAAAATTACCATTATACGGTAAAGTTGAGCCTTCTTTGCAACACATTGTAGTTAAATGCTTTATGTTTACATTATATGTATTTGTTTCTCGGTGTGTTTTCTTGGCGGGTTCTAACAGTGGTTAGAAAGTGATATGAGCTTGGCTCAATACGAGCAGTATTGTAAAGAAAAGGCTTGCACCGGGGACTTGAAACAAGTAAAAATGGACAATGAGAAATTAAAGATTCAGATTCAGTCACTACAACTGGAGTTAACTCAGTTGAGGGCGAAGCCAGAAAAAGATGAGAAAGTGGATGAACCTATGACTACTCATCATAGTGCTATGGAAGCACTCAAACTTGAACTTGTTCAAGAGAAGGCTAAGGTTTTAGAAGCTACAGCTCAGATGACAATATTAAGAAAGGATCTTAAAGATAGTATTGTTAAGGAGAAGACTTTGGCTTCTCAGTTACATGTTACAAGGTTGGATTATAACAGGGAAGTTAAAACCAATGAGAAAATGCATAAGGCTGCTGTTAGAGAGAAAGCTGTGACAGAAATGGAAGATACAAAACTTCGTAAAAGAGTTGACGGTTTATTGGATATTGTTTTATACAATAAGATGTTATCTACTACCAAAGTGGATAGATTTCAACATAAACCTGATGGTCAACATGTTGCTAATGCAAAGAGTTAGCCACATGCACTCAATGCAAGCAAATCCTTTCGTGGCAAATATGGGTTCCCACGTAATAAAGATGCTGCCTCTAATAGGAATGATTGTTGGCGTCAGGCCAATAAGAGTAATACGACTGTGATAGTCAGTCCTGATAAACTTGTAACAAAGAACAAAAGTAATCATATTGTTAGTCCTTCAGATCAGGGTAACAACATTGAAAAATGTCATAATAAGGCTCCTCTAACGAATCAAGCATCGACTTCGCAAATTTCTGATAAATTTGTATCGGGGAATAAAACTTTTAGTACTAGTTCCCGAAATAAGAACGATTATGTTCGGAACAATAAGAACCCTATTATCCCTGTTACTCATCATACTCAGCACAGACAGTGTGATGCTCCTTTCAAACACATTGCCAAAGACAAAAATAAAAGCAATTTTGCTAAGAGAGATAATCATGATTGTGGACATTACCAAACGCGTCCATATGATAATAGTTCTTCTTCAAAGAACTGGAGGCAATTTAATGGCCCTCAACATTTTGGTCCTAGTGACTATAAGAACTTTCATAAAGGTTATCAACATTGTAATGATTGTTCTCCAGGACAACAAAAAACCATCAAATAGATATTTTGATCAGAAGAGAAATAACAATCATAACTATGTTAACTGGAGTTCAGATAATAGCGAGGTACTCAACAGAGATAAGAATTTTGATAGATCTCGTTGTGATGGTAGATCTCCACATGATTCCACCTAACTGTTAAATCTTGGACTTCTTAATGTATCTAACTCTACAACAGTTCTTTTCTATATCAAAATATGTACACATTTGTAATATATGATATAGTGATTGTATAAACACTTAGCGGTTCACTAATGTATATTCACCGCTAGTCCTTTGATGATTTTTCTTTTTGTCAATCATGAACTTATGGTACTTAATATGATATTGTGATTGAAATTATTGTATGCATTGTGTCATTGCCAGTATTGTAGTATACGTTGGTGACACCTCCCTGGAAATATTTATACTTAGAGAAATACTTTCTCTTAGATGTTGAGATATATTCTCACCTGTCGATCTATACTTCGACTTTGCCTTAATTTGGCGTTATAAATTGCTGATATTTCTCATCTGCGCATTATTCGTGCGTTGTGAGCCTATTGTATGTTGCTCTCAGATAAAAAAAAAATGATTTTCATTTTTTTCCCGGGGGGGGTGTGGTAGTCTGTTGCGAACAGATTCTTTTGTGTGATAGTCTGTTACGCACAGATTCTTTTGGTAGGCATACAAATATAAAGTAATATCTATCTGTCTGATGAAAAGTATTTATTGAGAGTCAAAATACTTACTTGATAATCAAAGGTACAGAACCCTTGATTGGTTCGATGTTATATTCCGTTATATGGGTTATCTTTTCTTGAATCTCAACCTGGCGTACGAATATTAGTTTTACGTCGGTTTGTTTCTGGTATGGCCAGAAACAGTTTAGTCTTGCTTGGAATGTTTATAACCCGAGAAAATGGTTATTCCTTGACTATTTAAGGCGATTCGGTCTTATATCTTAGTATCTTTGTAATGTCTATGTCGGCCTATATTTTTGAGTTAAACTCTGGGGTCAAGCGCATTTCTGCGCATGCGTCGTTTTAGAGAGTCGAGAAGGGGCTTCCGTGATGGCGAACTGTGGGTTCTGCACGGACGAAGAAAAGTCCGAAGACTTTGTCTTTGTGGTTGATTCTGGGGAAGGAGAAGTTTTCTCAGTATGACCATGATGTTCGTAATTCTCCCCAACGATTATTCTTCACGCCAAGTGATGGCGTGTGCTATTGGCTAGTGTTTTTCTGGACTTAAGGTAAAGCAGAAACATTTACTGAACTTTCCTTAGGCCTAACTAAATATGCAGACGTCATACTGTCTGCCGATGTATTTGATTGATTGTACTTAGACGACTCTTCTACTAGCAGCACTATGCATTGGACATATGCAACATTTATCATGGGATATGGAAAGCCCAATATATTATTTGAGAAATGAACGGAGCCTTCACTTTCGTTTAAGACATCTCCAGCGTGAGCGACACTCACTGAAGCTAACGCCATTTTGGTTCCCACTTTCGGTCTATTCGGATTATCGATCAGAGAACAGGAATGCCTTATTACCTGATGGTGATACCAAGACCTATATTGTATTGAAATCCACTCCTTGTCTATTTAAGATTGTCATCATAAGAGCCCGCTGAAGTTACGGCCTGAAAGACTTAGCCAGAAGAGGTTCTGACAGGGAGCCATTATTGATCATTGTTACGTGCAGTCTTTGATATCTTACAATATAATACATTTGTAAGCTTGTTATGTTCGCAAATATTTTGTAAACAAAATAGATACTTTTTAGTGCTTAAGGAAAAGTCATTATTGAGTTACTTCCCTTCGATCGAACTCCGCGGATGAATCCAGTTTTACTGCGATTTATTCTTTGTTTGGGTAGAAATAGGTTGTTCTTGCTTCAGTGTATCTATGGCCTGAATTTATGTGTATTGTTTGTCTATGTAGGACGAGTCGGTCTTATATCTGTATATCTTTACATATCTAAGTCGAACTATATGGTCTTTTGTCGTTATAAAGGTCAAAGGGCTGTTCGGCGGATGTGTCGCTAGAGAGGCGTGATTTGGCTTCGCCCTGAAGGGGGCTGTGATTTTTGTGTAGCGGCTTGTCGCCGGTAAAAGTGATCTCAGTATTTATGGGGAAAGTGATAGTCGTCTAGACCTATCGTGTATGCTTTACCCCAGTGTTTATTCTTATTGCCAAGGAATGGCAGAATCATATTTCTGATGCCAAGGTAACAAAAGATTCTCCTTATGAACTCTGGCTAAGCCACCGTTTTTCGATAGGCACGATTTGTACGTCTGAGAGAATATATTTAATAGATGAAAACGACATTCATTCCTAGCAGCATTATATCTCGTATGATGAAATCAATTGTATTATGATAGAATCTACAGAGCAACGAGAACATTTAATGAATGATTAACTTTGATTCAGTTGTATCCAAACGTGAGTGACAGCTCACGAGAGAAGCCATCTTGTATTCAAATATTTTATGACTTTCAAGAAGAGAAAAGGGATGCCCCGTATTATCGCTTGATGAGTCCAGAGATCACTGCTACACATGAGAACCCATTACCAGCGGTTCAATATGATTATATGAAAAATATGTGCTGAACATTATTCTAAAGAATCTTCGCTAGACGAGGTTAGGTCTAGAAGCCATCTTGAATGTTTTTTATAATCTGACGTGCTTTGTCAGTAAACTCAGATGATATATATATATATGGGCAATACTGAGTGCTTGTCTACTGACAGTCCATTATGCTATTATTCTACATGAGTGCCCATGTATCATTGCAAGACCATTTATCCACTGTACCATGATGTATTATGCCAACCTGTGATTTGTCACTATTCGTGCTGTCGAGTGTGTACGTCCAATTAAACTGTAGCAAAGGTACACAGTCGTTGGTGTCGATGACTTCCAGCCATACATGAGTGTGAGAAAAAGACCATTTGTCAACACCACGAACTCTTCTTATCATTCGCATATTATACTCAATCTATGTCTACACACCACTGCGTAGGTCGAGTTGACATTCCATACTCAAACCACAAGCAACACGACAACACAGCATTTAACTCTGGTGATGTTCTGGTGAGCTTACATTTATCAAATGATGAGCAAAAAGAGAGTTATCAAAATAGAGGTTTATCAATCATTATTTCTTAGCATTAACTGACGCAATTCGTCAGTTAAGGCATGAGACGATAGACAACCAGAATTATGTGCTTGCCTACTATCGTTCTATTGTATTCATATGCTATACGAATGCCAATTTGATGTTGTCACCCATTTTTCAAGTATACGATGATTTTTGTGCCAACCTGTTCCAGTGACTGTAGCTGTGTTGTCAGAGTATGCATCATATTAAATGTCTGAAATGTCAACAGTGGTCCACGTTATTGACTTCTAGTTACGAGTGAATGAGTGCCTTATCAACCTGTCAACTCTACAGAACAGTCCATCCATTCGCGTGACTTACAGCTACACTCTCACTCCATGTAAACACTGTCCCTTGCTAGCGCCTCAACACTTGGCGAGCAAGGTGACTCAGATACACAACACTGCGTCGGGAGAGTTGACCTTTTTCCATCATATGTCCAGTCTTCATCACTACTAGTATTTACGTGCAACACACTACGCAAGAGGAGTATCTTTGCAACAACAACCTTTGGTTATTATTAGTGAGTTTTGTAGAATGGTCACTGGAGCTGTGAGGCGTACCAACGAAGCGATGTGTAAATCATCCTGGAGGTTGATGTATTCTCCGTTTAGTTTAATCTTGTTTAGATCGTAGTATATCCGGGCCTGGTGTTTGTTCAGGAAATCACTTCCAATAATAAGATTCCGAGACATACCGCGTGTAATAATGAATTTATGGTTTATTTTCTGTTCCCCAATCTGGAATGTGATAAACGCAGTACCAAAGGATTTCATTTCCTGGCCGGTCACCGATGCCATGTAAGTTTTCGTGGGATGAAATTTCTCATATTTTTGAATTTTTCGAAAAAGATGTTCTCGTATTAGGCTTACCGATGCTCCAATGCATCAATGCTCGATAATGCATGCCCTGAATAGACATGAGACAGGAACTCGGGTCTGGGTGGATGTTAATGTTATTTACTACAGTCTGCTGCCTTTTATTGCGGCGAGAATGATGTTCTGTGTTGTGTGACTTCTTCCTTGTTGTGTGGGACCTAGTTGGTTTATAAGTGTTCCTTTCTGTATAGCTCACGTCAGCGGTCCGATCTAACGTGTACTCGGTCCGTTTCCCGAAGCAGGGAAATATTGTGGTCTACCTCTGGCAAAAGCATGTTGGGTTGCGTATGCGCGGTTGTTCTGTCCTTGTTGTGGTTGGTTATAACCCCGAGATTGATTATGTTGATACGTTCTATGTCCTTGTCTACCCTCTCCGAACGATCCTTGCTGGTGTGATTGGCATGCACGAGAGACATGCCCATTTTGTCCACATGTGTAACAGACAATCGTATTGACATTTTGGACATTCTGTTGCCTCGGTTGGTGTGCTTGCTGGAACTGACGTTGCTCAGGCTGATGGCGTGTAGATCGATGTTGGTGACGGTGCCACTGCTGTCTCGAGTGACCGATTTCCATTGGCTCGTGGTCATGGTTTACTTCATAGCGAGGATCTCTACCTGTGCGTTGATTGAAACGTTTTCGTACGTTATCCTCCGATTCTGCCATTTGTATAGCATCCGTGACAGTTTTACGGTCTTTTCTTATGAGATGGAGCTTTACGTTATCTGTGTAAAGTCCGTCTACAAAAATGCTTACCAAGTGTTTTTCAATGTCCTGTGATAGTACCGTTCCTTCAATAAAAGCTTCTTCAGCCAAATTCAATAAACGGTCTCCATAAAATTGAACAGGTTCAGATTTTTCTTGATGGATTTTCCTCAAAAGCGACCACGCGTGCTGTTTGTCGATTATGTCACTATACCGTGCAATTAGTTCCTTTTTTAATGATGCATAGGTCTCCTCTGGGTAGATGACGGAGCGCCGTCGCAGAAAATCCGTCACAAGTGATTCCGATGCCAAGTATGCAATTTTGATGTTTTCCTTGTCACTTGTAGCATTTACCATGGAACTAAACTTGTCTATGTTCATTAGCCATCTCCGAAATGTCTTTGAATCGCTGTTACAGTCTGTTATGGTATGCTTATATGAATACTTTATTATACTTTTCTTATATTTGTGGTCTAAGGGATTTAACCTGTGATTATGTTTTCCTTTTGATACAGGTTAGATTTATTTATTATGTCCCTTGACTCGGCCGATTTTCGGTTTGGCTTAGCCTTACAGATTGTTCGAAATTGCCTTATATGGTTATAGACAAGATTGTACGAGACGGTCTTATATGGTTTTAGACCTGGCTTCACGGTACGGTGTGAGTTGGACTCACATCACGCGATTATACGGGCGCATGAGCAATGATTTAGGCGCGACCGGAAGACTGTTGTTTTGGAAGTCGCCTGGCATTTTTTCGAGCTGACAAGTCGCTCAGCGTTTTGCTCTGTTGGTGTCAAAGGGGATCAGAGTTCTTCTGTGATTTAATTATGTTTAAGATTGCCCTTTAATGTGATTCTGGCATAGAGTTATAAGCCTAGGAAATGGAAAGTGTTTTTTGGTGTTTGATTCATGGAAGGCAGAGCAGGTAAAGAAACATTTTTGAACCTATTTGTTATTGCCATGAACTTTGAGTTATTTAGGCGACTTACTCCCGGTGCGGAGAAGTGGTAACACTGTTGTTTGCCAGAGGTGTTGCACCAGATTATCAATGAATTATATATGTAAGCCCGCTGTCCATGCGGCCTATTTTTGCCAGAGGTGTTGAACCAGATTATCAATGAATTATATATGTAAGCCCGCTGTTCATGCGGCCTATTGTTTGCCAGAGGTGTTGAACCAGATTATCAATGAACTATACATGTAAGCCCGCTGTTCATGCGGCCTATTGTTTGCCAGAGGTGTTGCACCAGATTATCAATGAATTATATATGTAAGCCCTCTGTCCATGCGGCCTATTTTGCCAGAGGTGTTGAACCAGATTATCAATGAATTATATATGTAAGCCTGCTGTGCATGCGGCCTATTTTTGCCAGAGGTGTATTGGCATGTGATTACGTCCATAATGTGTTGAACCTTTGTTCATATGACAATGTATGTGTCGATGTCAGTGTGATTTGTATTGTACCGTAATAAACTGTTTGGAAACGTCACCAGTCGTCCAACGCTTCCTGATATCATCATCATGTGTTACTGTGACGTCTTCATGACCTATTTACAGTAGCCCTGTGTGTGTGGGCCTGTATGTCAACACACTTACATTTGTAGCAGTACCAACTACTTTCAACAGTGCCTGTACACCAATCTGCTACATTGGTATCACATCAACATTTTACAATCGCCCGTGAAGGGGGGTTATAACCGAGCGAATTTGGTTATATTTATTATAGTGATCTACATTAGATAGCGTGTCTGTTATCCGTTGCAACGCTGTCATTGTGGGTTCGGCCTCTACAGGTAAGGGTATGTTAGTAGGATGGACGTTTGCCTGTTGCATTTCCTGTTGCTGTTGTAGCTGCGGTGCATATAACGCATGTTGTTGTTGCTGTAGTGTATACAACGCCTGTTGTTGCTGCTGTTGTTCTTGACTTTCATCCATTAGTGATTACGCCTGTCTGCTTTCACAAAGAAAAAAGGGCAGGTCACGGCGCCAATTAGTACAATATGTGGCCGTGTATGTTTATACGCCACTAGTAGTTATATTGATTTTAATCCTTCATATGTTGTTGTGGTTCAAGTGCTAACTGGCCTTCCGCCAGAGATAGTAATACTTGACCTTTTGTTATTTTTTTCAACCCAGGAATGTTCTTCCCTTTAAGTTTGGTGATAAGCAAAACAGTTTCAGCATAACAACGTATATCCAAAAGAAATTACTGTAAAGTTCCACAAACAGCAATGTAGAAAATTTAATTAGAGTTTATTGATGTAATTAGACAAACACTGTAAATTTCACAATGATGATTGGTTATCCAAGATGAGAAAATATGTAATCCTACTGAATAATATATGTATATCCAAATAGAATAATATATGTATATCCAAATAGAATAATATACTGATTTGTCTACTCAAAAACTTGTCTTGGTATCTTCAAAGACGAAGTTCACCTAACGCTATCTGTAAAAATCCTCTAGTCTAAAGTTATAGTTTCATTAGAATCATAAATCCTGAAATCACTCCCTATCGCCCACAACTCTTCTATTTATACTATTTCTTCTTTTTTTCCCGCCTTTTTTCACACGACCCGTCCTTTTTTCACACGGTACAATAATCTACATTTGCACTCCTTTCCTCAGCCTTTCGACCTTTTTGCACACGACATTCTGTTATTTCGACTTTTTTTTCCACGTGTGTGATCTTTTCCAACTTAACAATTGGATTAAAAAAAACCAGATCACACAAACATTCATTTCCCACTTTCGCGCTTATAAAACCCATTCATTATTATCTGGGACTGACCTACGTTTGCCCTGTCAGAGCAGTAACTACCAACTGAACTTTGAATGAATACTGCGTTTTGTGTAGAAACGTCTTATTTGCTTTTAAGGTCTGGCATTCTTACATGTAGCATATTATAGCACTTATAAATGCTTAGCGTGGAAGTAGGAGGGATAATGCTAGCGTGAAAGGCCAAGTGGTCACAATTCGTTTATGTGAACTAGACAAGGTGCACAGATATAAAGTATATATTTGTTGGGTCTAACCCAATATACCATCGTAAGCAAAAAAATGGCATTAATACGTTGGACGGTTAATCAGATAATTACCTTTGTTTGAGGGCAAAGCTAGTGAAACGTGCTATAGAAACGCAATTGTACATTTATTGTCATCGTTTCGTACTTTTTAACTACTTTCTATCACATTTAGCGAACAGATACGTTGTACATTTCTTCCGTTTTCTCAGTTGCTACAGTTTTTTAGTGTTTATTTTGCTGTCATATTGAGGATGTGGCTCTAAAGTTGTGCAGACATTTATAAAATAGAAAGCAGTATGACTCAGACGTATAGCTGCAAAATTCGTTCACTTAAAAAAAAAGAATATAGGGTAATCTAAAAACACACGGAAAAGGAAGGTGGCAACAGAGTTTAAAGTTTAAAAAAAGGCATTGATAGATCTTCAACGACAGCATGAATGCATAAATTTGATGAAGGGATGCTGAAAGAAAATATAAAAATGGCAAAAGAAAGCGAAGAAGTGTGTATGGGGCAAGGAAGGAATAAATAAGATACACCAGTCCTTAAACAATACAATTCTAATGTGCGAGTGACAAATATTTATCCCATACAGCAGTCCTTAAACAATACACAATACAATTCTAATGTGCGAGTGAAAAACATGTATCCCATACAGCTACAATATAACATTACAACAAAGGCAAACACGAGACACAGTAAAATAAAGTAAAAAAATATACTCAATACAGCATCCAAACGCAAACATTAACCAGTGTGAGAATGTAGAGAGACATGCAACGGCGACTTATATACCCATGAGGCCAGGTGGAGATAAACACACAAACTTTCCGCACGGCCAGCGACCACGCACCAACGCACTGACAACATTGAGCGAACCACAGATGTAATGCCTGCATTGTTATTATACTGGAATAAACTGAACGCGACAATAAGCAACAAAGATGATCATGCCGTTCTACGTTGAACAGATCAAAGTTGTTGATACCAAACGGCCATTTGTAATCTTTTTGCTAATATTGTCACACATGAACCAACAACATTTCGGCAATGTTCAAGCATTAAAAGACTAAAACGTACTGTAATTAAACTTCTACTCTCTCCTGAAGTTCTGGGACGTATCAACTGTTTTCGTAGCTCGCTAGCAGGCCTTCATTGTAAAAGCCTTTTTTCAGGACTGCATAATTGTATACAGCAGCAGTTTTCAACCTGTGCGCCGCGGCGTTCTGGGGCGTCATGACTGACGGTCAGGGGCGCCGTGATTGGGCGTGGATTTTTTTCGTATTTAGCTAAAATGAAAACACAGAGCTGTGGGAAATTTCATTTTTGGTGTTTGTCAATCTGCGTGACCCCGGAGAAATTTCACTTTTGATGTTGGCCAGCCTATGAAGTCCCGCTCCCCCGACTCGCCATCAACTTTCCGCGCATTCTCCTGGCGCAGCCATAGCAGTTAACACGTTCTGTTTTCAAACGTTTTTGATTTTGTTGTGAGTTTGATATAAACTATGGAAAGATTTTTTTAATTTGGCAAGTGTTAGAAAAATCGAGAACTTGTTGAGGATGACAAGGAAAGTGGTAATGAGGAAAGGAAACGTAAGTATCGAAAATAAGACGAAGGTTACTGAGATTTTGGTTTCACGTGCACTCTTGTGAACAATGAAGATCGTCCACAGTGTGTTTTGTGTTTCAAAGTACTCTCTGTCGAATGTATGCTGCCTAGCAAATTGAAGCGCTATTTAGAAAGTGTTCATAAGAATGACGTGGGCAAACCAAGAGAATATTTCTCTAGAAAGCTGAGTCAAATGAAAGAACAAAAATCAACATTTTCTAAGCAGGCGATCATCTCGAGTAAAGCTCTTCTAGCGTCCTACAAGGTAGCATACCTGGTAGCAAAATGTAAGAAACCCCATACGATTGAAGAAGAACTCGTTTTACCGTGTGCTATTGATATGGTGTCCATTATGGTTGGAGAGTCCGTGGGAAAACAGCTTTTGCCCATTCCTTTGTCGTACAAAACAATCAGCCGCCGAATTCAAGATTTAGAAGAGGATTTTAATGAAAAGATTATAGAAGAAATAAGGGTGAAGGACTTTGCATTGCAACTTGATGAGGCCACTGAGAGCAATAGAGATGCTCATTTAATCTGTTATTTACGGTTTGTTGATGAAAAAAACGAAATGGTGGAATATCTTCTTTTTTGCGAGGACATAAATGCAGGTATGACAGGCAAAGATTTATTTGAAATTGTGGAAAACTTCGTGGCGGAAAATAAAATATACTGGGCTCAATGTGTTGGTGTGTGTACCGATGGTGCTCGTTCAATGTCGGGCTGTTACAGTGGCCTACAAGCTCTCATCCGCGTCAAAGCTCCTGATGCTGTTTGGACCCATTGTATTATCCATAAGGAAGCACTTGCTTCACCGCATTTGAGTGGTGATTTGAATGAAGTCCTGCAAACTCTCATAAATGTGGTGAACTTTTATTAAAACTCAACCTCATAGAGCTAGATTTTTCAGTAAAATGTGTCATGATATGGGGGCTGAGCATACGTCTCTCTTATTTTATAGCATCACTCGATGGCTTTCCATAGGAAATGTATTATCGCGCATTTTTGAACTTAGGCGGGAACTGTATTCTTATCTTGAAGAAGAAAACCATGTCATTGCTAAGTGCGTTCTGGACACTGATTTCCTGTTAAAAGTTGCATATATATATATATATATATATATATATATATATATATATATATATATATATATATATATATATATATATATATATATATATATATATATATATATATATATATATATATATATATATATATATATATATATATATATATATATATATATATATATATATATATATATATATATGTGTGTGTGTGTGTGTGTGTGTATAAGTATATAAACCAATAAAACGGTATTGAATCAGTTCTACAAAATGACGGTTCACATGAAACAAGGGACGTTTCGGGTTTTACCCTTCGTCAGCCACAGTTACAAACTGGTGACAAGTACAAGAATTACATACAGGTACTACAAAAACAAACGATGATGAGAAACATACGATGATGAGAAACATACGATGATGAGAAACATACGAAGATGAGAAACATACGATGATGAGAAACATACGATGATGAGAAACATACGAAGATGAGAAACATACGATGATGAGAAACATACGATGATGAGAAACATACGATGATGAGAAACATACACCAAATGAGTGACAAGCAGATGGAAAAAGTAAACAACCACAATATGTGCGAAAAATGAACAATAGTAATGCAAGAAAATCGTAAAACCTGAAAGAAATAACGAAACAAGAAAGTAAATAATCAACGAAGCGAAAAAAAAAGAATGAACAAAACTGTGGAACAAGTAAAAGGTCACTTAGCTAGATCCGTAGATGATTGGAATAGAACACTGAGGTAGCTTGTTCAAGAAATCGTCTAAGGAAGTGACGAATAAGATAGCGACAATTTAAAAAGATACAAAAGGATAATAAACGAGCCAAAACAGAAACATACGAAAATAGATCGAAAAAACTACGAATACAGAAGAATGAAAAAGAGAGAAAAGCCACCAGAATTTATGCAAAATGATGTTGGGCATTTTTTGAGATAAACAGCCCATTTGAAAAATGAGGCAATTCTCCAACGAAAAAATTTGGTCATCACAGACACACGAAAGGAGGGCAATGACATGAATATCGGAATTACCTGAATGGTCAGGCCTATTGAAATGAAGGGCCACTGGTAAATGTTGCCATGATAGATGTCATTTAAGTGCTCAAGAAACCTGTCTGCCAAACGTCTGCCAGTTTCACCAATATAGGTAATGCCACACTTCTTGCAGATGATAGCATAAATCAGGTTTCTGGATTCGCACGTGAAAGACTCTCTAATGACAAATTAATAATAATTAAAATAAAAGTTACATACCTCTGTGATCGTTTTGAAAAGTTGAACTGGTTAAATAAATCTTTGCAAGGAAGTGAAAGTCATTTGATTCAACTTATTGACAAAGTTTCGGCCTTCAAACAGAAGCTTCTTCTTTGGAAGAGAAAAATCAATGAAGGAGGAGAAACTGACTACTTCCCAGGTTTGCAGCAGTTCATTACAGACAATGAAATAGATTTTAGTGCAGATCTTCTTCTTCTTCGATCCATAGCCACCAACCGTCAAAGCAGTCAGCGGCCATCGCGCCTGGTGGCGTCTTGTAGGGCAGCAACAAATTGATTCCACTTTGCTCGGTCGGCGGCAAACCTTCGTACAGTGCCCCGACTCTGGTTAATTCTTTGCATCTCAGCTTCCACAGTTCTCCGCCAAGTTGTTATTGGTCGGCCTCTCTTTCGCTTTCCCTCGGGGATGCATAGCATAGCTTTTCTTGTGATGGTATCAGGGTCCCTTCTGAGGACGTGGCCAACCCAACTCCAGCGTCTGCCAGCTATGATGGTGTACATGTCCTCCTGGTTACTCCGAATAAGTAGTTCTTGGTTGCTGATGGTGTTTGGCCAAAAGATTCGGAGAATTTTCCTTAGGCAGATTGTGTGGAAGGAGGACAGTTTCGACATTTCCTTCTCTGTTGCTCTCCAACATTCCGCACCATAGAGAAGCACAGAAAGTACACAGCTCTCATACAGTCTTAACTTGGTGTTTGTGCTGTACTGGGAAGACTTCCAAATGTTGTTGAGAACAGCAAAGGCTGTTCTCGCTTTATTCATTCTGTTTTTAATGTCCTTGCTTGGTCCGCCGTCAGGTGTTACTATGCATCCTAGGTAAGTAAATGTGTCTGTCTGTTCTAACTTCTGGTTCCTTACTGTTATTGGTTCAGGATTGCCCACATTTAATGTCATGACCTCTGTCTTCTTCAAATTTATGTTCAGGCCAACCTGCTGGCCATAAGTATTCAGTCTATCGGTTTTGTCTTGAATGTGTTGATGTGAATGCGCAAGTAGTGCAATGTCATCTGCATACTCCAGGTCTTCCAGTGTAGAAAACGTTGTCCATCTAATTCCTCTTGGACTGCCCTCTGTTGTCTGGCGCATCACCCAATCTATGACTGTCAAAAATAATGTTGTTGATAAGGGGCATCCCTGTCGTATTCCTGTTTTCACTTCGAAAGTTACATTACTCGATCCAACACTGCAAGTAAATTTAGAATAGAGGCTTTTTATGATGAAAACAATGCGGCTGGGAATTCCATAAGCCCTCAGAATTTTCCATAGGCTGTCCCTGTGTATGCTGTCGAAAGCCTTTTCAAAATCAACAAAGTTAATGTACAGCTGTCTCTGCCATTCTGAGCACTGCTCTATAATGTTCCTGAGGGTAAATATATGATCTGCACATCTTCTGTTCTTTCTGAAGCCCGCTTGTTCTTTCCTCAGTTTATGGTCAACTGCTTTTGAAATTCTCTGGATGATTATCCTGCCTAGTATTTTGCTGGGGATTGAGAGGAGGGTAATTCCTCTCCAGTGGTTGCAGTCTGCAAGGTCGCTCTTCTTGGGCAATTTGACAATTATTCCTTTACTCAACTCTGTTGTTGTTGTCTCAGTTTCCCAGATTTGTGCAAATAGTGGTTCTAATAGTTCTGCTGCTAGTTCATGGTCTGCCTTGAATAGCTCAGCATTTAGATTGTCGTGACCAGGCGCTTTTCCATTTTTTAGCCCTTTGATAGCTGTGATGATTTCTTCTTTTCGTGGATTGTCTGTATTTACGTCTAAGTCACTTTCAGCCTCAGGAACATTCAGCTGAGTCTCTGGTGGTTCCTTATTCAGTGTTTCTCTGAAGTGCTCTGCCCATCTTGTTTCCTGCCCCTGTGCTGTGGTGATGAGATTACCTTGCTTGTCTCTTACTAACGTTATGTTGTTTTCACCTCGTTTTCCACTGATAGCTTTAGTTATTTTATAAACTGTGCTTTGTTCATTTCTCAGTGCTGCCTCTTCTGCCTGTCTTGCAAGGTCATCCAGAAATGTCTTTTTGTTAGCACAGGTTTGACGTTTTACTTCCTTGTCCAGCTGACTGTACTGTTCACTATATATTGTCTTTAACCTGGGAGACTTAGCTTCTGTTTTCTTTCTTTTCATTTCCTTTCTCTTCGCTATGGTGTTTAGCGTTTCTGGTGTTATCCAGTCTTGGCTCTTTCTTTCCTGGAATCCCAAGCATGACTTGCTGCTTTCTTTGTATATTGTTGAGATGGTGTTGAATTTCTGGTCGACATCGTCGGTCTCTGTTCTTTCCTGGCTTTTGGTAATCAGATATCGTCTCTTTACGTCAACCACGAACGCTTTTCTGGTGATGGGGTCCTTAAGTTTCATGATGGTATATCTTTTCTGTTTGACTACAACTGGTCCAGCAGCTCTGAGTTTCACCTTCAGTCTTGCTACTACTAGGTGATGATCGCTTCCCACGTCTGCGCCTCTTCTTACTTTCACGTCTTGTAGTGCATGTCTCCATCTACCATTGATCATTATGTGATCTATCTGGTTTCTGTCTCGTCCGTTTGGTGATTCCTATGTTAACTTGTGCACTTCTTTGTGTTGAAAAAGTGTTCCTCCAATGACCAAGTTGTTAGTACTGCAGAAGCTTATTAATTTGTCCCCATTCTCATTTACTGTTCCACTGCCGCATTTCCCCATTACTCTTTTGTTATAATTATTGTGTGTTCCAACTTTCGCATTTAGGTCTCCCATTACTATAATAAGATCGTACCTGGGGACAGTTTCCATTTCCTTTTGTACCTGTTGATAGAACTCGTCCTTGATCTCTTCATCGCTGTCGTTTGTTGGTGCATAGCATTGTATAATTGTGGTGTTGGTGAATCTCCCTCTCAGTCTTGCTCTTATTAGTATGTTGTTAATGGGTTTCCATTCCAGTAAAGACCTTTCCAATCCTTTCTTCAGGATAATGGCTACACCTTCGTTGTGCTGACCATCCTCTATACCAGAATAAAGTACTGTTTCCCCTGTAGCTGTTTTTATTCTCCCCATCCCTGTCCTTCTACTCTCGCTTATTCCCAGGACATGTAGTTTGTAATTCCTCATCTCTGCTGTGATCTGTCTCAGTTTTCCTGCCTCATTCATAGTTCTGACATTCCAAAAACCAATTCTGGTTTCGTGTTTTGCGGTCTGGGCATCCGTTTTCATGCCAGTGGCTTCCTTAGTGCAGATATTGTTTCTATAATTCAAGGACACTTATCTCAACTCGGTGTTCATTTTGAAAAAAATACTTTCCTGAAAACTGTGACAGGTTTCAGTGGGTTCAAAATCCCTTCAGTAGTGATGCTCCTTCGGACTTCAGTACTGCAGAAGAGGAAGAACTGATGGAACTTTCATCAGACTCTTCACTACAAGCAAAGTTTCTATCCATGGCATTGTCAAAATTTTGGTATTCAGTAAAACAGGAGTTCCCAAGCTTGAGCAAGAGAGCACTGAAGATATTAATTCCTTTTGCAACCTCCTATCTCTGCGAGGCTGGGTTTTCAACAGTGGCTGTCATAAAAACCAAGTTCAGATCAAGACTAGATGTGGAGAAGGAAATGAGGGTAGCTGTATCTCAATTGGTGCCAAGATTTGACAAGCTGTGTAACAACAAGCAAGTTAAAGTTTCACACTGAGGTGACTGGTACTTTATTCATCATATTTTTATTTTAGTTTTACTGTACAAGTTTTTTGTTATGGAGATTGAATCATGGGTGCAGTATATTAGAGAATGATTTTCAGACAAAAATATTAAAAAATGTTAGAAAGAAACTACTTTATCTGTGTGGTTTTCTTTTTTAATAGTAAGGGTTTTCAAAGTGCACTTTATGTATATTTTTTCTTGTACGTGTAATTTTTTCACAGATTGTCCAGTTGCATTTTTGTTTTTAATTACATAAAAAATTACATTGTTTAAAAGCCTTTCCAAAGCTCTCCTGCTCAAAAAAGGCTAGGCTAAATGTCGAAACATCGCTAGAGTTTTTACCAGTTATCCCACAGGGGAGCATCAGAAAGATTGCAGTTGGTCAGGGGAGCCATGGACTCAAAAAGGTTGAAAACCTGTGGTATAACAGTGTATCCTTTAAGGGGACATAACCGTTAATTAATTTATCATGCACTTTTTCAATATGAGTTAGTTACCTTAATTTCTGATATCTGTTCTGATTTAATTCATTCTTGAACATATTTTTCTCCCTTCCTCGTTCTTTTTTTTAATGAACATGCATTGATTGAACATATGTTTCTTTGTCTCTTTGACTGATGACTTTACTTGACGTACGACAATATGTCTTACATTACTAGTTAATGTTAGTACATAAGATACAGACTGACAGTGACTACGATTTTTATGTTTGATGTGGCCTGTTTGATTTTCAATATGTAATACATTTTGGCCAGTTAAAAGATCTTGCGTACGGAATCAGTTAAGCCTAACCTTACTATCGTTTATTTTACACATAAATCTGTGACATCATATGTAAAGAGTCCATTTTTTGTGCACAATTTTTTAGATTTTTTTTGGTGGTTCGACCTATTTGAGTTCTGTTTAATTCGTCACTACCTGCACTTTTATTCATTTTCTAGTATCATTTTAATGTTGGTAATTCGTAATTGTGGCGTGAAATTGTATTTAATGGATGGGTTTGAAAAAAAATCGAAAAAAGGTGATTCGTCTTACGAGGACAAAAAACAAAGAAAATAGTCTACGTTACGGCCACAAGGCCTTCGTCCGGAAAGGAAAGAAAGTGAAGGCTAGATAGGACACTTAAGAACTTAAATAAATATAAAAATAAAACCTAGGTACTTCCCTGAAGGCTCCTTGTAGTGGTGGTTATGGAACGGATACTAGCACATCTTCACGCGAATGTTCAATGTTTAACATAGGTGTAATGTTCAAATCAGAACTCCAACGAGAGGCAGTCAAATTGGCCAATACGATAGTACTCAACTCGTTGTCGGAAAAGTTCATGCAATTTATTAACGTAGTACAGTTGACAAGATGAAACAGTTACTTCTGATGAATGACGATCAACATGAGACAGGACGGTAAAAATCTGGCATAATGTTCATTCTTGAAATATACATTTCTGATAGATCCTTAATAGAATTCTATAATCAATTTTATGACTGAGCAATATTGAATTAATAAAGTACATATAGATGATGAGGCAGTTAGATTCTATAAGGTGACTTTCACTTGTCCCTTGACCTTAACCATGACAGCGAGATCCCCGTTATATTTTCTCACATCTGAGGTCTCTCGTATGAGTAAGTTCCGGACTTTACTGGCCTCATGATTAATCAGATTAGAATAATTTAACATCTGTCTATTGACGACAACCTTGGCGTATAGACTAATAATAATATTATATTTGAGTCACCTCTGTGATCAGCCGACACTTTCAATCCGGCTACTTTAGATAGGCAATAGCGCAGAGTCCATTCAATCTATAAACAATGTTCATCCTTTGAATACCTTCAAAGCTTCCTATGTATTGACGTTGCGACTACGATCCTTTCTGATACCATTATCGTATGAGTACCAGCTAGAGGTCACTAGTAGGAAGACGAACTAATTCACACAAGAATTATCGATTAATAAATCTGTTACCTGGCTTGAATGATCTAAAGGGCTATGACTTGAATTGCAGTGAGCCAGTCATCAAGCGAGTATAATAAGTCCGACTCAAGGACTCAAAAAGCATCAGACTCTCAGTCTGGAAAGGAACTCTGCCTTGTTCCATTAGCGAGATACGTCATCTGCCACTCTGACAACAAAACGCGCTAATTTACAAATATCAAAAATGTGCGTTCTCGTGCGCAATAAACTATAATACTCACAACTGAGTTGGTGTGTACATATCTTTAACAGATGTAGGACCTGGGACTACATTTATCTGTTAATGCCTGTTAAGGACATAATATGTACGCAACAGCTTCCTTATCACCCCCTTTTTAAAAAAAATTAATGCTATTAATTTTGTTTTCTACGTTAAGGAACTCGGAGAGGTGAGTCAAATTTACATAATCATAGATGAAATTTAACCTAAAGATTATATGACTCAATAAAAAGAAAATGAATATGAAATGTAAATCAACTCAACTAAACCAGAGTATGCATTAAAGCATACATCCACAATCGACCGACTTTGGTACGATGTGGTGAAATTAATAGAAAGAAAGTGTGAAGGATGATTGAAATAAGCACCACAAGAATGTTAAAACATCAACCAAGTTAAATAAATCAACACATGATTTTGAATGAAAAAAGATGAGGATATGTCAAAAATTGACAAGTGAATTGTAAACCAAAAATTGTAAATAAAACACGCAAAGTGAATAACATGAATAATCAAACACGCGAAGTGAACAACACCCCTAATGTTTCTAAAATCAATAAGATGGACTAATCACCTACGAGTGTAATACACTCTGGGTGGCAGTTACTAGTATAAAGAATCATATACAAATTATTAAAGTTAGTGAATGTGAAATATTCAGCTAATTAAGTACCTTAAATTGATTCTAACTAATCAATATTGTTCATATATTAAAATAGTCACTAATTACAAATTCCTATAATTTCGAACAATCTTAATCAGTGTCACTGTTATATCGAAAACAGTTAATAATAGATGAAAATCTGTTATATAGATTCCAAACATGCTGAAAAGATATTTTCCAAAACATCGAGTATTTTAGCATGTTCATCCATCGCATTACAATGATGTTGATAAATGTCCATAGTGTACTCTTTCAAAGAAAATGACATCAAAAGTTATGTTCAATAAAGACACTGAGTATTTCCTTATAGTCATGAAAGTATGAGTAATCCATTTCCATACGAAGCCTGCGTAGAAGTTCGACAAGTAATCAAAGTTCACTGATCATCACATTTCAATTGAACGACTGTCTGTGAAGAGGTTTCGATTTCCGTAGGTCGTTTTGACTCGCTTGGTTCGCTTGGACAGCGTGACAAACAGTCCGCGAAAACATTTTTCGATCCCGGTATCGACCGAATCGTGAAGCAGTAGGGCTGTAAGGCAATGGCATACCTCGTTGATTTTGAAGACTTCACATCTTTAGTATTAAGAGCCGTGAGTGTCTTTTGATCAGATTCCACAATAAAATGAGACCCAAGTAAGTATCGTTCCAGCCTGGTAATTGACCATACCAAAGCTAACAGTTCTTTGTCCAGCACTGAATAATTCTGTTCAGTTGACGTTAATTTTCTCGATACGTACATCACAGGACGTAAGGTGCCTGATTATTGTTGCATCAATACGCCGGCAATTCCATATGAAGACGCATCACTACGCAGAATAAAAATAAGGTTTGGGTTAGGTAACCTTAAAACTGGAGGATCGGAGAAAAAAAATTTTTAATTGAATCTAACGCGACTTGATGTTTGTCAGACCACCGAATCACGCTAGCTGTTCCCTTCCTCAACAACGAAGAGATAGGAGCAGTGATGGTCGATAAATGAGGAATAAATTTACCGTAAAATTGTATTAATCCTAACAAGGATCTTACTTGTTTCTTAGTCTTTGGGGCTGTGATGTTGAGGATTTTAGAGACATTACTGTCCTCTGTTTATAACATGCCATGACCAACACGGTGACCCAAAAAAATAAATGTCGTGAAAGCCGACAAATGCCTTCGATGGCTTAGCTGTTAAGGTATAATCCCGTAATGTGGACAGTAATGCTTTTAATCCCTGAATGTGCTCATCCCATGAGTCGCTAAAAAGACAAATGTCATCAATGTATGTAATGACATCGGGACGGTGAGATAATATGCGACGCATCATGCGTACAAAGGTAGCAGGTGCGTTTACTAGACCGAATGGCATAAAATTCCATTGGAATAGGCCCTGAGGTGTAGAGAAAGCAGTGAGTTGCTTTGCCTTAGGTGTCAGAGGGACTTGCCAATATCGCTTAGACAGGTCAAATTTAGAGAAGAAAGTAGAATTAGCTAATTTGACCAATAATTCTTCTAAAAGTGGTAAAGGTTCGGCGTCAATTTGTGTAACTTTGTTTAATTTCCTGTAGTCTACACAAAGACGAATGTTGTTATCTTTTTTCTGATAATCACCATAGACGAAGAATAAGGTGATGTAGAAGGTTCAATTATATTTAATTGGAGCATCTCATCCAATTCCTTATCAACCTTAGAACGAAAGTGTAAAGGGATAGCGTATGGACGGACTCAAATAGGTGTATCGTCAGTTAAAAGAATATCATGTTGGATAACTGACGTATGACCTGGGATGTCAGTGAGAACATCCTCATACGATTGAAGAAGTGATGAGACTTGCTGACGTTGATCAGCAGAAAGATTAGAAGAAATAGTCACAAATAATCAAATTTTCATTTGCATGAAGTGGTACCACTGGTATAGGTAATTGTATCTTCTGAAACGAAGACTCTTCTTCTTGGATAACAGACAAATTTGTATAGTGATGAATAGGAGGAGTAGGATCGTCAGTTGCTTGGAATACTGACTGAAGATAGTCAGGACGTGAGTAAAATTCCTTTAACATATTAATGTAGAAAGTTTTATGCCTGCCATTGATATCGACGATGTAGTCAACATCGGATATTCTCGAGATGATCCTAAAAGGATCTCTCCAGGTAATTAGAAGACGATTGTTATGAGAAGGTAGTAAAACAAATGCTTCGTCACCAGGAAGAAGCTGGCGAAGACGTCTATACTTGTTTGCAAAGAGACGAGCTTTTTCTTTAGCCTGTTCGGATGATGCGGTAGCTAATCTACATGCATCTATGATTCTCTTTCTCAAAGAGATCACATATTCATATGAGGATTGAGTTTCCTCTTCCATACTCTCTTCAATAAGCAAGTCGTGAATTAATGACATCGGTCCGCGTGGTTGCATGCCAAAAACAAGCTGGAATGGAGAGAAACCAGTTGCTTGGTTTTGCACCTCGCGATACGCGAAGAGAGCAGCGGGTAGGACTCGGTCCCAATCCAGAGGGTGATCCTGAGTAATCTCACCCAACAACTGCTTGAGTGTCCTATTCTGACGCTCAATTAGACCATTAGACATTGCATGGTAGATCGAACTAAGAGATCTATCTATACCTAACGTCTTCATAACCTGAGACATGGATTCAGAAATGAACTGGACACCATGATCCGATAGGATCTACGCGGAAAACCAATGCGCTAAAAGATCAACATTAATGCCTCTGCTACACTAGCAGATGAAGTGTTTTTCAGAGGTATGGCCTCAGGCCAACGCGTACACATATCAATGCAGGTAAGAATATGTGTATGTCCTCTGGCAGATGGTAGCATAGGACTAATGATGTCTATAGCCATTTTATCAAATGGTCTAATAGGGATGTCCGCAGCTTGAATAGGAGCCGCATGATATGGACCCCGTACTTTCACTTCCTGACATGTCACACAGGAACGACAATAGATAGTTACATCTTTATGAATTCCAGGCCAATAGAATGCAGATAGCACTCTAGATTTGGTTCGTGAAAAACCCATATGGCCTGCGCATTGAGAGTCGTGTGCATGACGCAATATACGAGCTCTCATAGAAGACGGTACTAGGATCTGAGAACGTAAAGATGAGTCCTTTTCCCGTATCATTCTTACCAAAATACCGTTTTTAAGTGCAAAATTATGTCTAGATTTTGAATTTTTGTTGTTGGTATTATGTTTGTTCACTAATTGAAATTTTTTTTTAAAGAATTATCATTCTTTTGCAAAGTAGCAAATAACTCCCGTGAAATTGAAGAATCATCATCACAACCGGCATTAACCGTAGGTTCAGAAGGTGTATTATGCAACATATCAGTAGCTTGCGCTCTGGTAACTACTGCATTTGCAGCATGAATATGTCGCTCTTCCCATTCAGTAATTTGCTGTGAGGTACACTCTTTTATACCATGTATTCGACCCAGTATAACATCGCTAATTGGGTTCTGAAGTATACATGCGTGGATTTTCCCTGAAAAGAAAGGTGTTTTAATGTCAATAATGGCTGTAGGAAAGGTTTCCACAGTGCCGCCAAATGTTACGCATTTGACAGTATTGCCCGTAGCACAAGATGGGTGGATCAACACATTCCGGACTCCCACGGTGCTGCAACCTGAGTCAAATAGAATAGAACAAGGTATAGAATTAACAAATCCTCTATTAAATTTAAGACATCCTTGTCCCTTGTGTACCGACGCAGAAGTGGCTGTACAGACTGCTGGGAGACTTGGCAAAATATGTCCGCACCGCAGCGTTGTGATCGCCTTGGGCTGGAATAGGGTTGTGCACTCGGAACAAGCTTTAACCTACTCAAAATCAAGAGAACATGACATGGCATTATGTGCATTAACATTTTTATCTTGTTCTTTGTTAGTCTGAGTATCCATCAAAGCAACATTAGAGTGTTGACGTGGCCTGCTCGAATATCTATATCTATGCTGTGATCGATTCTGACTATTTTCTCTAAAATTGCCATAATTACTATTACTATGTGCGTTATAATCTTGGGTAGAAAGCCAGTTATTGTTATTACTGTTATGTCTTTGACCATATGATCTATTCAGAGAACCATGTCTATTGTGAGAATACTGCGAATTGGATCGCCAATTTTGTTTATAATTGTTTCCTTGATTATTTCCAGAATTATTGTTGTCAAAATTTCGTGATCTGTGAGATTGGCCCCAAGAAACATTATATGGATTAGATTGTTGAAATTTTTTCCCCTTATAAAAATTACCAGAGTAGAAATTCTCGTTATTTCCCTTTTTAAAGGTTCTGTCGTTACTTAAGGAACGATGTCGTGAAAAGTTATTATGTTGCATAGCAAAAGCAACAGGTAATTCATTCTTAATCTGGGCATTGCTAACATCCATGTTTTGATGTGCGGTACAGAAATTTTTGCAATTTTCCTCCATTTCTTTCATATTAGTAGTATTACGTTCATGTAAAAAGGAAAGAAATGCTGGATTTACTGAAGATAAAACTTTAACGCGTAGCAATAAATCAAAAAGACCGTCATAAGATTTTTCTACCTTGGACAATTCGATCCATCTTTCCAAGGTGAGCCGTATCTGAGAAAGAAAGTCACTAAAGTTCTTTCCTGATTGTGGTAGAATAGTTTTAAAACGTACCCTGCATTCATTTTCAGACATTTGATACTTCTTAAGAAGAGCGGCTCTAAGAGCATCAATCATTTTTATCATTAGCACTAGTCATATGGTAGACTGCCATAGCTTCGCCTGTAAGTAGCCTAGATAAATGGGTACAATATTGTGTTTTATCACAGTTATAGGATCTACATGTAGCTTCAAACCTGTCTAGGAAGAAAATCACATCGTCGGATGGTGGATTGAATTTTGGTAATTTTAAGTTAACTTCTCTAAAATTATCATGTTTAGATGAAGCTTGACCTTCATGAGTCTTTTGAGTATTAACCTCATGAGCTAATCTAAATTGTTCAAATTCCATTTCCTTAAACTGTTTTTCACGTTGAAACTTTTTTCATTTTCCTCAGTCTCAAGCTGAAATTTTCTTGCATTCTCCTGAGCTATAAATTTCCTCTCTTCCATTTCCCTTTGCTTACTTTCCATTTCAATTCTATTTTTTTCAATTTCAATTTTAAGTTGCCTTTCTTTTTCAGCAGCTTTTCTCTCGTTTTCTGGAGCCTAAAATTTAATTTTTTTCTCGTTTTCTGCAGCCTCATATTTCCTCTGTTCCATCTCAATTTGAAGTTTTCTTTCGTTTTCTGCAGCCTCAAATTTCCTTTTTTTCTCATTTTCTTCAGCTTCAAATTTCAAATCGGTATGCAATATCAGATAATTATCAATATATTATTAATAAATAAAATAATTTATGCAATGCAATAATATGATAAGACAAAAGCAATAGACAATAGTAACAATCGTGACGGGATAAGATAATCAAAGACGAATGAATACGCTCGCAGAAATCAACAAAAAAAAATAAAATGTGAAACTAAAATAGACTCTTACAAAGAATTGCAATGATGACTGCGATAAACAACAGAACAATACAATTGACAACACAATGAATAGACATAGGTTTGTAAAAAACTAAACGAAAGCAAGGTGAGACTGGACGACCGTTACGTACTAAGACATCATAAAACTAAGGTACGGATAAAAATCACTATAACGAAAACAACAATGAAATAACTGGACGTCACAACTAAACAGTTCGTTCACAGAGAACCGAACACAGTGGACTAGAATCCTTTGACACTTACGTGACGGAACATTCCACTGAGGGAAGTCTGCAAATAAATATATAAAGAACAATCATGAAGGACCTGTGGTGAAACTGGTATGTTTCCTTCATAATTCGCCTACCCAACCTCCCGCGATAAACATACAACATAGCACACGCAACATGAATAGCCAATAGGTGGACATATATATAAGGAAAGGTACAGCTCAACGTAAAACGGTGTATTAACGACACAACGTTTTTTTACTTATCTTGATCGAGAAAAAATTATTCCTCGCATCTGTAATTGTACGTATGAGCTCCGTTATACTTATGTGAGTACAACAATGTTGGTATTCAAAGATGAGGACTGGAA
Source organism: Oreohelix idahoensis (assembly GCA_024509875.1). Lineage (NCBI taxonomy): Eukaryota > Metazoa > Mollusca > Gastropoda > Stylommatophora > Oreohelicidae > Oreohelix > Oreohelix idahoensis. The sequence goes on along the minus strand of JAMPIV010012855.1, from coordinate 197,773 downwards.
GTTGAAGTCCAATGTTGTCCTTGACCTTCCGCCAACCGTCGTATTGAATTCAAGTTCATGTTGAAAATCGATGTATTTCTGTACAAAAGATGATCTTTGAAGAAGTGATGAGATCGGTCCCTTCTTGAAAAAATAATGATTTCCAAATCACACTGGCGTCACCAAACTGTAATATCCTTTTCCTTGTAGTGGTGGTTATGGAACGGATACTAGCACATCTTCACGCGAATGTTCAATGTTTAACATAGGTGTAATGTTCAAATCAGAACTCCAACGAGAGGCAGTCAAATTGGCCAATACGATAGTACTCAACTCGTTGTCGGAAAAGTTCATGCAATTTATTAACGTAGTACAGTTAACAAGACGAAACAGTTACTTCTGATGAATGACGATCAACATGAGACAGGACGGTAAAAATCTGGCGTAATGTTCATTCTTGAAATATACATTTCTGATAGATCCTTAATAGAATTCTATAATCAATTTTATGACTGAGCAATATTGAATTAATAAAGTACATATAGATGATGAGGCAGTTAGATTCTATAAGGTGACTTTCACTTGTCCCTTGACATTGACAATGACAGCGAGATCCCCGTTATATTTTATCGCATCTGAGGTCTCTCTTATGAGTAAGTTCCTGACTTTACTGGCCTCATGATTAATCAGATTAGAATAATTTAACATCTGTCTATTGACGACAACATTGGCGTATAGACTAATAATAATATTATATTTGAGTCACCTCTGTGATCAGCCGACACTTTCAATCCGGCTACTTTAGATAGGCAATAGCGCAGAGTCCATTCAATCTATAAACAATGTTCATCCTTTGAATACCTTCAAAGCTTCCTATGTATTGACGTTGCGACTACGATCCTTTCTGATACCATTATCGTATGAGTACCAGCTGGAGGTCACTAGTAGGCAGACGAACTAATTCACACAAGAATTATCGATTAATAAATCTATTACCTGGCTTGAATGACCTAAAGGGTTATGAATTGAATTGCAGTGAGCCAGTCATCAAGCGAGTATAATAAGTCCGACTCAAAGACTCAAAAACCATCAGACTCTCAGTCTGGAAAGGAACTCTGCCTTGTTCCATTAGCGAGATACGTCATCTGCCTCTCTGACAACAAAACGCGATAATTTACAAATATCAAAAATGTGCGTTCTCGTGCACAATAAACTATAATACTCACAACTGAGTTGGTGTGTACATATCTTTAACAGATGTAGGACCTGGGACTACATTTATCTGTTAATGCCTGTTAAGGACATAATATGTACGCAACAGACTGACATGACTTCAGTCAATTGTACTATTAGTTCACGTAACTACTAGTTGATTATTATGAGTAAGGCATAATATTATAATATATTATTAATATGATAACTATTTGAGCTTACAATTGAGTTGTACAGCATATTAATGGGTAATTAGTTGACTGGGCTAGTCACATTACCATATTAGCCATTGGGCATATAATTGATTGGTTGATTTATATTGGTGATTAATATATATAGTTGACTAAGTAAGTATATTATTGGTTTAAGATGTCGACTTTGGAATATTTTATTAAATGTGGGAAAGAAATTTCTTTAAAGGGAGAAGCTCTTCGTGATTATACAGTTGGGGAAAAAGCAAAAGCGAAACAGGAGTAAGAGAAGAAGAAGGTTGAATTAAAGCACGAGGAACTTGATAGAGAAGGGAAAGAAGAAAGAAAAAAGCTGAATTATAACGAGAGGAAGCTGTTAGGGAACAAGAAAAGATTGAACGAGAAGCAAAGAAATATAAAAGAAGAAAAGAACAGGAGGCAAAAGATGAAATGATGCGGGTTGAAGAAGAGAATAAAATGAAACGAGAAGAAAGAATACTGCAACAAGAGAAAGAGTTAACACTTCTTCGCCTAGAAGAATTAAAATTAAAAGCACAAGTTGCAACAATTAGCAATAATGAAGGGTTACATCCTACACCTTTATCAGAGCATACCAAAGGCTATTACATGTTTAAATTACCGACTTTCAATCCAAATTCCGACGATTTATCATCCTATCTGGCAAGATTTGAACAAATATGTCATGCTAACCAAATCGATAAATCTTGTTGGGTTTTAAAACTTGAGGAATTTTTGGCTGGTGAACCGTTAACCGCTATACGATCTGTGGATCCTACAGTGCGTAATAATTATGATACTGCAAGAGCATTGCTGTTGGAACGTTTTCAACTCACTGAAGAAGGCTATAAAGAAAAATTTAAATCCATGCTTCCAGACTCAAGCAAGGATTTTTCTGCATGTATTGCTTCAATGCAGAAGACTTTCCAAAGATGGATGGAATTAGCTGGAGTCAATAACTCATACGATAAGTTAGTGGATGTAATTTTAAGGGATAAAGTTTTATCTGCTGTTAGCAAACCACTTCGTGAATTTCTACAGGAACGCAAACCTTCTACTTTGTCTGCTATTGAAGAAATTGCTGTTAATTATTGCGTTGCACATTGGGGAACATGTTTTGCAAACACGCAGTTAAGAGAACCATTACCAGTTGCTTCCAATATGTCATTCCATGGTAATGATAGATCAAGAGCTCATAGCCTTGATAGAAATTTTAGTCATAACAGATATAATGACAACCATTACCATAGACAAAATAATTACAACAATAATGATAATTTTAACCGATGTAGACAGCAATTCAGGCATCAATAACCTCAATTCAGAAATAACAACAATGTTCAACAAAATTCAAATTGAAAGAAACCATTTAAGTTCAATACGAATAACAATGGTAATAAATGGAATAATAATTATCAAAATTGCCGATCTAGAAATAATAGCTACAATGGTAGACCACTAAATAATTCAAGTGATCATCACCGACAACGTTCTCATTCACGTAGACCACCATGTTTTGAACACAGCGCAGAGGCGGCATTAACTAGCGGTACACCTCCTTGTGTTCCAAACAATAATGATCAGATACAATCCTCGTCTACATGTTGTGCGGTTAATTATAATGTGGCAAATAGTTGCCAAAAATGTAATGCTATTTTTCAGAAGGATAAAGATACAGTGCTGAATTGTGGACATCTTCTACCTGCAGTTGGTCTCTCTGCAAACGACGGTACCGGCACCCTGATCTTCAATAGAGAGATAGTCAATGGGACAGTGGTATCCGTTTTGAGAGATTCAGGATCAACTACCATCGGAATCAGATAGTCATTGGTCCATCCGAGTTGCTCTACTAATGAATATGTCAGATGCATTACCTTTGGGGGTACCGTGGAGTACTACCCCACTGCCATTATTTATGTTAACACACCATTTTTTACAGGTAATGTCAAGGTTTGCATGTTGCAGAATCCTATAGCTGATCTTATGGTGGGACGCATCCACGGCAGTAAGGATTGCACACCAGAAGAGATTACTGAATGGGAAACAAATAACTTATTTACCGCAAATGCAGTGACAACTCGAGCCCAGACTCAAATTTTGGAGAAAGTTGATACTCCAAATCCTGAGACAGTTCTCCATGATGACACTGAGGTTCAGTCAACTATAGATAGAGTATCATTTGCAACAAAACAAAGAGAAGACAACTCTTTTAGAAAGTTTTTTCTCTGGTACATGATTATGATAAGGTAAACTCAAATAACAAATGCAAACACTGGTTTAAAATTAAAAATGACATTTTAATCAGATGTTGTATGGACCAATCACAGGTTAAACAACAGATTATGGTACCTTTATCATTAAGGCCTTATATTTTACGACATGCACATGACTCCCAATGCGCGGGTCATATGGGATACACTCGCATACGTTCTCGAGTGTTATCTTCTATTTTTTGGGCCAGGCGTCTCACGTGACGTATCGTTATATGTACGCTCATGTGATATCTGCCAAGAGATTAAGTCACGAGGAGCATTTCATACTGCTCCGATACAAGCATGTGACATCTCGGTACGTCCATTTGATAAGATGGCCATAGATATTATTGGTCGTCTCTTACCTTCGGCCAGAGGTCATCGATTTGTCCTAACATGCATTGACTTATGCACACGATGGCCAGAGGCAATCCCATTAAAGACTACCACTACAGCGGTTGTAGCCGACGCACTATTACTCATTTTTTCTAGATTAGGTTTTCCTAGAAATTTTTTATCAGACCATGGTTCTCAATTAGTCTCTAACACCATGGCTGAAGTAATGAAGACCCTTGACATCGGAAGAAACCTTAGTAGTATATATCACCCGATGAGCAATGGTTCAGTAGAACGGCTGTCTTTTTTTTTTTAATTTCCTCGCATGAGAATGCATATTTTTTCCTCGCATGAGGTTGCATTGGCCCCCGCCCAAACCCGGCTCTGGTCAAAACCACATGTCCCAACACAAGAAGACCCAATGACACCATGTGTCATTGTAGTGGTCTTCTGTGTTCTCACACAAAGGACCTCATGACAAAAATGTCACTACTGGTCCCTGCGTCTAGACACATGATCCTAGCCAATTTTTTTTTCCTCGCATGAGGTCGCATATTTTTTCCTCGCATGAGGTCGCATTGTCCCCGCCCAAACCCGGCTCTGGTCAAGAACACATGTCCCAACACAAGAAGACCCAATGACAACATGTGTCACTGTAGGGATCTTCTGTGTTCTCACACAAAGGACCTAATGACACATGAATGTCACTGTACTGGTCCCTGTGTCTAGACACATGATTCTAGCCAAAGGCGGGATATTTTGTTTTCCTCACATGAGGTCGCATATTTTTTCCTCGCATGAGGTCGCATTATCACCGCCCAAACCCGGCTCTGGTCAAGACCACATGTACCAACACTAGAAGACACAATGTCAAAATTTGTCACTGTAGTGATCTTCTGTGTTCTCACACAAAGGACCTAATGACACATGAATGTCACTGTACTGGTCTCTGTGTCTAGACACATGATCCTAGCCAAAGGCCAGATATTTTTTTTTCCTCGAATAAGGTCGCATATTTTTTCCTCGCATGAGGTCGCATTGGCACCCGCCCCAAACCCATCTCTGGTCAAGACCACATGTCCCAACACAAGAAGACCCAATGACAAAATGTGTCACTGTAGTGATCTTCTGCGTTCTCACACAAAGGACCTAATGACACATGAATGTCATTGAACTGGTCCCTGTGTCTAGACACATGATCCTAGCCAAAGGCCGGATATTAGGCCTTTTTTTTTTTTTAAATTTCCTCGCATGAGGTTGCATATTTTTTCCTCGCATGAGGTTGCATTGGCCCCAGCCCAAACCCGGCTCTGGTCAAAACCACATGTCCCAACACACGAAGACCCAATGACACCATGTGTCATTGTAGTGATCTTCTATGTTCTTACACAAAGGACCTCATGACATAAATGTCACTACTGGTCCCTGCGTCTAGACACATGATCCTAGCCAAAGGCCGGATATTAGGCCGTTGGGTTTTCGCAGCGTTATTTGCGCTGTACATAAGGTTCAGATGAACAGTAATTTGGTGTGAATGAAATAAAAGAGTAATAGAAAATGGGTTAGAAAATATAAATATACTACTCGTCAAAAGTCAAGGGCCACCCTATTATTTTCAATACACTTTTATATAAGCGCGTAGAATGATTAAATGAAGGAAGTTTTTAGTACAAATGGGTGCAATATCTTCCTCTGACAGTCCTCTATGCACGTTAAGCTTAAAAACAACTCACCGACAACCATGGTGATCACGTGCAATTTGGTTTGCTGACCATAAATTCACATTTTTAATCTGTTTTTTCAAACTTCCGTACAACCAAACAGGTGAAGTAATCGTGCTGATTGACATTCCACCTGCAATGGCGACTTTTCGTGAACAGAGTTCATTCTTAATTTGTTTTACAATCAGCAGACTTAGGGTAGTTTCATCACTTGCAAAATCCATGCTACCGAGAAGAAGTCTTGACACCTTACAAAGAATGAGGGCTATAGCGTGGGTTGAAAGTGATTTATCTGTCCGTGAGGTTGCTAGACGGCTTGCAGTGTCACACTCTACTATTCAAAGAATTTTGGAGAGATTTCAGGCCACAGGAAGTGTGGAGGATCGCCACCGGCCAGGTCGCCCTAGATGCACCAATAGACATGATGACCGGTACCTCTTGTTGTCAGCCCTGCGCTATCGAACAGTGACTTGTTCTACTCTAAGATGTCAGCTGAGACAAACTGTGAACGTTAATGTCAGTCAAAGCACCATTCGCAGACGTTTACATGAATTTGGACTGGCTGCTCGACGTCCTGTAGTCAGAATTCCTCTTACGCCTGCTCATCGCAGAGCCCGTGTTGCTTGGTGTCGCGAGCACATCCGATGGACAAGGCGACGATGGAGTGAAGTTCTCTTCACTGATGAATCTCGCTTCACTGTGTCATTCAATGATGGCAGGACTCGAGTTTGGAGACGACCAGGAGAGCGATTTACTGATGACACAATTCGAGAGGTGGATCGTTATGGTAGGGGTTCTGTCATGGTCTGGGGAGGCTTCTACAGACATGGCAGGACCCCACTCTACATCATCCAAGGCAACTTGACCGGCCCAAGATACCAGAACGAAATCTTGAGACCAATTGTTCAGCCTTCTCTGGAGGCCATAGGTGGTAATGCCATCCTCCAAGATGATAACGCTCAACCCTATCGAGCTCGTGTGGTGAATGAGTTTATTCAGCAACATGGGATCATCAGGATGGCGTGGCCAACTCATTATCCTGACCTTTCTCCGATTGAACACCTCTGGGATGTCCTTGGTCGAAGATTGTCAACAAATCACCCCCTGCCAGTGGATGTTGCACAGCTGACTGCATTTCTCCTTCAGGAATGGCAAGTTGTTCCTCAGGATACTCTTCGGACACTTGTGGACTCGATGCGTCTACGCTGTCTTGAATGCCTTGCTGCAAACGGTGGTCATACCCGATTTTCAAATGTCTATTTGTCCAATATCTATTGTGTGACTTTTGAAAAGGTGGGTGACACACTTCACAGCTTCATTGCGTTTGAATGTGTGTTTCCATTTCTTTACGTGACATGTCAATTTAGTTTTCAATAAATGCCGTTTTGACTGATACCAATTACGTTTATATCAGATTTGTTTTATGGTTTCAACCAAGGTTTTTCTAAGTGGCCCTTGACTTTTGACGAGTAGTATAATCTAGGAAACGGACTATTTATCTTTAAGATGCGAGATAAAAGATTGTACACCCGTGCTTGGAAAGAAAAGGAGGAAACCCTTTAATTCCAAGCCTCTGAAAACAAGGCTGGTTTACACTTAGTTTTAGGAATATACAGTTATGGTGTACGAAATTTGCATAATGAGTGTTCTAATAAGCCTTAAGTAAGGGAATGTAACATTAAAGCAAAAATCTCAAAGGGAGACTACAATTACTTAGCGCCCCTTGTAGATTAAGTGAGCAGAGAGAGAAAAGAAACGCACGAAAAAATGAGCAAGGCGAAAACAGTACGGAACAAAAGCTCACTGGGTTGTTTACGTAGGAGATGAGCGTGAGTTTTGTGATCGGTGAGTTGGAAGCGATGGACCAATCGTATTGATTGAAAACAAAAACGGATGACGGGATGATGATTTGAAGGACTAAAGAAATTAGTCCTGGCCCAGAAGTTAACGAGGCAAGTCGTGTGTTGCCAGGCTCTCAATAAATGAAACCTGTGGGTGACAGGAGTTTTCACAGATGAAGTAGCTAGATTTAGCATGATTAGCGGTAGCTATTCTGAAGACTAGCAGAGATTGTGTTCATTGAATTGTGTTAAATGTAGGATTAGCACATAGGGGTGATTTAGTAGGAAATGTGATAGGTACTTGGATTCATTTTTACACGGTAAGAAAGACTCTTGCTATTTTTTTGTAGACTTTCAGCTACTTATAACCAGAGGTTAACGATGCTCACGTTTAAAGGGGCGTACCACAAGAACTAACATTGAAACAGGTACGACTGAAGAAAAAATAAATGGTGTATAACATTTAATATTAGCTGTTAGCCAAGATGGGCTGTTGTATAAAGAGGATGATGTATTGTCATTAGACAAGAACAAATGAACAAGGGTTCTGCAACGCGGACATTCTTGATATAAGACATGCTCTCTCTCATTGAACAGTAAATCAGAGGAAAGAAGAGATAACGGTGAATTTGATAATTCAGGTGCTCTCTCATTTGACAGTAAGTATGAGGACGCCACAAAAACTGTACCTGACATGATTTGATTTTTTTATATGAACCATGTATAGATATTGATGTATTTTTTATGAGTTAGGCCTGACAGGGCAACTACCAGAGATAAGGTGGAGAAATAAGAAAAAGAGAATAAATTGTGGGCAGCTACCTACGCATAAGTAAAGGTCTGCAGAAGAGGCAATAAATATACCTTTTTGGAACAAGTTGAATTAAGGGTTGGATAAATGAACATGTAATGGAGTTTGAACCATACACCTTATTGGAAAATGTCGGAACTTTAATTTTGTAAATAAATTTGTTATAAAATTGAAACTACCTCACAAGTTGACTTGATTTATAGAAGGTTATGGAGTGGGTGGGAAAAATAAGGAGTAATAACACCGAAATTAATATCATGGTACGCCACAATACGATCTAGTCGCTATACAACAACAAGGAGGGAAGAACGTGATCTGGGATAAGAGAACCGAACCAACACTCATCCAAGAATCTTCACCTCTGGCGGTAAGGGCCAGTAAAGAGATAACCTTACTTGGAAGATAAAGTCAAAGATAAAGTCAAAGATAAAGTCAAAGATAAAGTCAAAGAGATAGTCTGCCAGTTCGAGTAGAATACGACTAGGCCTGCCCCTGTCACCTAGTTATAGAAGGAAACTCAAAACATAGAGCAGACACGGTCACATAGGACTAATTGGTGCCTTTTGGACCAGGGCTTCTCTCCCTTTGAATTCGTGTTTGGTGCTCCACCAAGAGGTCCAATGGGACTGATAAAAGATTTACTTCTCGACTCTGAGATGACTCAGGAAACCCAGTCATCATACGAATTCATCATCAATTTACGTAAAAAATCGTAGATGCTTGCCAATTGGCAACAGCTTCATCAGAGGCTGCAAAATCCAAAGCTAGGTCTTTTCAAAATAGAAATAGACGCTTACTTCAGTTATTCCCAGATGATGAGGCTTTCGTGTTACTTCCACGAAAAGAAAATAGACTATTAATTGCATGGAATGGTCCTTACAAAGTTGTGGACAAAATTTCAGACGTTGACTATATTCTAGACATTAAGGGTCACAAGAAAATATACCATATCAATATGCTTAAGGAATTCCACACTCGCCCTGAACACCTACAATCTTTTTTTCACGATCTGAATGACAAATCAAAAGGCTCTTGTCAATATTCTAATCTATCTGTAATTCAGGAGGAAGAATCTTCTTTTCCTGAGGTACACATGTCTTTACCTGTACCTGCTTTACAGGCTACAGAATCCTGGCGAGACGTAACCATTTCTCCTTCGGTTACACCTCAACAGCATAAACAGATTGCTTACTTACTTACTTAGTCGTTCCCCTTCTACCGTGAGGTGTAGAGGTTTGGAAGAGAGAGCGCCAGACTATTCTATCAGCTGTCTTCTTCCTGGCCTGGTTCCATTCCAGTCCTCGGTCCTTCAAAGATTGTCTAATGTTGTCCTCCCAGCGGACACTCGGTCGTCCTGGGGGTCTGGATCCCTGGCTCTTTGTTTCCAATGCTTGTCGTGGTACCCGATCTTCTCCCATTCTGCAGACATGGCCAAACCATCTTAAATGGCACTGTTCTACGTGGGTCTGCAGCGGGTGGCATTTTAGGCCTTGACGTATCGTCTGGTTGCGGACCATGTCTCTTCTTGTTACTTCATCCACCTTCTTCAGATACCTCATTTCTGAGGTTTTGATCTGGCTTTTGTGCGCTGTAGTCATTGCCCATGACTCGCATCCATATGTCAAGACTGGGACATAGGTGGAGCGGTATACAGCCATCTTCGTTTTCTTACCAACCTCTTTCTTGCTGAGGAATCCTCGATTTATGGCCTGAAAAAGTCTCCCAGCCGCTGCTTTTCGAGTGGCCAACTCTTCTTTGATGCCTCCCTTTCGGTCTGTAATAGATCAACAGATTGCTGATCTTTTAAAATCTTTCACAGATGTGTTAACTGATTTGCCTGGTCGCACATCAGTTATTAGTCACGACATAATACTCAACGATGATACACCTATCCGCTTGCATCCATATTCGGTTCCAGTACATTACCTAAGTAAAACAACTCAGGAACTCGAACAAATGTTGGCTTTAGGCATCATAGAAAGTAGTAACTGTCCATTTTCGTCACTGTTGGTCATTGTTAGAAAGAAAGACAACAACATTCGTCTATGGGTCGACTATAGAAAGTTAAATGCGCAGACAGTCGCTGACAGTGAACCACATCCGATTTTTGACGACTTACTTACTCTTCTATCGACAGCAAAATGTTTCACAAAAATAGATTTAACAAAGGGATATTGACAAATTCCCTTAACAGAAAAAGCCAAATATTTTACTGCGTTTTCGACTCCACAAGGTCTTTACCAGTTGAACGTCATGCCTTTCGGGCTCATGAACGCACCAGCTACTTTTATTCGCATGATGCGAACAATTTTATCCCACAGACCGGACATTATCACATACATGGACGATATCTGCTTATTCAGTTCGTCATTTGGGAAACATTTTTCAGGACTTTGTTCCGTATTAGAAATCTTGAGAGCTAATAATTTAACTGCTAAACCCACTAAAATTCAAATAGCTTTCCATGAAATAACTTTTCTTGGACATATCATTGGGGCTGGGCGTATCCAAACCATTCCCCATAATGTATCAAACATTTTAAAGTTATCAATTCCTCAACAAAAAAACAAGTTAGAAGTTTACTAGGTCTCGTCCAATATTATAGTAGATTCATACCGAACTTGTCATCAATCACAGCTGTCTTGTCTTCCCTCTTGAGGAAAGACATGCCTGTGAAAGTTACATGGACTGCAGACTGCGACAAAACTTTTAACCAAATTTTGTCACTTTTTTCTAGGCCACCTATTTTAAGGTTGCTGATACTAAAAAAAATTTCGTTCTCCGTACAGATGCCAGCAATTGTGGATTAGGAGGTAGTTTACACCAAGAACATGATGGCGTACTGCACCCAACATTATTCATATCAAGAAAACTTACTGATGCTGAGCTCAAATATTTGGTGGTAGATAAGGAGCTGTTGGCAGTCGTCTGGGCAATTCAAAAACTAGAAAAATTCTTACGTGGAGCCTCGTTTGTAATCCAAACCGATCAGAAGGCGGGTTGTAGACGAGCCAGATCACAAGAGTCCCAAGCTAGAGATTCATATGAAGGCGGTATTTTTTACACATTCAAGCTTCGCTCTGAGACGAAGCCAATCACGAGCGATCTCCATATTGCCTTCAACAACAATGAAGGCAATCCCAGGTTCTGAGAATGTCGTGGCAGACTCATTGTCACGACATCCCTCTTCGTCAAATGAAAATGATTAACGACTCAGGAATTAATAAACGCAGAAGATTTATATTCTTATACGTACCTGCAAAGTATAATTGACAATGAAATTATGTTGCTTACAGACATTTGAACATTTTCGAACAACATGTCGTATTTACAGGACATATGTGATCATGAACTAGGTGCATGAAAACAAAAACATTCGTAATACGTATGTTGCGTGATAAATTCTCGCAACATCGTTTTATTTCAGTGTCTGTTTTATAACGCAAGGGCAACAACTGCTTGAAATTTATAGTCACTTTTCTCGGTAAGCATTTGTCTTCTCGCGTTAGTATCGAATGCAGTTAACTTTTGAGCTGTGGTCATTTTTGCGCTGGACTGCGCATGACTTGTCTTGTTGTTTGGTCGATCGGTTTCCGCCCACCACTAGGGGGAGTGAGCGATTTGGAATGGCGAAAGAGATGCCTCGTTGAAGAGGGGATCTCCGCTTTTTTTTGTTCTGTCAGGGATGTGTAGTCCTCTTATGGATATTTCGTTTAGTCGAGATAATACCTCTAGTGTTTTCCCACATGTCGGGAGGCGTGATATTTCTGTGTATTTCATGAAAGCAAGGTAAATTGACTTTTTTCATTAACTCTATCGATTTTGGGTCGTGAGCGATTTCGATTCATAGTCTGTCTCCGAAAGTCGTCGTCACGAGATGTTCTTTCCCAGCTCACATGTCGCTGCATTGTACTGCATCGGTTGATGCATGTACCAAGGACCATTACTTGCTACTTTGTTAAATGAACTAGGTTTAGAAAACCTTTATTATCTAGAGGATATTTTTGAGGACATTATTTATACTTCGGCAGACGTGTCTGTCTTGCTGAAGTCAAACTAAGGAGAGTGAACTGATCTCATACATCTGGTTATCTCCTGGCTGTTATAGAAAAGGATGGAGTTTTCCACCTGACTACATTTACAGCACTTTGAAATATAACATGCATCTGACTCATCATTGTAATGCTGTCTACCGTTTATTGCTGTATTGAATGTTGCTGTGATAATGACTGTTTGATGTGCCTACACATTTGCGTAACCATTTTGTCACTGTGGCGTCCACAATAAAATGAAGAAAAACGTCAACGGCTGTTTCAAGACTCATTGACTTTATACGTCGTGAGTTTACTGACGTCCTATGTGGATTGCCCTGTTATTGTTGTATGAACATTGTTTTGTGACTGAACACATCTACACACTACACAAAACCAGACATGCGGATACCATCCATCATCATATGGCATCACGCATCATTTGGTGGCCATAAGCTGGTTTGATTCTGGTACTAGCAAACACGGGGTCCCTTACCCACTTCATTTTCAACAAGAATTCATCAGCATCCTTCAAGAAATTAACATTCTTCAATACAGTCAACATCTTCAAAATTTTCAAAGTACTCGGCGTTGCCCGGTAAAAGTCAAAATTTCAACTTTTTGACGGAAACAAGAATTTGACAGTACCCGGCGTTGTTACATGTTGCCGGATAACTCGGACTGCTGTTATCTTTTAACGCAAGTCAAGCAAGTTGCTGCTGTCAAGGTTCCAGTGCTGTCGTTTTTTTTTTTGAGAAGGTCAAGTGCCGGTTGAAACGGGTTGTTTTCTGAAGAAGGCCAAGTACCGATTTCCATCAACTTACTTTTGGATTAGAAGGTCAAGTGCCGAAACAATTCAACACACAGTATTTCAGAAGCTCTTGTACCATCGTGTTAGCAGTGGAAGCAGTTCAGATGTGCCATCATCGTTGGAGCTTCGCTCTTTAGGACGTTGATTGACATCCGTTTTTCTGCTGTTCTACGATTGGAAGCCTTTAAGTTAAGTGGCCTGTTTGTATGTAAACTGTGCCCTTATACTTCTGCTGAGTCTTCTGTGTATCATCTCATTCTATATATTATATGTCTATATGTTATTTGTATATTTATATGTTTATATTTCAGCGGGTTCTCGGTTGGGCGGTGTCTCCGTTAGATTATGCCACGTCATAGAGGTCGTCTATTGTGAGCGTTTTCTGTAGGGTTTGCAAATTTCCGATACTGGAATTTGCTAAGCGACTTCTGTTGCTATTTATGTTAGCTGTGATGACATGTTTTAATATTGTTTTCGTTATTATTTCACATTCTTTAGTTTTGTTGTGATTTGTTTGTATTTGTTAGCCTACTCTTGTCTATAATTTAGTTTCATACAACATTTTTGTTTATACACTGTGGTGTCATGTATTTTGTTTAATTCAATCGCAGATATCGTCACATTTTTTGTGATATTTCATTAATTTCTGCTTTATTTTTAGTTGATTTCTGCGAAAGTTTTTGTATTGTTGCTGATCTTTGTTATTGTTTACATTGTTATTGTTTACATTGTTTGTATTGTTTACATTTTCAATGTTTACATTCTGCATGTGTTTACATAGTCATTGTTTACAGTTATAGTAATTAGTTAATGGGCTATGCTAATGCACTGTTACTACTATACTGATGATAAATGAATGATGAATAGTGTCGTGCACTATTGAATGAGAAGTGCACTTATGATCAAGAATTGAGTGCTGATATTTCATATACAAGTTCTTTGACTGGAGACTTGTTTCCCACAGAGACTGGGATAATATAATGTGATGTGAATATACAAGTGCTTAATTAAGACTTGTTACACTTAGGTTTGAAATAAATTAGTTAATTATTTCAGGTTTTGGACTTATATATTACTCAACATGTCTACATTTGAGCACTTTATTGAGCAGGGTAAATTGCTTGGGAAGACTGGTGATAAGTTAGAAGAATTTGCAACTGCTCGATATGATAAAGCAATGGAAGCTGAACAAAAGAAACTGCATATGGAAGCTGAACAAAAGAAACTGCAGATGCAGGTGGATGAAAAGAGATTCCAAATGGAAATGGAAAAACAAAAAAGGGAATCAGAAGCTGAGGAAAGAAAGCTACAGCTAGAGGCTGAGAATAAAAGACTTGAAAAAGAAGCTGAGAATAAAAGACTTGAAAAAGAAGCTGAAAATAAAAGACTTGAAAAAGAAGCTGAAAATAAAAGACTTGAAAAAGAAGCTGAAAATGAAAGACTTCAAATGCAGGCTCAAGCTGAAGAAAGGAAGTTACAAAGAGAGTCTGATGAGAGGAAAGCAAAAATGGAACATGAAGAAAAACTCTTAGCTTTAGAGTTTGGAGAAATTGAAATTGACGAGCATGAGTAATGGTAATGATTCAAACAAGGGTTCATCTTCTGGGAAGGCTAATAATGATACTTTTAAGATTAAGTTACCAACATTTAGTCCTTCCAGTGATGACATAATGTTCTATCTGGACAGATTTGAACAAGCATGTACAGCTCATAACATAGACAAAGCAAAATATGTTTATCAGTTATCAGGGATACTGACAGGTAAAGCTCTAAGTATATTAAATATGGTGGATGAACCCTGACAAGAGCAATTATGAGGTTGTCAGGGCCGCTTTGTTAAAGAAATATCAGCTTAACGAAGACGGCTATCGTCTACAATTTAAAAACATGTTACCTGAAAATGGAGTTGAACTCTCCGAGTTTATTGCAAGAATACGCATTACTTTCTCACGATGGGTTGAACTATCTAAGACGGAAAAAACTTATGAAGGACTTATGGACTTAATACTTAGAGACAAAGTCATGTCGTCTGTCAATGAGTCTTTCCTTGCTTTCCTTCATGAACGTAAACCTAAAACAATAAAAGAAATGGAAGATTTCTGTTGCCAATACGTAACTGCGCACCCACACATAACCATGGGTAACTCTAAGGTGAAAGAAGGTTTACCAGTTGCTTCGGCAGCTCCGTATGGTCAAAACTTTGCTCGTAGATCCCAACAAAATTTTGATAGAAAGGGCAGCGGTAATTTCTGTCAAAATCATGGAAACCAATTTCATAGTGATTCTTCTTCGAAGAATTGGAGACAACCTGATAGTGGTCGTTACTATCACCCTAATAATTATAAGCATTTCAAAAGAGGATATGGTAATAGAGGTTATTCCTGCCGAAGACCTCAGAACCAAACAAATAGATGTTCGCATCAATGTGAACATGATAGTAATCGTGGAAACTGGAATTCGAACCAGTATAAAAATTACAATAGAGACAATAATAACTGCAGAGATAATAATAACTCTGATAACTTCAGAGGTAATAATAGTCGGGGTAGATCTCAACACAAAAAAAAGAGATATCAGCAGGCTAATGCTGTACAACAGGAAACTGAGGGAGCCTGTAATCATGTTGTTGATAGTAAATCTTTGACGCTGTCACTAGTTCTGCTTTTGACTTTGAGAGAGCAAACAAATGCCCCCAATGCAGTACTTTATTCGAACCGGGTACCATAACTACTTTGAGTTGTGGTCACCCACTTCCCCGCTCTTCCTGCTGCTGTTGCGCATGACGGGAGGGGTTCTTTAATTCTACATAAGGGTCTTGTTAATGATACTCCGGTCTCACTACTTTTCGATTCCGGATGCACCACTATTGGTGTTAGACAATCGCTTGTGGATCCATCTTGTGCTACAGGAAGGGTTATTAAATGTGTCACATTTGGCGGCACTTTAGAAAAATATCCTACTGCTGTAATTCGCATTGCCACTCCTTTCTTTACTGGAGATGTGCATGCTTGTCTCTTACCTAATCCTATTGCGGACCTTATTATTGGTCGTATTCACGGAGTTAGGGAGTGTACCCCACAGCAGATTGCTGCTTGGGAAGATAATAACATGCAAGCTACAATGCAGTAGTTACAAGAGCACAAGCTCTACAAACACCCGAAACTTCACTGAATAGTGATAATGAAGTTGATAGCCAAGATAGTCACTTAGTAATTACTCGTGACTCTTTCATAAAATTGCAAGAAGAAGATCCTTCTTTAAAAAAAATTCTTCGTTCTTGCGAAGAAAGGTGATCCGAATCAGGATACAAATAGAAAATCTTGGATTGCAATGAGAAACGGCGTACTTGTACGTATGGTACAAGATTCGACTACGTCGGCACATTCGCAAATTCTTGTTCCCAAGAGCATGAGAGTCCAAATATTACAACATGCTCATGACTCGCAATGTGCTGGACATATGGGTTTTGCCCGTACGAAGTCGAGAGTCCTTGCGGCTTTCTTTTGGCCTTTTGTCAATAAGGACATTCGTATTTACTGCCGATCATGCAAGGTATGTCAGGAGGTCAAATCTAGAGGACCACGACATGCTGCGCCTATCCAGGCTGCTGACATTCCTATTCGGCCGTTTCAGAAAATGGCCATAGATATTATTGGCCCTTTTAAGGTCAAGTCGGCCAGAGGACATCAGTTTATCCTTACATGTGTCGATATGTGCACACGTTGGCCAGAGGCTATTCCTCTTAAGAGCATATCTACTACAGATATCGCAGATGCTCTTTGGTTGATATTTTCTCGCTTGGGGTTCCCCAGAGAAATATTGTCAGACCATGGCACTCAACTCATATCTGACACTATGTCACAGGTAATGTCTACCTTACATATTGAACGATCTCTCAGTAGTATCTACCATCCTATGTCTAAATGGGTTAGTTGAGCGTCTGAATAGAACGCTCAAGACTTTGCTTGGTAAGATAACTGAAGATCATCCTCAAGATTGGGACAGGGTTTTACCCGCGGCTCTCTTTGCCTATAGAGAAGTCCCTAATGAACACACAGGATTTTCTCCCTTCGAACTTGTCTTTGGCGCGCGTCCACGCGGCCCTATGTCTTTATTACACGATCTCATCACTGCCGATGATATTAGCGATGAAACTCAATCCTCATATGAGTATGTCATTGCTCTTAGACAAAAGATCAGTGAGGCATGTAAGCTAGCAACTGCTTCATCAGAAATTGCTAAAGAGAAGGCAAGGCAGTTTGCTAACAAGAATAGATGTCTACGACAACTTTGTCCAGGTGACAAAGCATTCGTCCTACTCCCCCAGTAGGGAAAATAGACTTCTTATTGCATGGAAAGGTCCGTATGCAATAGTCTCTCGGATTTCCGATGTTGACTATGTGGTCGATATTGATGGAAAGCATAAAACTTTCCACATAAACATGCTTTCGGAATTTCACGAACGTCCGGACTATTTGCTGCCTATTTTCCAGGCAACGGATGATGCTCCTGCACCTCACGGTCATTATTCATCCCTGTCTGTCATTCAGGATGAGGAAGCTACCTTCTCTGATGTCAACCTTCCCCTTCCAGTGGTTCCATTACATTCTAAGGAATCTTGGAAAAACGTTTCTGTTTCTCCTAATCTTTCTGGTGACGAACATCGACAAGTCTCGTCGATGTTACAAACATTTCAGGATGTTCTCACTGACATTCCTGGACACACAGATGTCATAGAACATGACATAATTCTTACCGACAATAATCCAATTAGGGTTAGGCCGTATCCTATTCCTATACACTTTCAGTCGCAAGTGGAAAAGGAATTGGATGAAATGATTCAATTAAATATAATTGAACCATCGACTTCACCATATTCTTCTTCCATGGTTATTGTCCGGGAAGAAGGATAAGAACATACGAATTTGCGTTGATTATCGCAAATTGAATCAGGTCACAAAGTTCGACGCTGAACCGATGCCTTTGTTAGAAGATCTACTGATTAGACTTTCTAATTCTAGATTCTTCACTAAACTTGACTTGTCTAAAGGTTATTGGCAAGTGCCTTTAGCAGGGCATGCCAAACCTCTTACTGCTTTTTCTACACCTAGGGGTCTATTTCAATGGAATGTTATGCCTTTTGGTCTCATGAACGCCCCTGCCACTTTCGTTCGCATGATGCGTCGAATTCTGTCACATCGTTCGGATGTCATCGCATACTTAGATGACATCTGTCTCTTCAGTGATACCTGGGAAGATCACTATTTAGGGTTATATGACTTACTGTCCACTCTACGTGAGAATAATTTGACAGCAAAACCTTCTAAAGCTTTTGTTGGTTTTGGTGAAATCTCTTTCCTGGGTCATCGTGTTTGGTCATGGTCTCTTGAAGACAGAAGACCACAATACTTCCAAAATACTGAACATCTCTGTTCCTAAAACGAAGAAACAAGTTAGGAGTCTCTTAGGTTTAATTCAATTTTATGGGAGATTTATTCCAAATTTATCTTCGATCATGGCACCTCTATCAACATTGTTGAAGAAAGGTTCGCCTAATCTGGTCCGTTGGTCTGAAGAATGCCAATCTTCACTAGACCAAATCAAGAATATATTTTCTTCTCCTCCCATCTTAAGATTACCTACTCTTGATAGGACTTTTGTTCTTCGGAGTGATGCTTCATCCACTGGGATTGGAGCAGCACTGATGCAAGAATATGCAAATACTCTGCATCCTGTTATGTACATTTGTAGAAAACTAAATGCGGCAGAGAGGAACTACTCGGTTTTAGACCGTGAGTTGTTAGCGATGGTTTTGGTCAATTCTAAAGCTACAAAGATTCCTCCTGGGCGCACATTTCATTCTAGAGACTGATCAGAAAGCTCTTACAGCTATTCAGACTAAGAATTTGAAGAGTTCGAGATCCACTCGATATGCTATAGCTCTTCAACCTTTTCACTTCACGGTACGAGCTATCCGTGGTGCGGATAATGTGATGGCTGACATTTTGATTAGCACATCTGTACTTACTCTATATGTACACACTATCGTGCTTTGTTGTCATCTTCTTCTGTTCGTTTTTTAAGATGATAGAGGAGGACTGAGTAGTTAATATAAGGGCCGTTAGTTTACTAAACAGCCACAATTATTAATAATGTATTGTACCTTATGAAGCATATTAGTTATTAATTAGCATTATATTGCTTGTACTTTCTCAGAATGTCATTGTTGAGCTGAGGACTTACCTTACGAGTTCTAGATTGTGTACTTACCCTCGGAATACCAGAGCATATGTCCTGGATCGTCATGTAGTTTAACTTTACTATGTACTTATGTCATTACATGTCAAAGAATGTACTATTTAAATTTTCCTATCAGATTTGTACATCCATTTTTAAAGACAATATTAGAGTATGCTGTTTAATGATGATTATAGTAACTTGCATACGTATATTGTGTTTACATGCTAACGTGATGTGTGTTGGTGACACCTCCCCGATGTGAATATTTTTTGAGACATATTTATTTTTCTGTTGAGGTATATCCTCACCAGACACTCTATAATTAGCCTATTGTTTGGCAATTTAATTAATTATCAGCGCATAATTCGTGCGTTTTGAGCCGCTTATCGCTTGCTCTTTGATATTGAAAAAAAAATATGTTCCACATTTTTTTTTATCGGGAGGAGGTGGTGATATGTTGCGTGATAAATTCTCGCAACATCGTTTTATTTCAGTGTCTGTTTTATAACGCAAGGGCAACAACTGCTTGAAATTTATAGTCACTTTTCTCGGTAAGCATTTGTCTTCTCGCGTTAGTATCGAATGCAGTTAACTTTTGAGCTGTGGTCATTTTTGCGCTGGACTGCGCATGACTTGTCTTGTTGTTTGGTCGATCGGTTTCCGCCCACCACTAGGGGGAGTGAGCGATTTGGAATGGCGAAAGAGATGCCTCGTTGAAGAGGGGATCTCCGCTTTTTTTTGTTCTGTCAGGGATGTGTAGTCCTCTTATGGATATTTCGTTTAGTCGAGATAATACCTCTAGTGTTTTCCCACATGTCGGGAGGCGTGATATTTCTGTGTATTTCATGAAAGCAAGGTAAATTGACTTTTTTCATTAACTCTATCGATTTTGGGTCGTGAGCGATTTCGATTCATAGTCTGTCTCCGAAAGTCGTCGTCACGAGATGTTCTTTCCCAGCTCACATGTCGCTGCATTGTACTGCATCGGTTGATGCATGTACCAAGGACCATTACTTGCTACTTTGTTAAATGAACTAGGTTTAGAAAACCTTTATTATCTAGAGGATATTTTTGAGGACATTATTTATACTTCGGCAGACGTGTCTGTCTTGCTGAAGTCAAACTAAGGAGAGTGAACTGATCTTATACATCTGGTTATCTCCTGGCTGTTATAGAAAAGGATGGAGTTTTCCACCTGACTACATTTACAGCACTTTGAAATATAACATGCATCTGACTCATCATTGTAATGCTGTCTACCGTTTATTGCTGTATTGAATGTTGCTGTGATAATGACTGTTTGATGTGCCTACACTTTTGCGTAACCATTTTGTCACTGTGGCGTCCACAATAAATAATGAAGAAAAACGTCAACGGCTGTTTCAAGACTCATTGACTTTATACGTCGTGAGTTTACTGACGTCCTATGTGGATTGCCCTGTTATTGTTGCATGAACATTGTTTTGACTGAACACATCTACACACTACACAAAACCAGACATGCGGATGCCATCCATCATCATATGGCATCACGCATCAACGTACAATGCACTAAATTATTTCTCAAATATCCGCAAGGAGTAATCAATTTCGTTCATATTTCAATTATGGGACTTTGGACTGTGGTTAGTGTCCATACGTCTATCACTCGCCGTGATACAATCTACAATCAATATGATTTGAACATATGATTGAAAATAGTGATATATACACTTTCGCAGTATCATTTGAACTCATAATCATCTTTAACTGAATGAACTCTGTCATCTAACGTGTTGAATCATACCGACATGAACTATTAACAGATTCTTCATCAGGATTGGCACTATTGATTCCCATACTTTAATATGATGAAATAAAGATAAAAAAAGTTGGGAAAAAAACATTATCACACAGATAATTACTATAATTACTATAGTTATGTAATTAGTAAATATTATAGGTATCTTAATTACTCATGTTAACTTAATTGTTGATAAAATGCTATATATTATTTCTTATTATTGGATAGATTAATTTATTTTAGTTTTAAACTCTATAATTATTTTACATGTAAATTCTGCATACATATTTCTTAATTTAATCTCTTAATTCTAATCCTTACTACTTACTTTTCATGTGTTCTTAAATTTTTCTTTCTTTTCTTCACCTTCTTTAACTCTGATACAATCCTTTAATTAGTTAATTAGATTTAATTCTATCACAATCTACACACATTACTTTAAATACTTAAATATATTTAATTAATTATGTCTTAGGATTTTAATTACTACACCACATAATAAGCTAGTTAAAACATAATTTTAGTTAATTATATAATCACTCACTATCCTTTCTGACAGGTGACGTGTCTTTATTTAACTTAGTATATTTTTCATGTATTTTATGACATTTAGTATATTGACTACGACCTTCGACAATGTTTTACTCAAAATATCGTAGGCCGTATGTCCCTAATTTTTAATTTTGAAATAATTAATAGAGTTATAGTTTATAATTTTAAAAAATTTATAAAATAGATTCCCCCCCCCCCCCCCCCCCCCCCCCCCCCCGTCGTTCAAGGTAATGTTACGACATGTTTTATGAGGTTGGCCACTATTATTGTGAGCACGTTTAAAGTTACGCATTAGGGGCTTGAGATGATATTGTCACAGGGTTAACCCGAAGGATAACCAAAGAGAGTTCTTGATGAGGTGCCGGCGTGGTCAGTGGCTCAGATTTGCCTGGCAACCGCTTGAAGATATGCAGCAGGAGTGGAGAAGGTGAATTTGAGACTTTGTGATAAGTTCCCAGCAGATAGTCCCAGTGATTCTGAATCTCGTGACACAGTCACTCCTACCACTCTATCCCCCTCTCTATATTATACTGCTAACGAGCCCCCACCCCCTCTATTACACTGAGTGAACAGAAGAGGAAGAAAGGAAGAACTGTATGTCTCTTTCGCACACTTTCTTTCCTTCTCTATATAAGTAATTAACGTATGTTGGTAATGCAAACACAACTACAACATTTATTGAATCACTTAAAGGTAACAACATTCAATTACAATAATACAAATGCAACTAAAGCTGACATTAACTATACCTGTAAAAAAAGATAATAGTTAATGCGAAATACACAAATGAATCTTAAGTCTATACTAGGTGATGATGATGATGAATTTAATTGACTCCTAACTACTAACAAAAATGATATCGTGTTTCTTGGCCTCTGACGGACTGTCCATAAAACTCTGGGTATTTGTATACCAGGGACAAGTCTTTGTCTGCATTCAATAACACTGGACGGTCCACTTAATCTCGTCAGGTGTCAATGGCTTGTTCTTTTGTTCTTCACAATGGGAGTGTTGACATTGTCACGAGCGTCTGAGGTGGCTTATTCTTAGGTGGTGTTGAACGCAATGTTAGGCGGGTGAAACTTCGTCTGATATGCAGATGTCCTTTAGTTGTGCTGATATTTTGCTCATGTGGTGATGATGGTGGAAATATGTTATCTATTTGTATTTGTTGGTGCATCAGTTTTACTGGGGAAATCTGTCCCTTACTGCCGGTAATTTTGGATCTCAATAATTTTTGGTAGGCACTGGGTTTTCAAGATCGTCCGTCTGCTCCTGCAACTTCGGATCACGATTTCTCAAAGGCACTAGGGTTACAAGATCGTCCGTCTGCTCCTGCAACTTCTGAATAAGATTTCTCAAAGACACTAGGGTTACAAGATCGTCCGTCTGCTTCTGCAACTTCTGATCAAGATTTCTCAAAGGCACTTGTTGTAATGACAATCGTCGGTAGGCTACTGCTACTTCTGATCATTTAATTCACGTAGACAGCTCTTAGTAATGCAGCAATCCTTCTAGGTATTTTCTGCTTACTTTTTTGTGTGTGGATGGTTGATGACAGAAAGCTCCTTCGCCGCCTGGCAAATTCCTTTCTAACCCCCGTTGAGTATTGGTAGGTTTTGTTGCCGTTAATTATCTGTGAGATGCGTATCGTCGCAGTATCTCTGGTCGGCCCTACTCATTAGCTTGTCCCGTGATTAACGCCAACAGGGTAGTATGACGAAGGCTGTGTTATCTCAAATGGTCTCTGTCTCTACCACTGCGATGGATAAAATAACAAACCCTTATAAGTACCCCGTAATCTATGTTACGCCTGTAGTGTGTTCTTGTATGTAAATTCTTATCACTATAATGAATGACTGCGCGGGGTTTACTGCACTGTTTACCGGGTAATGTAAGAGGCAAAATAAAAGTGTTTTGTATTTACTTCTTTATAGTTACTGGAAACTGTGCAATCTTATAAATCTAATAATTCTCTGCGCGATGTTTATTGCAACCTGTACTTATTAGTATAAAATAAAATATTATAATAAAACGTGACTGGTATTAACAGTGTTATATTTATGGAATATATATATATATATATATATATATATATATATATATATATATATATATATATATATATATATATATATATATATATATATATATATATATATATATATATATATATATATATATACAGTACTTTGCAAAAAAAAATGGCAGTCATATTGCTCAGCTAAATAAGCTGAAATCTAATTAAATATGTATGTTCTGCCCCAAATTTGCACTCCACTGAAGTGAGCAAACACTACCAAAAGTAAAAAAAAATTAGCGTAGAGTAACGTCCCTTGATAATAGAGCAGACGACAATTTCTAATGCTAGTGGCAGAAAATGGATACAAAGTCAAAGTGTATGTTAATTTCACAGCTTTGGAATGAAGGAAATCAAACATGTTCCAATATTTCTGAAACCTTGAACATTCCTGAGCGGACTGTCTACAGAGTTGTGAGTAAATTAAAAGCAGGTAATGGAATCGAGCGAAAAGAAGGTAGTGGGAGGCCAAGAATTTTGGACACAAAGGACCATCGGCGTCTCGCCCAAATAGTTCGGGCTGGGTCAATGAAGAGTGTAGAAAACATACGGCAGCGCATGATCGAGTTGGGAAGCCCAGAGGTATCTAATGCTACTGTCAACCGGGAGCTACACAGGATGAATTACACAAAAAAGCGGGTAATTTCGTCACCATTGCTCACAGAGACTCACAAACAGATGCGCTTGAACTGGTGCCACGAACACCAAAATTTGTCATGGGACAATGTGATTTTTTCAGATGAATGTTCTGTTTGGTCTTATCCTGCTCAAATAAATATTTGGACGAAAGGCTCTGTAACGCCTGTGTACCAGCGACCGAAACATACCTAGAAATTCCATCTTTGGGGAGGGGTGTCAGCAAGAGGTGTCACCCCACTGTGTGTTTTCACAGGAATTCTCACGAAAGAAAGGTACATCGACATTCTAGAGGGACACCTTCTGCCATTTATGCAGGTCATGTACCCCTATGGGTGCACATTTCAACATGACAATGACCCAAATCATACAGCTCATACCACCAAAGCATGGCTGCAAGAGAAGAATGTGATAGTGCTGAAGTGGCCCAGCAACAGTCCCGATCTAAACCCAATTGAAAACGTTTGGGCACTACTCAAGAATCATTTAAAAAAGAGTGGACTCAGAGACGCTGAACAATTAAAGAAGGTAGCTGAAAAATACTGGGACACTCTGACTCACAATTACCTACAAACATTTGTGGGAAGTATGCCTCGCCGCATCCAGGCTTGCCTTGCTGGAGAAGGCAACATTATACTGTACTGAAACCAGTGTTAATAGATAGGGGAGATACCAATCTTCCTCTGGAAATACAGTTTTTATTATTATTTGCTTCTATGAGTGTGCTGCGTTGCGAAAATATGACTGCCATTTTTTTTGCAAAGTACTATATATATATATATATATATATATATATATATATATATATATATATATATATATATATATATATATATATATATATATATATATATATATATATATAACTGAAGTTAAGATAGATGTATAATAATGCTGTACAAACTATAGTACACTAACCTTGGTGTCCATATAAAGAAATCACTGACACAAGTCCTGACTCTTCCTCGTGAGATCTAGACCCCAAGTATATTGGCGGAATGCTGGCTCTTGCAATACTGAGCGATCACTTTCGTGAGGTTTTATCGGGTCTGTATCGCCTCTGGCGATTTCCCGTGTTCGCTTCTGATGTTCATGTAAAGCTCTATTCGTCATTATTCCCGGCAGACAACCAGTCCCCCTTGCTGTGTAAAGTTTCTGTAATGTTTGGCTATGGTCGCTTTATATTTTGCTTTAGCCAAGACAATCCGTCTCCCGTCCGTCTGATGTCTGTGCAGCATTTAATTGTCTTTCTATAATGACGTATTCTTTACTCCTTTACTCTGTGTCGCCGTTAATCCATTATTACTGCGCTTGTTCCGTGAAGTCCGACTGACCACTATTATGTTCTGTTACAAGCCGAAATAATACTTGTAGATTACTGGCCTTGGGTAAACACAACCGCGACTCAGCGGCGGCCACCTCCAATAGTCCGTCGAGGGTCTGTTGATGTACTGTCTCATTGCTATGTAAACATTCCCTGTAAAATTGAATAATTTCCCACGACTGATGAAGATGGTGTCTGGTGTGGACAATGGGTATAGAAAGTCGAAACTCAACTCATTTGCTCCTCGTGACAGTTATAAATATATAATGTTTCGCGCTTCACGGGATTTTAGTGAACGCGAAAATGGTAGAGTTGTCTAGGATTATAATGACGTGTTGCGTTGTTATGCTAACGTATAACCTCGTTTTAGTTGTACCCTTCAGACTCCAAACTTGATCCAAGTCGGACGTGTTTTTTTTTATTCCTCGCAGTATAAAGTGAATTGCGCTGAAGTCCCTATTGAAGATATGCTACAGGGTCAGCTATCTAGTTAGATGAATACAAGGATGAGGTATTCTTATTTATGATTAAGTTCCGTAAATTCGGACTCACGATAAATATTAAATTTATGACTTCGGTCAGAATCATTATCTTCGCCAAACCTATGGCTGTTCATTGCCAGATGACCAACTCACTGGCATCGCGTGTAAACAGTCAGACATTTGACGACAGAATATTCTTCTTCTTCTTCTTCTTCTTCCGTCCTTAGCCACCGACCGTCAAAGCAGTCAGTGGCCATTACGCCTAGTGGCGTCTTAGGGCAACAGCAGATAGGTTTTCTTTGCCATTGTTTCCCATCACGCCTATTGGCGTCTTTAGGGCAACGGCAAATCAATCCATTTGCTGTTGTTTCCGTAATCGAAGTGACTGGCAAACGGGTGATCAGCCCGTTGGTAATATTATTACTGAGGAAACAGTATTGGACAGCGCAAAATATAATTTAACTATTGATGTCATGAAACCAATGAATTTGTATGTTATAATAAATATGTATTTTCCTGTGGACTCACAAGAAAGAATCGTTGTCGCTTCAATACAGTTGAATTGGTCAGATGTTAGCCACAATTCGCGAACATGATGTATCAGCACTATAGCTCACTGAAAGACTGTTTTATTAAAATCAACCAGAAGCACACGAATTAATAACCTGAAAACATTCTATAACATTTAATAAGAATCTGCAAAGAGAAAACCGTTGCAACAGAGTAAAACGTTGCAACAGTTACTTAGATTTTGGTTTCACGTGCACTCCTGTGAACAATGAAGAAAGTCCACAGTGTGTTTTGTGTTTGAAAGTACTCTTTGTCGAATGTATCAACAGTGAGAAATGCAATTAGCGACGCATAGCTAGACCGCTTGCGTCAGGGTCAACGAACCTGAGCTGACCAAGACCCTACTCCACCTCCAAGTGGTGGTCCTGGAAACAGGCTGCATCACTGCAATCTGGCTGAGTGAGTAGGGATCGAAGAGGGAAGGCTAACCCGGTCCTAAAAATGCTGTACTGACGTCGGATGTGTCGGCCGAAAGGCGCAAATATCGCAGCTTCGCTTTAAACGGACACAACGCAACCATCGTCCTTTTCAGGACGAACGAAGAAGAAGAAGAATGTATGTTGCCTAGCAAATTGAAGCGCCATTTAGAAAGTGTTCATAAGAATGACGTGGGCAAACCAAGAGAATATTTCTCTAGAAAGCTGAGTCAAATGAGAGAACACATTTCAGCATTTTCTAAGCAGGCGACAATCTCGAGTAAAGCTCTTCTAGCGTTCTACAAGGTAGCATACCGGGTAGCAAAATGTAAGAAACCTCATACGATTGCAGAAAAACCCGTTTTACTGTGTGCTATTGATTTGGTGTCCATTATGGTTGCAGAGTACATGGGAAAACAGCTTTTGCCCATTCCTTTGTCGGACAGTACAATCAGCCGCCGAATTCAAGATTTAGGAGAGGATCTTAATGAACAGATTATAGAAAAAATGAGGGGGAAGGATTTTGCTTTGCAGCTTGATGAGGCCACTGAGAGCAATAGAGATGCTCATTTAATCAGTTATTTTGATGAAAAAAAGAAATGGTGGAACATCATCTTTTTTGTAAGGACATAATTGCAGGTCTGACATAAACAGATTTATTTGAAATTGAGGACAACTTCTTGGCGGAAAATAAAATAGACTGGGCTCATTGTGTTGGTGTGTGTACCGATGGTGCTCGTTCAATGTCGGGCTGTTACAGTGGCCTACAAACTCTCATCCGCGTCAAAGCTCCTGATGCTGTTTGGACCCATTGTATTATCCATAGGGAAGCATTTGCATCACAGCATTTGAGTGGTGATTTGAATGAAGTCCTGCAAACTGTCATAAAAAACTCGACCTCATAAAGCTAGATTTTTCAGTAAAATGTGTCACGATATGGGGGCTGAGCATACGTCTCTCTTATTTTATAGCATCACTCGAAGGCTTTCCATAGGAAATGTATTATCGCGCATTTTTGAACTTAATCGGGAACTGTATTCTTATCTTGAAGAAGAAAACCATGTCAGTGCTAAGTGCTTTCTGGACACTGACTTCCTGTTAAAAGATGCATACCTCTGTGATCTTTTTGAAAAGTTGAACTTGTTGAATAAGTCTCTGCAAGAAAGTGAAACTCATTTGATTCAACTTATTGACTCTGTTTCGGCCTTCAAAAAGAAGCTTCTTCTTTGGAAGAGAAAAGTCAATGAATGAGGAGAAATGTTCCCAGGTTTGCAGCAGTTCATTACAGACAATGAAATAGATTTTAGTGCAGATATTGTTTCTATAATTCAAGGACACTTATCTCATCTCAGTGTTCATTTTGAAAAATACTTTCCTGAAAACTGTGACAGGTTCAGTGGGTTCAAAACCCCTTAAGTAGTGATGCTCCTTCGGACTTTAGTACTGCAGAAGAGGAAGAACTGATAGAACGTTCATCAGACTCTATACTACAAGCGAAGTTTCCATCCATGGTATTGCCAAAATTTTCGTATTCAGTAAAACAGGAGTTCCCAAGCTTGAGCAAGAGAGCACTGAAGATATTAATTCCTTTTGCAACCTCCTATCTCTGCGAGGCTGGGTTTTCAGCAGTGGCTGTCATAAAAACCAAGTTCAGATCAAGACTTGATGTGGAGAAGGAAATGAGGGTAGCTGTATCTCAATTGGTGCCAAGATTTGACAAGCTGTGTAACAACAAGCAAGCTCAAGTTTCAAACTGAGGTGACTGGTACTTTATTCATTATATTTTTTTAAATTTTACTGTACAAGTTTTTTAGAAACTGTGCTGTTTTCTTTGTTATAGTAAGGGTTTTCAAAGTGCACTTTGTGTATATTTTTTTTTTCTTGTACGTGTAATTTTTTTCACAGATTGCATTTTGTTTAAAATTACAGAAACAAATTACATTGTTTAAAAGCCTTTCCAAAGCTCTCCTGCTCAAAAAAAGTTAGGCTAAATGTCGAAACATCGCTAGAGTTTTTACCAGTTATCCCACAGGGGAGCCGCAGAAAGAATATAGTTGGTCAGGGGAGCCATGGACTCAAAAAGATTGAAAACCGCTGCCTTAGTCCATTAGGTTACAATACAATGTGATTCAAAAATAATTGAACACTTTAAAATAATTGATACTCAGTAACTTCTTCTTCTTCTTCTTCCTCGTTCGCCTTCAGACTTCCACATTTATGACTCTAATAAAGGCAGTAGTCAACTCAAGGTTCCCGACACCTCTAAACAGTTTTTCGTTGACAGAAGTGTGTTGTTGCCATATGCTACTCCGTTCATTACTGTAGGTTGGGCAGTACTGCAGCAGGTGTTCGACTGTCATCGGGCTGGTACCGCAGGTGCAGAGATCTGTTGCACCAATCTTGTATTTGTGGTATAGATGGTATCTTAATCTGTTGTGTCCAGTGCGTATCCGAAAAATGATGACCTGTTCTTTCCTGGATAGTTGATGATATGCATCATTTTTCAAATGGCCCGGGTGCTCTCTTTTCCATTTGGACCTGAATGTAGCCTCTATAGTAGTCTTTGCCGTTGCGTAAGTTGTCTCTATATCATTTTGTTGTAAGGCACCTCCTTCCTTAGCAAGTCTGTCTGGCTCCTCATTTCCTGGTATGTTGCAATGGGCTGGTATCCACTGGATAGTGCACTTGTTGAAGCATTTGGCCAGTTTTTCAAGGGAGATTATCAGATCTTTCAATTCTTTAGTTTGGTGGTTCTTCAGCGCTGATATTACTGAGACGGCATCTGTAAAGATTACTATCTGTTTTTCTGCCTGTGCTTTGCATTCAATAAGAGTTCCAGCTGCCTGTTTCAGGGCTTCTGTTTCAGCACTGAAGTTATTGCAGTATTTGCCAGTGGCAATTGCCATAGAGTGGATTCTATTCTTTAATTTTATGAGGATGCCGGCACCCCCATTTTCAACTGCATTTTTTGCTGAACCATTAGTATATGCATGTGTGCAAAGTTTTGCTGGAAATTTTTGTTCAATATACTTGGTTGGTATACACTTTCTTTGTGTTTCTGTCTATGTTCCCTTACTTTCAATGCCTGGAATATCAGATTCAGTAACTAGGTTTCAAATGTAGTCTAAACCAATTTGTAAAGGAACAATCGCATTTATTTTCACAATTTTAGAAATGCCAACAACGCGGCCCTCGTTGTTACAATATGCATCCAATATGCTACACAAGGTCTGGGATGAATTAGACTACAGGACTGATACGTGCCGTATGATACGAGGGTCACACACTGAATATTTGTAAGATTACAAAAATATCTGTAACAGTTTCTTTACAAATTGGTTTAGACTACATGTTGATATGAAATCTTGTTACCGAGTAATACATTGTTGAAAGTGTTCAATTCTGTTTGAATCACACTGTAGAAGTGTCACTCTTTCTGTATAGTATATCTTGTTAACATTAATGGGCAACGCTTTCTTCTAATACGTCATGTTCACACATCAGCGGGCCACATTCTCATTACTCCAAACTTATAACGAAGACCAAAACTGCTGTATATAACGCCTCCGTCACTAACACACTGCTATATGGCAGCGAGACATGGACAACCTATGTTAAGCAAGAAAGAAAGCTCAGTACCTTCCATCTACGCCACATCCTCGGTATTCCGTGGAAAGACAAAGTGACAAATGTCAAGGTGTTGTCACGTGCTGACCTTCAGAGCACGTATACACTGCTTAGATAGCGCAGGCTACGCTGGCTTGGACATGACCGCCGCATGAAAGATGGCCGCATCCCGAAAGATATCTTCTACAGACAACTGGCAGATGGCAAAAGAACAGTTGGGCGACCGCAGCTGAGATACAAAGGTGCGTGCAAGAGAGACATGAGGGCACTGGACATAAATCCAGAAACCTGGAAGGATGAAGCTGCCGATTGCACCAAGTAGTGATGCTATCTACGGCGCTACCTCAGATTTGGCGAAAAGAAGCTCTCATAGCAAGCAGAAGAGAGGAGAAAATATCGAAAGGAACACCAGGAAAATAAGCAACTGAGAGATGTCACCTCAGAGGCGCATTCCCATAGTCAGATCAGTTATGACAGAAGGGGCTTTTAAAAGATTAAAAGGATCACAGATTAACATCGGTCGGTCATCCTTTCCTCACAGCACGTTATGTTAGCATCTTACGGCCAGACTTTCTTTGCTGTACGTGATGTTAAAATCATTCGGCGAGTTTCCACACGCGACGTGATGTTAACGTCGTTCAACTACAATTTTCTCACGTGGCGTATTGTTAACATCTTTTGGCAGTTTTCTCCTACGATGTGGTGTTAATTAACAGAGATCAGCCACACTTTACACGACGCGATGTTAACATCATTTAGCCATAATTTCTTCATGTGACGTGAAATTAACGTCGTTCCGCCAATTTCCTCACACTGTGTGACGTCCAAGTCGGTGCGCACAAGTTTCATGACATAGTATCATGTTATAGTGCGTTTCAAAAAGATCGGTCGACGATTGACTTCAAATATCTCCATACTCCTTGCACTGATAAACGTGATTTTTTTTGCATGTGGTCTTATATTTTCAATGGCCCAAAGTTTTTATAAAATTCAATGTAGCAGGTACTGTTCTTTTCTTGCAACGGCTAATTCCTTTGATCTTTTTTAACGAAGTATTTGAGAGAATAATAACGCCTATTCGTTGTAAATGTTACTTTTTATACTAAGACATGGTCTTCACATGTACACCAATAATCTTTGTCTATCTGCGAGAAGGCGGCATATGCTAGTTCTTTCATATTGCATAGTTTGAAAGTTTTATTTTCAGCTGCCACCTGTCCTTTAACTTTTGCCCAAACGAGTTCAATTGGGTTTAAATGTGAATGATAAGTTTGCAGTCTCAAACACATATGACCATGCTGTTGAATCAACTTGTCTATATGGAATATCTTGGTCTTTTGTGATTTCTTAACAAGGGACAGTAATTCAGGTTTCAGAAACCCCTCGTTAAATGGGATGTCTTCTTTTCTGAGCCAGATCTTTATAGCATCTTTTGTACTCGAAGATGTTGGGATTTTGTCTTCTTCTGCCACAGCGTTTTGGTATGATGCGTTGTCCATTATCAGACAGGATGGTCTGCCTAATGGCGGAAGAAGAGTATTTTCAATCCACTCTCTAAATATGTTACCGTTCATCTCGGTATGATAGTCCCGGTTGTCCGTATAATTGGAAGTGGAAATAAGTTCAGCATTTTTCCCTAGCCCATTATGTGTGCTGCTTGCTTGTGCCATTATCAGACGTTGTCGTTTTCCACTGGGTACACATCTTTTAATCGTTCCATCTGATAACTGCTATTCCTTTTCACTTGTGTGGTGAGCATTGATCCAAGTTTCATTCACATACACAATATCATAATCTTGATTACGCATTTCCCGTACTTCACGTAAATATTTACTTCTCATAGATACTAAGTGCGGCTTCTCCCAGATGACGTTTCTTCCACTAGCGTTCCTCATAAGGTTTGTTCAAACATGTAGTTAGCACGGTACAAGAATACAAACTTAAAGATAAGTTAGTTGGGCAAACTTATGATGGAGCGTCTGTGATGGTAGGTCATTTGGATGGCTTACAAAAAAAGGTTATTGATGTTTACCCAAAAGCACTCTTTACTCATTGCTGTGCCCATGCCTTGAACCTCGTCTTGCAACAAAGTTTGATGAATATCGAAGACTGCAATATTTTTTTTATAACTCTCAATGGTCTTTCTGCATTTTTCTCAAAATCGTCTAAGAGAACAATAGCTCTTCAAGAATTTCTTTCTAAGAAGTTGCCAACTGTAGCACCTACCAGGTGGAACTTCACTTCCAGATTAGTACATACAGTGAACGATCATTTCAAGATAAATTTTCCAGAGGACCTCATCAAAAAATTAAAAGACGTTTATGGAGAAATGTTCGACTATGTAAGATTGAAGAATGAACTTGTTGCACTTTATTGTTCGGATGAGTTCTACAACAAGTCAGTTCATGAGTTACTGCAGTTCCTAGTTGAAAATGATCTCAGTTCAGGCTTTAAAATAGTGTTCAAACTGGCAGAATTGATAATGACAATTCCAGCAACTACTGCTTCTGTAGGAAGATCGTTTTCAGCTTTAAAGCGAATCCACAGTTACCACAGATCTACACAAGGTCAAGATCGACTCTCCAGTCTCAGCCTATTGTTCATTGAAAAGAACTTTTGAGCAAGGTTAGAATGAAGAATACATTTTACGATGCTGTAACAGAGAAATTTCTGCAAAAGGAAAGAAGAATAGATATGATCTTCAAGTGAAACCTGTAAGTGAAAATATGTATTATTTAGTTAATGTTTTTCTTTTAGCCGAATAACTATCGTTGCGTAATTGAATATTTACTACTCGTCAAAAGTCAAAGGCCACTTAGAAAAACCTTGGTTGAAACCATAAAACAAATCTGATATAAACGTAATTGGTATCAGTCAAAACGGCATTTATTGAATACCAAATTGACATGTCCCGTAAAGAAATGGAAACACACATTCAAACGCAATGAAGCTATGAAGTGTGTCACCCACCTTTTCAAAAGTCACACAATAGATATTGGACAAATAGACATTTCAAAATCGGGTATGACCACCGTTTGCAGCAAGGCATTCAAGACAGCGTAGACGCATCGAGTTCACAAGGGTCCGAAGAGTATCCTGAGGAACAGCTTGCCAATCCTGAAGCAGAAATGCAGTCAGCTGTGCAAAATCCATTGGCAGGGGGTGATTTGTTGACAATCTTCGACCAAGGACATCACAGAGGTGCTCAATCGGAGAAAGGTCAGGTCAATGAGCTGGCCACGCCATCCTGATGATCCCATGTTGCTGAATAAACTCATTCACCACACGAGCTCGATGGGGTCGAGCGTTATCATCTCGGAGGATGGCATTACCACCTATGGCCTCCAGAGCAGGCTGAACAATTGGTCTCAAGATTTCGTTCTGGTATCTTGGGCCGGTCAAGTTGCCTTGGATGATGTAGAGTGGGGTCCTGCCGTGTCTGTAGAAGCCTCCCCAGACCATGACAGAACCCCTACCATAACGATCCACCTCTCGAATTGTGTCATCTGTAAATCGCTCTCCTGGTCCTCTCCAAACTCGAATCCTGCCACTATTGAATGACACAGTGAAGCGAGATTCATCAGTGAAGAGAACTTGACTCCATTGTTGCCTTGTCCAT
Organism: Oreohelix idahoensis; assembly: GCA_024509875.1. Classification (NCBI taxonomy): domain Eukaryota; kingdom Metazoa; phylum Mollusca; class Gastropoda; order Stylommatophora; family Oreohelicidae; genus Oreohelix; species Oreohelix idahoensis. Next base: position 163,241 of record JAMPIV010012855.1, on the reverse strand, counting down.
CGGATGTGCTCGCGACACCAAGCAACACGGGCTCTGCGATAAGCAGGAGTAAGAGGGATTCTGACTGCAGGACGTCGAGCAGCCAGTCCAAATTCATGTAAACGTCTGCGAATGGTGCTTTAACTGACATTAACGTTCACAGTTTGTCTCAGCTGACATCTTAGAGTGGAACAAGTCACTGTTCGATAGCGCAGGGCTGACAACAAGAGGTACCGGTCATCATGTCTATTGGTGCATCTAGGGCGACCTGGCCGGTGGCGATCCTCCACACTTCCTGTGGCCTGAAATCTCTCCAAAATTCTTTGGATAGTAGAGTGTGACACTGCAAGCCGTCTAGCAACCTCACGGACAGATAAACCACTTTCAACCCACGCTATAGCCCTCAATCTTTGTAAGGTGTCAAGACTTCTTATCGGTGGCATGGTTTTTGCAAGTGATGAAACTACCCTAAGTCTGCTGATTGTAAAACAAATTAAGAATGAACTCTGTTCACGAAAAGTCGCCATTGCAGGTGGAATGTCAATCAGCACGATTACTTCACCTGTTTGGTTGTACGGAAGTTTGAAAAAACAGATTAAAAATGTGAATTTATGGTCAGCAAACCAAATTGCACGTGATCACCATGGTTGTCGGTGAGTTGTTTTTATGCTTAACGTGCATAGAGGACTGTCAGAGGAAGATATTGCACCCATTTTTACTAAAAAGTTCATTTATTTAATCATTCTACGCGCTTATATAAAAGTGTATTGAAAATAATAGGGTGGCCCTTGACTTTTGACGTGTAGTATAGTTGGTTTTTAAATTAAGAGGGGAAGGGGTTAAATAGTAGGCGTACATATTCATTTTAAGTAGCAGCACGCCTAGCTCGCATTACCAGGATACGCCACTGTAACTGAACGCACCGGAAGGACCACTGTAATGTTCAAAACAGTGCGGTAGTGAGCTGTAACACGGGGAAAATCACATGAAATACGTTCAAGATGTTAAATCGAAATAGCTCACAAATATGAAGGGGTAAGCCCTTTCAATACACGATTGGACTAGGAGGTGGTCGATTTTGTATACTTTAAATAAAGAAAATTTAAAACCATAAGTTTGTTAACGAGGAAAAAAATGTCCCCCTCGGGACATGGCGATCATTAGGTCATATGCAAAGTTGCAACAATTACGATCAAGTGGTTGCAGACATATTGAGTATTAAACAGCGGCAAACTTTGTGAAACGCACTATAGCATCGACCAGCTATGTTGAGAATGTGTTCTAAATACTGTATTCCACCTTCTGTTGTATAAGTGATTCAACACAATTAAATTCTATTTTTCCGAGTGGCTTGTGGATTATTGTAAACAGAAATAACAATAATTGTAAAAACATATTTGGAAGTTAACATCTAGATTGCCGATTGTGTTATCTTCTGAAGATGACCTTTGCAGATGACATACTAATTTACAGGATTGGTTCTGTCGACAGGAAATGGTCAATAGCACACACAGGACACTACATGAAGTGTTTAAATGGTGCGAGGATACTGGCTCCAATGTCAATCCAACAAAGCCTGTGTGCAGTGGTGCTCCTTGAACAACTCTATATTGAAAGCAGATCTTCCAGACATTACTTTAGGTGGGCAGAAAACTGAAAGGCAAGACAAGTTGAAATACTCGGAATAACTTTCGATCATGGGTTATCATACAAGTACCATGTAGATCTAATCATACAGAAGTGCAACAGACGTCTGACAGCGCTAAAACAATGGCCGCAGCGCACGTGGAACAAAGACTATTGTTTCTCCGGTATCATCAACTAGTCATGTCAGTCATCGAGCATGGTCTGGGGATACTCATGCTGTCGATATCACAATGTGAACTAGAACGCCTTCAAAATTAAGGGACGGGTATAGTGTTGGGCTGTACTCGAGACACCCCTACTGTGACGATGCGGCACATGCTTTGTGTGCTGTCAATTAGATCCAGGTATAGGATGGTCCAGCCAAAGGCCTATATGCGAGTAACCACAGACAAAGGGCATCCCCTGCATGGAAACGTAGCTGACATTACGGGAGCAAGAATAAAGAGATGTCATGGATGGCGCAGGCACAGACAACGATTAGACAGGTGACTGCAGTCAAAAATATGTTCAAGGAAGAAGAATGGAGTAAGTTAGGTGAGAACTGGATGAACTACCAGCAAGTCATCATTAGCCTTGGCAGACAGTTCAGAACTTTGGCCAATGGGAAGGCAGAGATGGAAATTAACCACCTAATAAATGATCATGCTGGGAATGATGATACCATTGTGTACATTGATGGGTCTGTAATCCGTACTGAGAAATCAGGGTGGGGCTTCTCTGCCAGAGTAAAGTGCAGAATCTTAACTTAACATAGCGGGGATTACGTGATAACAACCTCCAGCATGAGAATGGAGGTAGAGGTAGCTACTGCAGCCTTAAGATGGCTGTCTGAAATTTCATTAACAAGCGCAGATTTTGTATCCGACTGACAATCCATGCTTCGAAAGTGTGACGGTATTGCCTCCCCTTTTTTGCAGTAGTGGTCCAACAGTGGCCAAAACTCAAGAGTATCTATTTATAGGCTTCAATGCAGTCTATCTTTACACAAGATTACTCTTGGCAGAAAAGTAGATATAAGAGTAGTAAAGCTTCTTTCACATGGGAGTCTTCACAAGATATTCAGATAAGCGAAAACAATGCTGGCTGTCGCTAAGCACGTTAATTCTATAATCTGCCGACCCTTTTATGAAGAATTTAATCCATGGTTTATTCTAACTCGTTAAGCCCCCACCCCTGATTTAATCAGTGGAATTATTATAATAATATATATAGCTCTGTTTAGAGTGTGTGTTTAGTAACTTTGACTGAGACAAGCATGTATTACATTTAAAAGGATTGAATCGAAGTTAAATTTGTAACATTAAAAATAACAACATTTAATAATCACTTTAAGTTTAACAGTTTACAAGAAATAATTTGAATATTTATGAAAAGGATTTGATCATATGTATATATAGTCCATTACTGTTTGATAATATTTCTGTAGCGTTGATCAACAGGTAACAGTTGTCTTGTGAAAAATGTCGGTTGTCTAATCTCCGAAGGGTACTGGCCAGACTGGATATCTTCACGAAACGTTAGTGATATGTTGACTCATTATCTTGAGTATGTATTCGTGATTCATAAAGTATACTTTGGAGTCTGCTTCAAAGAATGCGCTTAAGAGTGTGTTGCACTTGGTATAAATATGAGATTCAACTTTTGAGCTCTTTAGCTTGACTTCAGAAAGTACGCTTCCGATGGAGCTAAACTTGATATGAGTGATATACTGTGAGCTTTAGCTTGACTTCTGTAGTAAGCTTTCGAGTGATTTGAATTGATATAACTATGTATTCAACTTGTGCGCATGTGATATATGTTGATGAAAAATGCTGCGCCTCCCATCTTGATCGTGGTCGAGAAGTATTCCTTTTTAATCGAGGAACGAAGAATGTCCTATGGCGAATTCTGCAAACCACATATTTTTTGTGGGTACTGTTAATTTTTTATTACCATGTTTCAAATCCATACTGTTTATGTAATAGCCAATTTTTTTACATAGTGAAATTAAACCACTTTGTAGATGTTTTTAAAAAATTGTGTATGATGAAAATGTCCCAAAATAGTCATTTCCAATGATTGTACATCCAACATTTGATCTACTATTACAAGACGAACGAGTTTTCTTTTTCCACTCCTCCCCTCACACCCTCTTATCTTACTCGTTTCTTTCTCTCACTCTGAGAAAATATTCTGGAATTATATTTTTTCTCTCCTAACTATTTTCATCAACTTGAATTACAATTTTGTTGTAATCTGGAGACCTTTTGTTTCTTTCTGTCCATTACGAGACCACAATCACTATTCTTACAACTTGCTGACAACAGGTTATATTGACTGTTCTTATTCGCCTTCGGAGATAACTCTTATTGTCACCGCATTGATAGACTTCATCACACCAAGTATCAGATTTACTGATGGAAATTTTTTGGAGTCATTGTATTATTGCATTACTCTTATGGTTTGCTTACAAATTTTTACCAAAAATGAATATTGGAGGAAATGCAAAGAAACAGGTTGATAGGAATGTTGACATAAATTAGAGGTGCTAATTTCCCTGAACCACCAGCACCACATGTTCATGAGACCACACAGATGACTGTTTTTGCAACCATTGTTCCCCATAGGTTCCGTAGTGTCATTTCGTTCCCCACTGACCCGCCCATGACTGATGATATTGTGAAACTACTATTTGCACATGATGCATATGTCGTTATTGCCCCCATGATAATATGGTATTGACTAGCTTTTATGATTTTAGCTGACATGAGTATGACATTGAAGAAAATAAAACACTACATGATATTGTGAAACTACTATTTGCAAATGATGCCTATGCCATTAATACCCCATGATAATGTTATACATTGAATATTTCTGTCTTTACGTGAATACGTGACAGATGGTTTGATATGATTGTAAACTTTTGAGGTTCAATAAGATAGGAGATCCACGAAGAAGATACTCTCTGATGACCATACCAATACTGAAGAGATACGTGTTAAGGATACACACGATGAGGATATCTGCTAATGATACATAAGTGAATATGATACCTATGTCAAAGATATACGTGACAGATGAACAAAAAATGATGACTGAAAATTTTTGCACAAAGATGAGATTATGAGACTGATGAAAAGATGATAGTCTCTGATGTACAAGTGATGATGTTGATCTTTGATATTGATACATGCCTATGCCATATATGCATTTCTGACTTTGTTATGAACTAGGCAATTCCGTCTTTACGTAGTCACGTGACAGATCGTCAAAAATGACTGACACATTTTTGAAACTGAAAACAGTTTTGAGATAATGGGAAATGATGTTCACTGATGATTGATAATACATAAGTTAAAAATGATACCCGTACTAACAATATCCGTGTTGCGGATACCTATGATGAGGATATATTCTGATGATACGTAAGTTAAAAATGATATTTATATCAGAAATACACATGCTGTTGTTGAAATTAAGACATTATTCAAATGATTTCCATTTTGTTAAATATTGCTCATGTATGAGATATTGGTTGTTAGATTGGAGTTAAATGAGTTTTAATGAATAAAATTCTGGATTTTTGTTGGCTAACGTGGAAGAATTATAGATGAATTACAATGCACAATAGAGATACATTTTTGTAAGATAATAGACTGCCCATCTGACTGACTCAGACTGTACTAAGTCTGACGGTAGATGTTACAGACACAAATGATCTCACAAATCTTCGTCTCAGAAGGCAGACTCAGTGTCGAAATTGTTATAATGTAAAATAATTGTACCTTGTCAATTGTGCAGATATATTGAGATGAAAATTGTTGAATAATGGTTCAATGAATTATGAAAAATGTATTATTGCATATGTTTAGCTAACATAGTAATGCATTATAGATAGATAACTATTATGATTGTACACATGAATACCTAGCAAATAACTTGGAACTGTTATGAATAGACTACCATTGTCATTATAAATGTGGATACTTGGAAATTACTTGGAACTATTATGGATGGACTACAATATTACTTATACAACATGGATACTTCGAAGTTGATTTGGTTACATTATGGATGTACTTTACTTAAACAATTATAAATGTGGATGCCTCGAGATGAATTGGATGTATTTTGCTGGAGTAATAAGAAAGTTTTATAACATGTTTAGAACTACATTTGGGTTAGTCCATATAACAAATTTTGCACTGTTCCCACTCAGTACATTTCTGGGTAGCACATTTTAGATTGATGTTCACAATTTTGTTATTCAAGGTTGATACGATATGAAAAATTTTTATAATGATGTCCATTTGTAAAACTTGGTCAGAGTATCACAGTCTGATAATGCATATATACAAGAGCCCCCGGTTAGGGATTTAAGTTAAATTTTTCGAAAAAACATTTTAGACTTAGAATATTTTTGGAATTTTTTTTTCTCTTGAATTGATAGTACTCAAATGTCTCCCTGCGGGATACATTTGCATGGCCCCGGGATTTTTTGAAATTTTTTTTCTTGAAATGATGGTACTCAAATGTCTCCCTGCGGGATACATTTGCATGGCCCCGGGATCTATATGTGGCCGTCTGACCGACCACTTGAGCATTTATTCGTGCTAGAGTCTAGTCATAAATAACTAAATATAAAAAAACCATTCGTCATTAAGAAAAACAAACAAGATTTTTAACTAAATAAAAAAATAAAACGAGACACTAAGGATAAGGTAAAAAGGGGAGATCTAGGTTAGTTCAGTGTTTTGACACAATGCACGCTAATCTTACCCGGCAGTCGTCATAGAGAAACAGAGATGCAGGTTAGAGACAGCTTCATCACGCTATAAGCACGTGATGTCTGACCAATAAGTTATCAATATAATAAGCTTCCCTACCAATGAGAAAACGTAGCCAGCTTCAGCTCACTGCGTTTTGGCAGGCAAGAAATAAATCCAGGCAGTCCTGAAGAGAAGAGCGATGTAGTAAGACGTTGCCACGGTCAGACCCCTTAGTTGAAGTTTCAACAGTGTTGTGCCCAAATATTTCAATAATGTGTAATTGTACACATTAGGACAAGTATTTAGTTGTGCTTGAATCATGTAAGTACGAACTCTCGAGATGCCATATTATATATCATATTTTCAGTTCAGTTCGCCTATGTATAATGGAAAATATTTATGGATCTATTCGAATGAATGATTAACATGAATCAGAGAATAAAGCCAAATAAAGAAAAATTATAAGGAAAGAAAATTAAGAAACTGAGCTTTTGATATCCAGAAGACTGGAAGGATTTTGAGAAAATGGTTAATACAATGCTACGAGACATATTTGGATGGCATTAAACAGGAAAATTTCACTTATGGAGAAGAAACGACAAGTTTCGCATATTGTAAAAAGAAATGTACAAAGATTATTGAACTTTTTGTTGTAGACCCTTTGAGTCAGTTTGAAGTTAAATAAATCTTGGAAATAACCCTGCTATTGAGGAATTTAAGCTTGTTGAAAATGTATGGGTGCATTGTTCTATTCTCATTCAAAACATAACTGCTAAGGCTCTCCATATATACCACCAGTATTAGGAACAGAACGGATTGGGAAAAATAAAAATAAACTGAGTAATAAACATCTCTGGCGAGCTTGAAGCCAGTAACAATCAACACTCATATAGACATGAAAAATAAAAGGACAAAAGTAATATAACAGAGAACTACGGCTACAATAATACCAAATTTGTGCCTTTGGACCAGTCTTACACTATATGCACCCGGTTATATAACCCTAATTGCTACCGTGCCCAGTCCCAAAATGAAATAATACTGGGTGGGACGGTTACAATCCAACAGGTCGTAGCTACAGACAATAGTTTAATGTAAGATATCTAACATGGACAGGCCTTGAGCTAATGACAAGCAAACGGAGGACTTGACACGTATTTGTTAAGGCCTATGGTTCTTGTGGAGGGCAGATCTGGCTTAAGGATGTTTCAAAATGGTGCGAGGGCTTGTTTTGTGCTATTCCTTCCGTGCCGTACTGTATTATTTTCTTACGATGGTCAATTTCATACTACTGAGTTGTATCATACTAAAATTTCCGTAATTTTATTTACATTTCACAAAGCGCACGATCCGCCTCTGCTGAAGGATAACAATGGACACAATGAAAGGTTAATCAGCTGATGTTTCTTGTCATTTGTGTACGCGTCTCACTTTCTGGGGACTCGGCCTTATTGTCTTCTTGTAAAGCGTTCTTCCTTTATTGACGTACTACGCCACGACGAGCATACGACATCAACCATTCGAAACATTGCTGCCTTGGGCGGGCTGTTCATTTTTCTCTAAAGTATTAATTTAGCTGAAGGACTTATGCAAATGGCTGGAAATTTCATAAGGTAGACACAATGCTACAGAAACTACCGCTGCACGGATACATGAATACTTCTGTGTAGGCCACATGTGGACCATCAGTACTTAGGACAGAAAAAGGAATTGAATGACGTGAGTGATCCTTTTCACTTGTACCGCCCAACTCCGGTTAGAGATGCAGTCTTCGTTCAGGCATGAAGTGTGTTGTCTTGGCTAACATCATACCATGTTTTACAGCACTGCTCATTACTTTATCCTTTCGTGTTAATTATATCTTCATTCTATATTGTTGCGTTGTCTATACTGCGTCAAAGATGATGTACGAATATATATCTTGTAAGTACTTCTCCAAGTTTAATCTATCTGTCAATTGTATAACCTATTCTCATAATTTTTTTCCCTTCTGTGCGTATTTTCATTTAAAATTGTTGTGACCAGTCATCAAATATTATAATTTTGTCATCAGTAAATAACTTATAGCTCCCCAGGGAGCATAGGTCTTCAAGAAACATACGCCAAGTCCTCCTGTCACGTGTCATCAGCTCAAGTTTTTCTACATCTTCCTCATCATTTTCACTTCTGTTTCCAGTTGTCTTCTCCAAGTGTTTTAGGTCTACCTCTGCCTCTCTTAAATTTTGTGATATTTTGTCCTTATTCTCGTAATCTTAGTTTTTTTCACTATTTTAAGATCAATTGTATGTGCTCTTTCATCATGTATATACATTTTGTCCTGCATCTCACTACGATTATGATTCATCCGAGCTACCTCATCGGCAAAATCCTTATCGCCAATCTGTTTTGTCAGGCTATGAATTCAATTTTTATTGTCTGGTGATGTAGTTTTCATAATCCAGTTTATAACCAGTAATAAGAAGTAGCTGCAAAAGGCATCTGTTATGATAAAATTCATAACGAATGTGTCGGTATAACTAGGTAGCTCGACATGGCTCCTTGTTTGTTTAGTTTATACGGAGTCATTTATAGATACAGGAAGTGACGTCATGCCGATAGGGAGGTTTTGGCAGACGTGAAACTAAAACTGCAGAAGTGAGGAGATTGTCTGCAAGCCTTTTTACCATTGTGTGTCAAGGCGAGTGGACGCATGTGTTTGAGCCACTGAATAGATATTGTACATCCCTATGTTATTACATCACTAATACATCAAGGTCTTTTGTGAGGTGTATTTAGTTATTTACATTTACTAGGAGTATATCTGCTCAAGTGACGAGTGTGAAGAAATATTGGAAAATGTTAAAAATGAAAAGGACAGCGTTCCATACATGAACGGACTGCTTACAGTTATATCGATGACTGCATATGATATGCCATTTGTATACTGGCCTGTACTATATTGAACTTGGAGCAGCGTGAAATCGTAATAAAAATGTATACTGTCCACTTCGTCCATTGTGGCTCAAATGAGGGTGATTGATGTTGGCTGGTTTTGGTGTCTAGATGTTTGCTACCCTAGAAGTGAACTTGGCCTACAGGAACCACCCTGTCACTAAATATTAACATTATCAGAAAAAAGACACGTAACAGCTGTAGATGGGAGCCTCAAGCCAGGATTCTGAACAAAATATCTTCCAGTAATGTCTCAAAAATTTGTCAAGTCGGTGGAATACATTTTTTTCATGTGCAGAATATGTTTCAAGATGGCGGTGTCGGTCGGCTGCAAGCTGGGATTCTAGGACTAATCCTTTTAACTGCACTGAATTTGAATCGTCGTTTCCTGAGGCAGAGGCTGATACCAGGAGGATTTTTTGCATGAAAAAGCAGATAAGTAAATTTTTTGATTCATGCAGTGTGAGGCTTGAAGGATCTCTTTTGATAGAATTCTTTCTTTTACATGCTATATGTATTTCTGTATCTACATGTTTTATGTTAGGCGGGTTGGTTGGTGGGACCTATGAATTCATTATACTTCATTGACGGTCGTAAATTCGTAGGCGTTCTTTAGTTTTTTTGCATCTGATTTTTTCAACTTAAGGGGCCGGCGATCATAGCTGTGTGTTACTGCCTTGAGTGAATTAACCAGATTCATTATTTGTCTAGTTGTGAAGGTTTTGTAATTTTGTAAATTTGTAATTGTTGTCAGGTTCATTGTATTTTATTTGGTTTATTCTTCATTATTGTTTGTAAATTTGTTCATCTAATCTTGCTATACCTCAGTTATTAGATGTAATATATGTTGTGAAATTGTTCTTGTATTGTCATAAGTGTGGTAGAGCCAACATATTTTCATCTTTCTACAGTTCATAAATTTCTGCATAGTTTAAAAGTAGTATTTTCTTCGGTTGGCTCTTTCAACTGTTATTCTGTAATCTTGTTGGTATTTTTATTATTTTTTTTGCTCCTAAAATAACATCTATAATTTCATGCAGTTGATTGATCTTGATTGGTGAAATAATTGTTGCTAATATTGCTCATTTATTAAATATATATATTATTTGAATTATTATTGGACAATTTGGAGTCACAATAATAGTGAATTATGGCTACCTTGGAATATTTTACCAAGATTGAAAAGGAGTTTGTTATGGAGGGTGAAGCTTTAAAAACATTTCCATTCAATGAGCATACAAAGGAGATAAAGAGATTAGAAGACGTGGCAAGAGAACAGAGGCTCTTAAATAGGGATGATAAAAAGAGAGAAGAAGAATTAGCTAAGATGAAGAGACAAGAAGAATTAGCTTAGTAGAGGAGAGAAGAAGAATTAGCTGAGAAGAGAAGATAGGAAGAATTCGCTCTTGAAAAAAAATAATGGCCTATGCTCAAGCCGAATTAAAGGCACAACAAGCGCACGCAGAAATCAAGGCACAACAAGAACTTGAGGAAAAACAATTGGTACATGCACATGCTCAGAGAATGGCAGAACTTGAGTTGGAAAAATTAAGATTGCAAACAGGTTAATCTAGCAGGTGATGTAGGCTGAAAAAAAGACCATGCCTCTACTTTTAAACTAAATTTGCCCAAATTTAATTCTAATATCAACGATATTTCATGCTTTTCAAATAGGTATGAGGCATATTGCCAAGAGTTTAAGATTGATAGAGCTACGTGACCTAGCAGGTTAATGCGTTTATTGGTGGGCGAGGCTCTTACTTCAGTCTGCACCATCGGTGATCATACTAGAAATGATTATGATGCTGTGAAGGCCTTATTGCTAAAAAAGTATCAACTGGAAGAAAATGGTTAGAGATTGAAACTGAAATCATTGTTGCCTGATTCAGCTAAAGATTTTGCTGAATTTGTTTCATCAAGTAAGCTTTGCTTTTCTAGATGGGTTGATTTGTCAAAAATTGATAAAAATTTTGATGGGCTGGCTGACTTAATTTTAAGAGACAAAGTGCTGTCTTCAGTCAGTGGTGACTTGTTGTCCTTTTTGCAGGAGAGAAAGTCTAAAACGTTAGCTGCTGTATAAAATCTTGGACGACAATACCAAATTGCACATCGGAAGAAATCTTAACTGGAATAACATAAAGGATTCATTGCCAGTGGCATCTGCTAGAACTATGATGTCCAATCCACCCAGACAAAGATCATATAGCATGGACAGAAATTTTGATTAAATCGAGATAATAATAATGGATCTTTCAGAGGGAGGTATAATTTTAATAATAGGTCACAACAGCTCAAAGAAATTTTCATTCATATGATGATTGATATCTACCTCAACAATCATCTTTCAGACCTAACAGGGATTGGAACAGAGGTGGATATAATTTCCAGTCAAACAGAGGCCAAAGGTCATTTTATGGAAACAATGTCAATAATTACAACAACAGAAGTTCTCAACAGAACAATAACTTTCGACGTTCTAGGAATCCTGAACGTTCCAATGCAGTGGTGCATCAAAGTGACAATAATACAGTACAAAATACCAATGTTGTTTCTCATGCAAATGCATGTAGTGTGGACTTATCCAATAGTACTAATTGTTCTAAATGTAATTCTTTATTTCAGCTACAGTGAGTTCCTAGGCTCCTGTGTGGACATCCTTTGCCATTTATGTCCTCTTATAATGGGTCAGGATCAGTGGTATTCGATTAGGGTTTGTGAACAACCAACTTGTTTCAGTGCTCAGGGACACTGGATCCGCCACTGTGGGAGTTCGAAGATCATTGATGGACCCTGCTGATTACACAGGCGGTGAAGTCCAGTGCATTACATTCGTGGGCACAGTTGAATATTATCCAACTGCAGTAGTATTTTTAGCTACCCCTTATTTTACAGGCAGGACTCTAGTATGTCTGTTGTCAAAACCAGTCGCTGGGATCATTTTAGGGAATATCCCTGGGCTTCATGAATGCACTAATGATGATATTTTGAGGTGGGAACAACGACATGTATATACTGCTAGGGTTGATACAACCAGAGCACAGGCTCTTAGGCATGGGCATGCACGGTCCCATGATCGGACTCAGAGTGACACAGTTTTGAGTGATGGTGATGGTCATAATACAAAATTTCTTCCTCCCATTATTGAGGAGTCCCTTGATGATTTCCAAACTATTGAGGAATCATCAGATATCTATTTTGACTCCATTGAATCACTGATTGCTGCTGATATGAGACCAACCACATCCATCATTGATGATGTGTTACCTGACATTGTTGATGTCGAGGTTAATCGAATGTCAAGTTTAGTTTGGTTATATACTCTTTAGTCAAAACTGTATAATTGGCTGTTTGTTTTCCTTTTTTTCCATTGTCTTTTTACAATATGATTTTTCCTTTTCATGTAGGAACTTCCTGGATATTAATATTACTTCAGCTTTTTTCTTTCAGATGCTGACATACCATGATTTCACGTGGTATGTGCTAGTCACTACATTGGGTTGTGTGGCGGTTTTGACAATATTATTTCTTTTTTTCATGTGATGCAGGTCGTGTTACACCATTTACAGAACATAATAACTTCATACTTGTTCCTTTACAGGGCCGTGAATGTTTTCTTTCCACTAATCATGTACAAGAGGACTTGTTTCCCATTGTTACTTATGATGAGGCTAATAATGTTGTTCATTTTAACGGTCATTGTTATGTGGAACGTAAACATCTTGAGACTATACTTTAACTTGTTAAATACTATTTTATATGCTGTACATCTTCCTTTGTAAGATTCTCTATTGGATAGACTATCTACAGCTACTTTTTTCAGTAAATTTGATTTGTCTTAAGGTTAATGGCAAGTCCACTTGTCGGACAGAGCAAAACCTTATACTGCTTTCGCTACACCTTTGGGATTGTTCCAATTTCATTTTATGTCTTTTGGTCTCGTTAACGCTCCTGCGACTTTTGTTCGTATGATGCGAAACATTTTCTCTAATCGTGATGACATAATTACCTATATTGATGATATTTGTCTTTTTCATCAATCTTGGGAAGAACATGTTTTTGGAATTTAGTCTTTGTTGACTACTCTTCGTCGCTATCATCTTACTGCTAGACCTTCGAAAACTAATACAGGATTCACAGAAATTTCTTTTTTTGGTCATAAAGTAGGAAGAAGTTTTCTTTAGCCTGAAGATTTCACTATCTCTAGGATCTTAAATCTAGAAATTCCTAAGACAAAAAAAAAAACAGGTTCGCAATCTTTTAGATCTTGTCGGATTCTATAGGAAATTCTTGCTTAACGTGTCAGAAATTATTTCAGTTCTGTCTTCGATATTATGACAGAACTCTCCAAATAAGATTGTTTGGTCCCATTCATGCAATGTTTCTTTAAATTTATTGAAATTAAACTTTTAAAAATCATCAATTTTAAGATTGCCTGATACTCGATTTCCTTTTATCCTTAAAGTCGATGCCTCTGGATCAGGAATCGGCGGTACACTTATGCAGGAATTCGATGATTGTCTACATCCAATTCTGTATGTCAGTCGTAAATTGACACACACGGAAAAAAATATCATATCGTTGAGCGAGAGTTGCTCGCTGTGGTATATGGTTTCTCTTAACTTCAGAGATACCTCGTTGGTGCAAAATTTGTCTTGGAGACAGATCAGAGGGCCTTGTCCTATCTGAAAACTGCGAAATTTCGTAATGAGAGGGCTGCCAGAGCATCACTTGCGCTCCAACCCTACGAATATGGCATTTGTGCCATCAAGGGCAGTCAAAACGTTGTTGCGGATGTATTGTCATGTTGTGTAAAAGACTCACTGTCAACTAACAACACGGCAAATGCAGGTACCTTGTGAGCTTACAGCAAACCTATTAACTAACTTCTGCATGTGTTGACCAATGGAACATTGCACTATGAACAAATGTTGATGACAATGCTGATGCTGACAGGAATTTCTTGATTTATTACTGCTGTGCAAAGATAAAATATACAAAAACTCTGTTTTGAATGCCAAGGCTGAGCACTATCGTAAATTTTTCATCAGAAATTGAAGGAATTCGCTCATTGACTCTTTTGACAGTACTTACAGGTATTGATCAGTTCACTCGACACCTGATGATGACGAATGTTGATATCGCCGGTTTCAAGTTGTATCTCATTTTACTCAGCGCATTTCATGGATGTCGTGGGCATGATTAACAGTCGTAATACTCGGTTTATGTGCAAATACACACACACATTCATTGACTATGCATTTTAACTATGTCACACGCTTCATTAGGTGCAAGATAACATTTTTTTAATTGGCACCACAACACACTTTTTCTGACAAGTATTTAAGATGTACACATGACTTTAATCTTTTAGCGTACGATGTTGCATTCACTCTCTTTACCAATATGATTGTCTGCCTCATTTCAACTATTTACGCTGTTATATATTTGTTTATTCTTTAGTGCTTTGCATTATTGCTGTTGATCAATAAGTTAATTAATTGACAACTGATACTGGACTTGACTGATAGGTGTTATTGGACGGTGTGAGGTATGTGAGTGCATGTGTTGCTACCATCATTTTTTAATATGTTGGGTACAATTGGTTATGGCGACCTCACATTGCTGTTAAAAAGGAATTTGTTCATAGTAGGTATTGGCTCTGGTTTTAATCATGAACCACACTTTTAGTGTTAAATTTCCTACACTATGGCAGAAACCTGGGTGCTATGCTAGTTCTTACTTTCAGTGAAATTTGATGTTACCATATTTCACTCTGGTGATGTTATACTCACACCACGGGAAAAATGACAACTTCGTTTCCATAATTTTTGCGGGGGAGGGGGGAAAGAGAGTAATGTTATGATTAAAATTCATAACGATTGTGTCGGTATAATTAGGTAGCTCTACAGGGGTCCTTGTTTGTTTAGTTTATACGGAGTCATTTATTAAAGCATGAAGTGACGTCATGCCGATAGGGTAGTTTTGGCAGACGTGAAACTAAAACTGCAGAAGTGAGGAGATTGTCTGCAAGCCCTTTTACAACTATGTGTTATGGCGAGTGGACGCATGTATTTGAGCAACTGAATGTATATATTGTACATCCCTATGTTATTACATCACTAGTACATCAAGATCTTTTGTGAGGTGTATTTAGTTATCTACATTTACAAGGAGTATATCTGCTCAAGTGACGAGTGTGAATACATATTGGAAAATGTTAAAAACGAAAAGGACAGCGTTCCAGACATGAACGGACTGCTTACAGTTATATCGACCACTGCATATGATATGCTATTTGTAAACTGGCCTGTACTATTTTGAACTTGGGGCTGCGTGAAATGTTAATAGGGTCCTGTCTCCCAAGAGACAATTGTGAAAGTAACCGTTATGTTGTATATAATTTGAATATAATTCATGTTGTATTATAATTTAAAATTCTATAGCCCGTTGCGGTTGATCCACAACCAACACGATGCCATTTCCACAGTCCCATCGAGCCTCTTAAGTGCCAGCATTCTTGACTGTCCTTTCACATTCAGTAGATCATACACTGAGGCAGCCTCTAGACCTCGTGCACCTACCTCTACGGCTAAGACTTTTGATGTGAAACTGTCATATCTCAAGTCCATGACCAGATCATTTTACGTAGCCAATGTTTGAATGAGTGTTGTGCGTAGTGGAGTGAAGGTTTGAAAACCACTTAACGGACATGATTAAATACTGCTCCTATCTGTAGGATACCAAAGCAGTTTTCAATATAGCGGTTGAATTTTACAGCATGGAAGAGGTGTGCCTTTTCCCGGTGTTTACGTGACAGAGACTGTAGGGTGTGCCTTTTCCCAGTGTTTGCGTGACAGAGACTGAAGGGTTAATGTTACAATTAATGTGTTTTGTTTGTGCTGAAATGTTTTATAAATATTGTTGCTTTTTGTTGAGGTTGCTAGATTTTCGTGAATGACTGAGGTAACAACAATAATAAAATTGGGTGTGGCAATTTATACTGCTGTGTTCTATGATGTTATGGGATTGTGCAACATGTGTTTGAGTTTATTTTAGCAGTGATTGTTGGCAGTAGCGTAACTACAATGTAAGGGGTCCCTGCACAAATTAAGTGGCGCTCTTATTAACAGTGACTGAAAACTCACACCATAATTTTAATTTGTTACGTCTTCACTTGTCTCTATTGGACGTATGTGAAACAAATGTTAACACAAGGTGCAATAACTACATCTTGGAAAGTCATGGTGGTAAAATCTTCGTGTACCAAACATGGGTGCGCCGGATTAACACGTAGATCGCCCCGCGAATTGCTTATCGCTGATGTGGCTATTGTGATTTCCTAATTTCTCTCGTGGAGAGAACACAACCCAGAAGGTCACACGATGAATGTTTGTTTGCACAGATACAGGCCAGTAAATTATCCACGTGGTGACATATTGTAGACAAGCACCTGAAAAACGGAATGTTGTAATAGCTTCCGAGAAGATATGATTAGTAATAAATTCAGGAAGTTGTGAGTTATAAATGTGATAATCCTAGATTGAAAATCACACTACTTGATATGCAGAGTGACCGTTTGGATGTCACAAACGTGTAAGTCACTGTGACAAGAAAATTGAGCAACCTTGATCGAAACACTTTATTCTCACCGGTACCCCTCATTCTTTTGCAATCAACTCGATTCCACGTGGGTTTCCCTCGCTTCCTAATTAACATGTAAGGGAAGTACTTGTAAGCCAGGCCTCTTAAGCTATCTGTCTTATCTTCTAGTTTAGCCACGCCTACCTGTCTTTGTTTCAAGCACTATTGATGCAGCTATTCATATCTCTAACTGTCTTCCTTTCAAAAGAGGCGGGCCACGGGCGGCCACCGGCTGTCAGGTTACGACGTCTTTGAAGTTCCAGAGAGAGAGCCGAGATCTGAAACCTCTGATTAACACCTGGTAATAGAACGGACGAAAAACCGTTGCGCGGAGAATAAATTTCTTGCTGAAGTGGCAATGCGGTCGGCAAAAGTTTCAAATTTAGCTTTGATTCAGAAATTGGCCGAAGAATTCGCTCGAGGTGCGATTTTTCCAAACATTAGTGAGATTGAGCCAATTATATATATATATATATATATATATATATATATATATATATATATATATATATATATATATATATATATATATATATATATATATATATATATATATATATATATATATATATATATATATATATGCATCTCTTAAAATTCAAGTATCAGTTGCGCCAGAGATTTTGAAGAAAGTACCTAGCTCGCATAGGAAAGCCATATTACCATTTTGGACTTACTTATACGTGGAGATTAATTCATTTGTGTGTGCTGCGGTAATAATATATTAGAGTTTTGAGTGATTTAATTGTTAAAGTGTTTCCATTATATTTCACTGGGCTTTTTGGTCTGTGTTAATTAAATAACGTATAGCAAAGTTTACCAGCTATAAACGTGAAATTAATTACTCGCGATTTCCCAAGTAAGAGATGCTTTAAACTAATTAATAGACACTAGGCGGTGGATAATTTAGAGAACGCGATTTATTTTCTATTTTAATCTGGTGTAAAATTTTAAGTGACTAGTGTACATATCTATTGTTAAAAGTGATAAGATTAGCTAGACAACTGTTGGTTTTAAATTTAATTAAATAAGGGAGTGCTTAACTAGTTAAACCTAAATGTGTGTTAGATTAGGATTGATAATATTGTTAAAGCATTTATATTTTTCTTCCTATTTAATCCAGGCTGATCAAAACCTTGCGATCCAGCGTTTTTTATTATCTGATGTTCCTATCAGCATCCAAATAATTATTGTTATGAACATCTTCATGTTGTGACCCTGTGCGGTCCACCTTCTCACCGTTTGAGCTAGTATTTGGCGCAAATCCTCGGGGTCCCATGAAAATTTTGAGAGACTTACTGACCGGGAATTACGCTGATGATAGCGTCAGGTCAAGTTATGAGTATGTCGTTGACTTGCGAGAGCGCATAATTATATCCTCTTCGATAGCACGTGAGGCATTACAGGCATCGGGTGCAAGGTATAGAGCATATGCCAATAGAAATAGCAAACTTGTATCCCTCAGTCCTGGCAGCGAGGTATGGTTGTTGCTACCTACCAAGGAAAATCACCTGCTAGTGAGCTGGCAAGGCCCATTTCAAGTAAATAAACAGATTACCGATGTGGATTATCTGATATTAGTCCGAGGGAAGGAGAAGATTTTCCATATTAATATGCTAAAACCATATATAGTACGTCCAACTCAACTGGAACCAGTTGTGAACGCTGTTCTTGATAGTACAGTTACTGTAGCTAGTGCAGCAGTCATCGAGGAAGATGGAGAGAAAGGTGAGGAGGTCAATCTCCGGATCCCACTATTGCCATTGGTTGCTTCAGAATCATGGAGAGATGTAGAGGTCTCTGCATCTCTCCCACAGCATCAGAGGAAACAGGTGAAGTCACTGCTGTGCGAATTTCAAGATGTGCTCACAGATATTCCTGGAAGAACTGATTTAGTTGAGCATGATATTAAACTGACCTATGGAGAGCCCATCCGGGTGAGACCATATCCTATTCCACTACATTATGCTTCTGCGGTTGAAAAAGAAGTGAATGATATGTTACACTTAGGTGGTATCTCCCCATCTGAATCATCATACTCATTTCCCATGGTCATCGTGCGGAAGAAGGATAAATCCCTATGGATAAGTATAGACTTCCACTGCTTGAATAGTGTCACAGTGATAGATGCGGAACCTATGCCCAACCAAGAGGTCCTCCTATCTCAAATAGCAGGGCCAAGTATTTTACAAAACTAGACTTATCGAGGGGTATTGGCAAATTCCCTTAGCAGAAGGCGCTAGGCCTCTTACAGCAATTTGTACCCCTCAGGGTCTTTTCCAGTTTAATTATATGTGCTTTGGACTGGTGAATGCCCCTGCAACTTTTGTGAGAATGATGAGAATGCTTTTGAGGGGACAGAAGGATGTTATCACATATATTGATGACATCTGTTTGTTTCATGACACGTGGGATGAACATGTAGAGGGATTGAAGTCACTGTTATCATGCCTTCGGGTGCATCACCTTACAGCAGGACCCAGTAAGATTAAGGTGGGGGTTTCAGGAGTTAACGTTTCTGGGGTATGTGGTAGGACAGGGTGTTTTAAAACCAGTTGGTCAGACAGTTGGAAGAATTTTGAGTTTGCAACCTTCAAAAACAAAGAAACAAGTACGTAGTTTACTCGGTCTGATAAATTTTTATCATAAATTTATCCCCAGGTTCTCTTCATTGTCGGCAGCTCTAACATCACTCACTAAAAAGGGCACGCCGAACAGAGTGGTCTGGACTGAAGAGTGTGATAGAGCACTGAGGAACATCAAAGCTGTATTCTCCAGCGAGCCCATTCTTCTACTGCCAGACTTGGCTAAGCCTTTTTGTACTGAGTACTGATGCTTCTGCAGTGGGCATTGGTGCGTTTCTTATGCAAGAACATGATGGGTTTCTACATCTTGTCATGTATGTCAGCAGGAAGTTGCTTCCGGCTGAAACGCGATATGCCACTATAGAGAGAGAGAGAGTGTTTAGCTATTATTTGGGCTGTTTCCAAACTATCTATGTATTTGTTAGGATCTCATTTTGTACTGGAAACGGACCATTGTCCATTGACTTTTTTTAAGTCATCTGGATCACCAAATTCACGTTTGACAATGTGGTTGTTGTTGTTACAACAGTACAACTTCACTGTTTTTCCTATTCAGGGTAAATTAAATGTCCTTGCAGATTTATTATCGAGATTATGAACACTTGCTTGTAGTAAATGGGTGTGTTTTTTACCACCATTTCTATGTAGTAGTTTATACTTGTACATGAGTAATGTTTTGTCAACTGTATTCTGCACGATTTTTGTATAAGCTAAGTTCTTATCATATGTTGTGTATCCAGTATAGGGTTATAGAATATATATTCTCCGGTATAGTAGAATTTGGTGAAATTGATGTAATGTTTATCATCTTTAATTTTGTGTGTAATTAGAGATGCATGATTTTTGCCATATGGTTGCTGTTGTATTTTTCTAGCAACTCGGTTCTATTATAATTTTTATTATTTTTTTTATTTTTGTGTTGTTCAGAATGTTATTATTGATTATTTGTAGATGGCATATTTTCACACTGATGCTATAGATTTTGCCCACATAAGTAATCAGAGGTTTTGGATGGTTGGGTTCCTGATATCTACGACTCATCCAGTGAAAAACTATGTTTTTCACTTGGAGAGAGAGGGGTGGATGTCACGAACGGTTTATAGAATGAATGTCAGTACTCATGCTCCGGTGGGAGCTAGATATGTTTATGTAAGTTGTGAGTTGAAGTGAGTGAATGTTAAGTTTGATTGAGGGCATGAATGCATTAGTAGCAGTAAGCGCTAATGTCGAGTTCACGGGCATGACTGAGTTGTTGTGAACGAAGTGGGGGTGAAGACTGGTCAGGTGTGAAAGGGTCATGTGTGGGGGAAAAAGGATTGGAGAGGGATTAGAGCGAAGAGAGATTACGTGGAGAGTGAAGGCGAAATGGTTGAAGAAAAATAGGAAATATATGGAGGCATTGTGAAATTCGTTCCATGAGATGCTGTTCTAATCATGCACATCATACATTGTGCTTTTCTTATGTGATGATTTATGGCCAAAGCGGCAGTCTGCCTGTGTTATTGTGTTATACTCAAGTTTGTGACATAAAGTCGTCGGATATCGTATCTACGTGTTGGAGTTTAGTGAATTAACCATTAGCTGTGAATAACGAGCCATGTTTGTCGCTCCATGTGTATGTAATACATATTTGTCAATGTGTACACACAGCAAGCACTTGACAGATCTCATTACAAACAAATCGCATTCAAACACGGCGACAATATGCTCACAGACAAAAGAGCTGCAAATGCATTTATAGAACACGTGTCTAGTGCAAATCACATTGATGTCCCTGCTGAGAGGAAGAAAATCATCACAGATGAACAGTTGATTCATGACAGCACAAAGATTGCACCAGAAGAGCGTATGATGACGAATTTGACAATGGCAGATATGGAAGAGGCAATAAGATCACTAAAGAAAAAAAAGTAACCTGGAAAAGATGGAATTTCCAATGAAATGTTAATAGGTCTCGGCACAAAGGCAAAAAAGAAGCTTCTGGCAGTATAAACTACAGCTGGAAAAGAGGAATTGTCCCGCAGGCATGGAAGGAAGCTATACTGTGTCATATACCAAAGAAAGACAAGGACCTGAAAGAACCCAATGGTTACAGACCAATCAACCTACTAAGCTGTGTAGGAAAACTAACGGAGCGCATGATTTATACCAGACTGATGTGGCACTTAGAAAACCAACACCTCTTAACCCCTCAACAAGCAGGATTCAGACAAAACAGATCCAGTGAAGATCAGATCACATAGCTCAGGAAATCGAAGATGCTTTCCAAGAAAAAAACACACTCGCTAGTGGTGTGGGTAGATTTAGAAAAAAGCTTTTGATAAAGTGTGGAAAAAGGGATTTAAAGTCAAACTGCATAGAAGTGGTGTGTGTGAGCGAATGTAGAAATGGATTGGCCGCTACCTTGAGAATAGAACAGTCAGTGTACAGCTACAAGGGCAGACTAGTAAAATGTTTATTTGGGAGCAGGGGGTCTCACAAGGGGGAGTCCTGTCACCTACTCTATTCCTTTCACAGATAAATGACATAACAGAAAATATTCCAAAAATAACAAACAATGCCTCCTTTGCAGATAACTTAGCCTTGTAGATCTCTAAGGAGTATTGAAAACTTTCGGATGCAGCAAGCACTAACATCACTGGAAAAGTGGGCCAAAACATGGTTCATGAAGATAAATGAAGGGAAAACAACGTACACAGTATTTTCCCCTCTCACATAAACAGCAGAGCTATTAGTGGTAAACGGCGAAAAACTACATTTAAATGAAAATCCAAACTACCTAGGCATTACTTTTGATCGTCGTCTGACTTAGAAGTATACAGGTTGACAGAAACCAAATGAGAGCAAGACAAAGAATGGCAATCATGAAAAAACTTGCTGGAACAACTTGAGGTGCAGATGAGCGAGTGCTAAAGACGTTATACACGGGGCAAGTGAGACCAGTTTTAGAGTATGTCATTGCAACATGGGCAAAAGCAGTTAAGTCAAACTTTGATAAAATCGGCAGACTCCAAAATCAAGCAATGAGAATTATAACGGGCGGCATGAAGACTACACCTATACAAGAACTCGAAAAGATTACATGTCTCCAGTCAATGGAGGATAGAAGAGACAGCAGGGCTCAGCAACAAGATGAACAATTCAACAGACTTACAGACCATCCAATGTACCATTAAATGAACGCTCTTAGAAGGCAAAGACTCAAACGAAGCTACTTTGTAGAATCGACCAAACCACAGATGAGAGCAGTTTCCATAAATGCAATATCAACTATTAAACCCATCTACGCCGTACACAAGCTTCCAGTTAGGAAACAACATCATTTTCAAGAAATGATAGAAAACATTCCTGGAAGTGAAAGAAAGAAGAGCCAGACTGCAACAGAGAAAAGATTCATAGCGACAAAATACACAGAGAAACATTACCCACGCAACACCTGGACCCATGCATACACAGATGGATCAGCAAAAAATGCAACAGAAAATGGAGGTGGAGGTGTTTTTCTGACCTTAAGCACTGGTGCACAAAAAAGCTGTTAGTGGTAAAAGGGCAATTCTAAGTAACTTCAGAGCAGAGGCAGAGGCCTTGAAAACTGCAGCAGAGGTTAAAATGACAGAGGAAAGCACAAACAGACAAGTTGCTTTCTTCAACGATGCACAGTCAGTAAGTGCAACGTTGAAAAGCCAAAACAATACAGACCTGGATCATCTCAGAATGGTGCTCCACAAACTATGTCAACGATTCAAAAGTCTTATGATCCAATGGATCCCATCTCATTGTAACATCACCGGCAATGAAGAGGCTGACAAATTGGCAAAGGAAGGTGGAAATTTACCTCAGCCTGATGCAAGCGTAACTTTCGAGGAGGCAAAGAGTTTTATCAGAATCATATACAGAAACAAATGGGATGTAGATCATCCAAGTCACACACAAAATGATGCACGCTATCAGCCCAACAGAAGAGAACAAGTGGTATATTCAGACTCCGCACTGGCCACAACAGATTGAGACACCATCTATTCAACAAGCTAAAGAAAGGAACTACCAATCAGTGTAACTGTGGCACTGATAAAATGACTGCTGAACATCTGCTTCACAGTTGCCCAACATATGCGGAACAGAGAAAGCGCATATGGCCGACACCAGAACCATTCGTGGAAAAGCTCTACGTAGATTCAAATAGCCTCAAACTGACTACTGCTTTCTTTGAAACCATTCAAGTGGACGTCTGAGAGTGTACGAAGAAGAAGAATTATCGCACTTCGAATTGATAGCACTTCACTGTATTTAGTTAAAAGATAACAGATACACATGTGTATTCATCAACAAAAAGTGAAGAAAAAAAATCTGGTTAAATCATTTTATTGAGAAACAGGGTCAGCGACACAATAGGACAACATAGTTTAGTGCAGGAAAAGGGGCGGTGGGTGTCACGCCCATTCCCTTAGCTCTCCAGTAGTGGTCCAACAGTGGCCAAAGCTCAAGAGTATCTAATGTGGGTCTATAAAGGTGTCTACCTTTACACAAGATTACTGTTGGCAGAGTTGTAGATAGAAGGATAATGATGCTTCTACCTCACTGGACTGTTCACAAGATATTCAGAAAAGCGAGAACAATGCTGCATTGGCCGAGAACGTTAACTCTAGAATCAGCCGACAACTTTACTGAAGGATTATGTAATCTTATAATAGCTCGTTCAAGCCCCCAGCTGAGTTAATTCAGCGAATTTTCTCATTATTATTTAGTAGCTCTAACTGGTGTATTTAAGAAATTGTCTGAGACATACAAATGCAACACATTCAAAATGATTACGTCAACTTTAAATTTGGATAGGTATAAGTAACAAATTTAATAATCACTTAGGTTTTAACAGTTATTAAAACTTGAATATTCTTTAGCAAAAATTGGTCATCATCATATGATGTTAATGGGGATTAATACAAGCGGAAGTTTCACTTGGCAGCTTTTATTTGACTACTTAGCTGCCAATGAGGTTTCTGCTCCCGCTGATGTTTTGCTTCTTCACAGATAGGTGACTGGATTGCTCACATTCCTGGTAAAGATTAAGAATTGCAGCACATTCCAGGTAGAATCAGGGAGTAACTGAAAAGCTGGTCCCATATCTCTAAGACCCATCTGATGATGGTGTCTAGCGTCGACTTCAGGACACTTAAACCCTCACTTGTTCCAAAAATAGTACCCGCAACTGGTACCACTAACTAGTATGGCAAAAGAAGAGAAACGAATACCCTCTGAATATTGAGTTTCCCGACATATACTTATGTGTCCCCATCTTCCTATTCCACCATCCCATCTATCTTCAGAACTTTTACCCTCTCTGAGAATTAATCTTAATCCCAGTGGGCGAAAAATTATCTTTACATTTAAAATGAATTATATTTAACTTTAGTTGAAAATGTTAACAATATAGTTTGAATATGTTTACATTTACATCAGTTGAAAAGGTTGTAAACTTTATTTGCAGTTAGAGTAAATATGTTTTACATTTATACTGGTTGAAAAGGTTAAAACTTTCATTACATTTAGATTGAATATGTTTTACATTTACACTGGTTGAAAAGGTTGAAACTTTCATTACAGTTAGAGTGAATATGTTTTACATTTACACTGGTTGAAAAGGTTAATAATATAACTAGTATGTACATCATTTCCTTCACCATTCCCTTCCCGCTCCATATGGAACCTGGGACTACCTCTGCTTTTGGTTCTTTATAAGAAGCTCGCAATAAAGCAGTCACCAGCCCTGCAAGTGGTGGGTTATGACATCATTCTATAGGCTGAGGTTGCCAGCCTCAAATGGCTTGGACACCCACAAGCAATATTTACATATTAATATTCACGTATTAGTTCACATGTTAAAAATGAAAAAATATAGAATTCAAAATGTACAACTTACGCCAATCTTTAGGTTCACAGACTGCTGGCTCAGAGAAATAAAGGCACTTGTAGAGGCCTCAAGTCCTGAGAATACTCACAACAAGGTCCGGTCTGATAAATGAAAGCTGATTTTAGCCTTTACTCTGGCAAGGTCTGGTTGTCGTCTTGGCGGGAGTGAATTTTCACAAAGTTCTACTCTGGCTGAAGTGTCAGGTTATATTGCCCGTCTTCCCCCGCATTTGTTTGTTACGATGTTAAGCAGGGCTCCAATCGGAAGGGGTGTTGCGCATTCATTCCGAGTGTCTGCCAATCTTTTCAAACATGCGTGTTTTGTGGGGTAATTCAAATTATTTCTTCATAGAAATTTTTGCGCGTTACTGCAGAGGTCATGTCTCCCAAATGTGGAAAGAAAACATCCGATCCTCACTCGGCAATGTTTACAAATAACTTCTTACATTTGCCCTGACTATTACAACATTTCCGCTCAGGTGTGTCCTACTGATAAGTGCGTGTCTGTAATCTGTCCACTGAACGAGTAATTTATTGCCCGCCACGCCTTAGGTAAACCTAACGCTCGGTCACTGACCGGCCCACCTGGGTTCATGACGAATTATCACTGAGATGAGTGTAAGATGATTTGAAAGTACAAAATAGCGGCTTGACAGAAGTAACAGAAAAGGGCTGATCGCGGAAATGCAATTTAGTTCACACAAACAATGTAACTAAATACTGCCGTAGAGGAAAAGAGATCGCCAAATAATTCTGTGACAAATGGTTGGCCAATGGACATATGTGGCTAACTGGCAACAAATAGGTGGCTAATTGGCAACAAATAGGTGGCTAACTGGCAACAAATATGTGGCTAACTGGCAACAAATATGTGGCTAACTGGCAACAATAATGTGGCTAACTGGCAACAAATGTGTGGCTAACTGGAACAAATAGGTGGCGAACTGGCAACAAATATGTAGCTAACTGGCAACAAATATGTGGCTAACTGGCAACAAATATGTGGCTAACTGGCAACAAATAGGTGGCTAACTGGCAACACATATGTGGCTAACTGGCAACAAATATGTGGCTAACTGGCAACAAATAGATGGCTAATTGGATTAGTGGCATGAAGCTGAACACAAATGTCTTAATACAAATTATTGAAAAATTGAAAAAAAAAATGTCATTGAAAGTACGTATACTGATATTTCCAGCCCATCCTGAAAACCCAGAGCCGTTCTTCCATATCCATATGATTCAACAGACAGACTAAAATCATATTAATTCAGCGGGACCCAAAGACGCAGCAGTAGAGAACGCAGTCAGCGACTCATAGCTTGACTGCCTGCGTCAGGACCAGCGAATCAGAGCTGGTCAAGACTGCACTCCACCTCCACGTGGTGTTCCTGGAAACAGTCTGCAGCAGTGCAGTCTGGCTGAGCGAGTGTGGATCGCAATGGGAAGGCAAACCCGGTCCTAAAAAATGACGTGCAGAAGTCGGATGTGTCGACCGAAAGGTGCAGATATCACAGCTTAGGCGTAAACAGACACAATGCAACCACCGTCCTTTTCAGGGCGAACGAAGAAAAAGAAGAAGAAGATATTAATTCAGCAAAATTTTGACCAGCTTGGGCTAACAAACAAAACATTGCAGGGTTTCATACTGATTTTGTTTTAATCATAGAGCTTCTTAGATTATTGTTTTGGTCTATAAGCAAGGATAACGTCCAAATAAAGTCATTTATGATAATAAAAATAAATGCAGGAAATGATAACAGGGTTGAACTTGAAGGAACACAACGGGACCCAAAGATGCAGCAATAGAGAATGCAGTCAGCGACCCATAGCTTGACTGCTTGCATCAGGGTCAGCGAACCAGAGCTGACCAAGACCCTACTCCACCTCCATGTGGTGGTCCTGGAAATAGACTGCATCACTGCAGTCTGGCTGAGAGAGTAGGGATCGCAGAGGGAAGGCAAACCCGGTCCCAAAAAATGCCGGGCTGAAGTCGGATGTGTCGACCGAAAGGTGCAGATATCACAGCTCCGGCGTAAACAGACACAACGAAACCAACGTCCTATTCAGGACGAACGAGAAAGAAGAAGAAGGAACATAACTACAAGATATAGAATCGTACACATATCTTGGCAGTAATATTGACAAAGTTGGAGGGACAGACAATGATATCAAAATAAGAATTAAAAAAACACCAGAGGAACTTTCATTGCATCGAGAAACATATGGAGAACAAGAGCAATCGGGTCCAACACAAAAATAAGAATCTTCAACTCAAATGTCAAGTCAGTCCTATTGTATGGCTCTGTCAAGTCAGTCCTATTGTATGACTCTGTCAAGTCAGTCCTATTGTATGGCTCTGTCAAGTCAGTCCTATTGTATGGCTCTGTCAAGTCAGTCCTATTGCATGGCTCTGTCAAGTCAGTCCTATTGTATGGCTCTGTCAAGTCAGTCCTATTGTATGACTCTGTCAAGTCAGTCCTATTGTATGGCTCTGTCAAGTCAGTCCTATTGTATGGCTCTGTCAAGTCAGTCCTATTGTATGGCTCTGTCAAGTCAGTCCTATTGTATGGCTCTGTCAAGTCAGTCCTATTGTATGGCTCTGTCAAGTCAGTCCTATTGTATGGCTCTGTCAAGTCAGTCCTATTGTATGGCTCTCTCAAGTCAGTCCTATTGTATGGCTCTGTCAAGTCAGTCCTATTGTATGGCTCTGTCAAGTCAGTCCTATTGTATGGCTCTGTCAAGTCAGTCCTATTGTATGGCTCTGTCAAGTCAGTCCTATTGTATGGCTCTGTCAATTCAGTCCTATTGTATGGCTCTGTCAAGTCAGTCCTATTGTATGGCTCTGTCAAGTCAGTCCTATTGTATGGCTCTGTCAAGTCAGTCCTATTGTATGGCTGTGAAACATGGATAATAACAAAAACAACAACCTAAAAGCTACAGCTTTTATAAATGGGCGCTTGCGTAGAATAGAAGGACTGAAATGGTATGACAAGGTTACCAACGTGGAACTGATGACAAGAACCAGACAAGTGCCAGTGGAACAAGAGATGAGAAGATGATGATGGCGATGGATAGGACACACACTGAGGAAACCTGTTGATAGCATTACAAGGTAGTCCTTGTTCTGGAACCCCTAGGGCAAGAGAGGCAGAGATGGACCATGAAGCACATGGAGAAGAGAGCTGGAGAGAGAGATGAAAATGATGAGAACGTATAACTAAGCGTGACAGGAGGACTTGGCATGTATTTGTTGAAGGCCTATGCTCCTTGGGAAGCTAAGGATGATGAATGAGTGAATGAAAGTCATTTATAAGAATTTTAGAATTTTACCTTTAAATTAAAAACAGCTAAGAACATTTTTTAAACAGTTTTTTTTTTAAATTTGATAAGAGTCTTGTTTGAATGTTTCAAATATTTGAGTCCTTGGTTTATTAGGTTTCAGATGCCCTAGGAAGCTGAAATGTTGTACATGACCCTCTATTGAGGTACATTCATAAAAATACTTTCAAAATTTGAAGAAACCTCAAGTGACCTGTCCTTGACCCGCCTTAGCAAAATTAATGTTTTTTTTAATTTTTTTTTTTTTTTACAAGATGATAGGCGTGAAAGGATCACAGAACTTGATGACGTTGCACACACAATTGTGAACAGGCTCGCAAAACTGTGTAACGTACACAAGATTGTGAACATGATCTCAGAAATTAATTACGTTGTACACAATAATTACGGACAGTGCTATAGCTGTGACGTAATTTGTAACACTGAGAGCAACAATCCAATTAAATACTTCTTTTTTTTTTTGGTGGATTTGGAAACAGAAATAAAAGTTTGTGCCTAAAACTTGTGTTTTCGTATACTTTTTTTAAATTTGATGGGCGAAGGAATCATAACATTCGTCACGCCTTTGGCTTGACTCACAATCCTATTGCTGACCTGGGCTTTAGTTCGTTCAAGTAACAACAACATGGGAAACAGTTTAATAAGTTCCAGGAATGACAGTGTGCACCACAGTTTAGTAATGGGTGTTTGTTTTGCAAAGAGACGCCTCCACGCCGTAGTGATCAGAGATTGGGTTTCTTCTGTCTAGAATACGCTGAAAATGCAGAAAATAATCGTTATAATTATGGCTGAGACCTTTAACTATTAATTAGTCGATTAATCGGTTAAATTTTGTTTAATCAATTAATTGATAAAACAAATATTAATCGATCATTCCATCTTTAGCAATCTTGATGTGTTTTTGCGGGAAAGCATTTGCTATTTTAGAGATTTGTGATATGGAATTTGGCAAGTGGGGTCAATAATAATAAATTGTTTGGTTGTAACTTTCCAGTATTTTCAACAGCACAGCTGACCACCTGGTAGGACGTCCATGGAGCATGATAGCACAACCACAGCTGACCACCTGGTAGGACGTCCATGGAGCATGATGGCACAACCACAGCTGACCACCTGGTAGGACGTCCATGGAGCATGATGGCACAACCACAGCTGACCACCTGGTAGGACGTCCATGGAGCATGATGGTACAACCACAGCTGACAACCTTGTAGGACGTCCATGGAGAATGATGGTACAACCACAGCTGACAACCTTGTAGGACGTCCATGGAGAATGATGGTACAACCACAGCTGACAACCTTGTAGGACGTCCATGGAGCATGATGGTACAACCACAGCTGACCACCTTGTAGGACGTCCATGGAGCATGATAGCACAACCACAGCTGA
Source organism: Oreohelix idahoensis (assembly GCA_024509875.1). Classification (NCBI taxonomy): domain Eukaryota; kingdom Metazoa; phylum Mollusca; class Gastropoda; order Stylommatophora; family Oreohelicidae; genus Oreohelix; species Oreohelix idahoensis. The sequence goes on along the minus strand of JAMPIV010012855.1, from coordinate 133,067 downwards.
CCACCTTGTAGGACGTCCATGGAGCATGATGGCACAACAGCAACTGACCACCTTGTAGGACGTCCATGGAGCATGATAGCACAACCACAGCTGACCACCTTATAGGACGTCCATGGAGCATGATGGCACAACCACAGCTGACCACCTGATAGGACGTCCATGGAGCATGATAGCACAATTGCAGCTGACAACCTTGCCGCCAAAAGTCGGTCTGACCCAGATCAATCGTCTGCTCTTCTAGCCGTGGTTTCTGTAGCAGTATGCCTTACAAGATGAGGTAGCCAGTACCATGCCCAACCTTCATGTTAGCCGCCTTTTACGACACGCCTACGTGAACAGTAGTCCTTAATCTTTCAATCAGATACCCCCAAGGAAAATGTACAGGGCAGAGAAAGTAATAACCACTGGTAGTCAATCTTGGTTGTTGTAGTTTACGACGGCCGTGCTGATGGTGATTGAGATGATGTTGGTATGATAGTTCAGCTGGTAAAGGCCTTAAAACGTGGTTTTTTTAAATTAGTACAATATCATATTAGTATGATTCCTTCCAAACCTTCCACACGTATGAGCGCCCACATATATTTCTACTCTCCAAGCTATGAAGGTAAGTATTTAGATTAATATAAATGCGTAGATAATTTTCTTCTTTCTAACAGAAGCGCACATGTACAAATCTTGTATGAATTATAAAAATGTTTTGAGGCTTTTGTAAAAATTATGTTCTAAGAGTAATTTTTGGAAATAGCCTACAAATATTGTTATAATTCTTACAATATGTGTAGAGTTCAAGTCAGTGTCTGATTGGCAGAATTAGTAGAGCGATGAAAAAGGTACAGGGTTCGAAACACCATAGAGTAACACCCCAGTTTCCCAAGCTGTCAATGGGTTCCTGAATCTGCTCTGGAGTTAGGGATGGCAGAGGCAGAGAGCTGGTCGGTCTATCTATCAAAGCTGGACCTGGTACAGTAAAGCCTCTAACACTTCACTCTCCTGCGGCAATATACGCTATAGGATGACCTTCATCGTTACGTTGTCAAGTTCAAGGTCAGTTTTAGGCTTACACAAAATGTTTCGAGCGCCACAAATAAATAAATAAAATAAAACAAATAAAATAAAATTTTAAAAATACGATTTCAAGCCTCAACATACTAGAAATCTTAGTCACTGTGTGACAGACCGACAGACCGAAGTATTTACAGCGGGAATTATGTATTTTGATTCTGCTAAGATGTTGAATATTATTGTTTAAAAAGTCAATGCAGTCTGTTTAGATCAGAGGTTCTCAACCGTTTTTTGTTTGTTCATAGCCCTCTCCTGAGTCTCATTTACCTCTGTGACCCCCCCATCCCTTTTAGTCATTGTTAGCTGGAAAAGGTACTTTACCCTCTGTACTGTTTATTAATCTAAACTGTAGGATATAAAGACAGTATTTGTAGTAGCTAACAAAAACGATTAATTCTATGCAGACATAATTGTGTAATAGTAATCGAAATCCTTAAGGACATAAAATGTCCAGCAGCAGCATAAGGCCTCCATACAGAACAGATTCTAATAATTGATACTTACTTCTAATAGCAAAGACAATTCTGAAACACATAAAATGTATACTAGCCGCGTAAGGCCTGTAAACAGTAATACATTATATCAATGGGTACTTCCTTTAAGTTATGTTTGGGGGGGGACCCATCAGAAAATTATTGTGGCCCCTCTAGAAATATGACACTTTCAGTAGCCCCCTTGCTATATGGTATGGCCCCCTGCGAGGCCATATGGTCTACGTTGAGAACCACTGGTTTAGATTACAAATTTGAGCATGGATAACAAAAATTAAAAATTATGAGCGTCATAGTACAACAATTCGGAATGTTTTAAAACGATAAATGTGGGTATCATGCTTATAAAGCCAAGTTTTGAGGCTCATAAAATTGTAATATAAGGTGTCATAAAGCTATATTTAAGAGAACTATGATATTGAAGATGTCATTAAACTAATATATTAATTTCCATGAACTATGACTTTTTAGGTATCATGAAACAATAAATTTAAGGTCCTAGAAAACTAAGATATTAAGTCTCATAACCAATGATTTAAGGTCATAGAAAACTAAGATATTAAGTCTCATAAATTATGATTTAAGGTCCTAGAAAACTAAGATATTAAGTCTCGTAATCAATGATTTAAGATCTTAGAAAACTAAGATATTTAGTCTAATAATCAATGATTTAAGGTCCTAGAAAACTTAGATATTAAGTTTCATATACAATGATTTAATTTCCCACAAAACTAACATATTTAATCTCATAATCAATGGTTTAAACTCCTATGAAACTTAAGATATTAATTGTCATAAACTATGAATGTAGATGTCATAGAACTATGATTAAAGTGTCCATAAAACTATGATATTAAAGCTCTTAAACTATGATTTCAGGGCCCATAAAACTAAGAAATGTCTCTAATAAAACTGTGATTTTGACCCAGATACCATCTGAAGACATTGCAAAGAGCTCGAAATTACATTTTTAGTCTTTAAAAAAATGTAGCTGCGAATTCAATGCTCGTCTAGAAACACCACTGCACTAAGCCATACATAGACAGTGATATTCTGACGTGGATGAGGGGATGAATGATGAGTTAATGAAATTTTCTTTCTGATTACTTCATACATGCCACACGCTATGGTTTACCCCTAATCTGTACGGGGTGTGTGCGTTTTCAGATGTGTACAGCCCGTACAAAGATCTGTACGGGTTTTTTCGCCTAATTATTAAACATACATATAAATCGATCGTCTTGTGCCACTACCGTAGCCGTAATTTGCGTCATTTTAAATGTTATTTGCAAGAGAGTTAGCTTCCGTTTCCGATCTTTATTTAGTAATTGGAGTATCCACGTTTATTTTCTGTGAATTTTTTAAATCGCAATCAATCGGCATCGAACACGCGGCCATTTTTGCTCTAATTTTAATGGATTCTGACTCTGATGCGATGACAAGGAGATCTTTGTCTTTATTAGCGCTAATATCGGTTCTCAGAATATGGGTGATGGCAGAGATGGAAACGAAAGTAGAATGTCATTGCTAGTATGTATAATTTTAGGGGTTAGGATTAGGTTTATCGGAAAGGTTTAGGGTTACGGCCGAATGTCACTGCTGACGAGGGCGTTTGTTGCTTTGCTACTGATGATGGGTGTAACGAAAAGATCGTCATTTGATTTGTATTGGTCAAATGACTTTCATTGAGATGCAAAGGAAAAGGACTCTTCGTTTGTTGGTTTTTTTTTTAATTTAAAAAAAAAAATTTTAATTTTTTTAAATCGATTTTTTCATCTGTCCATACCTCTCTTCCATCTAACATGTACACAAACAAATTTTATATCATCAGATTCATCATTCATTTATTTCTATACAGTCCAAAAATTAGAGCAATTGACCAAAAAACTATAGAATTTACAAGTCATCCACTATAAAAAAGGGGGTGTTGTGAAAAAGAATGCAGCTGCAGGGCACATTTTTGGGAAAACAATGCAGCGTGCTAAAGGATAAGGTCCTATCAAACACAGGATTTCCTGGTCTGTTAGTGATAATTAAGCGCAGAAATAGACTAAATGATGACATGATCACATCATTTTTACAGTGCAAAATAAACTCAGACAAATATTGTTTGAGTTTTAAAATAAATGAAGACCTGTTTTAAAAGGCAAAGTCCCCATGCCTCTATGATGCAGCTGTAATTGAAAATTTTTTACACGAATTAACTCTTTTGATACGTTTTTTCTGTCTTTTTTTTTTTTGTACAGGTTTTGCTGGTCTTTGTACAGGGTTTTCGAATTTTTTGTACAGGTATTTCATCTCCGAGGTGTGGCATGTATGTTACCTTGATCAAAGGACCACCACGCAGTTGGCCTCCACGCAGGAATCCTGCTCAACAACACTTTATTTGTTCTTGCAGTGGTAGTTTTTGTAACTTCTACTTTCGCACGAAGAAACTGGCAGCCGCTGTCTCAACCTCTACGTAGTAGCCTCTTTGGATATGCCAGGTGGAAGCAGTTGAGATATTGCTTCTGTTTGGTCTCCTAGAAGATTTCCTGGAACTTCAGAAGATCCATTTACAAGGAAATACTTAGCCCTTTCAGTAATAAGCAAAACTGTTGGAATATTGCTTTCTCATCAAAACAGAACAATCGTAAGTTGTGATAAAACTTTCACTGGTAGTTAAAGAGTTAAAATACCTTAATGGAGACAGTGGAAAACTGCTGTCTCTTCAGCAGGATGTGATCAATGAGTTCGTTGGTGCCAATAGTCAGAGGGTTTGAACGACAGTAAGTGCAACGACCGTCCTGGGTTAAGTAAGGCGCCCTAGAGAAAATATATTAATTATCATCGTCTCCCACATTTCACTCTCTGTCTTAGTTTAAATCAAGGTCATTGTTTCAACTCGTCTAAAGTCTCCGTTCTCATTTGACTGAAGTATGAATCAAAGTCGTTGTTTCATGTGACCGTGGGGTGTGTATATGCTTATTGTATCACTCAAGTCAGGAATACTGGTATACTGCCAGAGGTATTAATTCTTGATGATAATAGTAACCCAGTTCGTTCCAAAATTCCTCTGTGATGCTTAATGTTGTGTGACAATCATTAGCATACTTATCGTTAAATATTTATTGTAAAACTCTCAACATGAGGTAATCAAGAAAGTCCTCAGGATCCAATAAAACAATTTTATTATCTTGTATTTACAATCCATAAACAAAGTCACTTGCATTGCATTTTCTTAAAACAATCCTCATAAAAATGTGTCTTTGTACTGGTCATTTATTGGCTATTTTCTCCTTGTAGTCTATCCAAGTTGGGGTAAGTATTTCAGCTTAGTTCCTTTGCGTTTGCTTCTTAGATTTATCTGACTCAGTTGAGCCTCTAACTCTTCTTTATGATATGAGCTAATTTGACATTTTACGAGCTCCGTTTCGATTCTTTCATAAATTCAGCTCGTTCTCTCGACATTTAGGCATTTCTGGCTTAACTAGGTTTTATTCTGAAATATTGAAAAGGTCACACGAAGCTGTATTTACAAGGTAATTAGGAATTCCCACTTTATAAAATAAAGCTATCTGCTTTGCAGAGTTGATGTCTTGATACTTCAAGACCAGCAGTTATACGTCCGTACAGATTGGCTTTTGGGGATCAACTCATTTCAGATCTTGATATTTTCCTTCGCGTCGTGGTGCGCGCTTTTTCCAGCCTTCTGGTTGGACAGTCTAATATTTCTTTATTTATTTTATTGGATCTCACATGCCTACCGATGGAGTGTCTCGGCTATTCCGATTTACGTCATTGGTTGCTGAGCAACTCCAGCCAAAACTTAGCGTTGAGCCGTTATTTAACCTTATTCCAGTTTCAGTCTGATAACTGCGTATCTCGAGTCTATTTCAATAAAACCTCGTAACTATTCGTCCTAATCTAATTGATAGCTAATGTAGTAAAATCTGCGAGAATAATCGCTCATTTCAGTAAGATTTTAGTCATAAAATGATAATAAATAAATCCGCCCTATTGTGTCTGACGGTGATGCTCTCACACGCCAGCAACGCTGCCTTTTGTGCAGTGCTAAAGCCTATAGAACGATTCCACGGTAAAAGTCTAACACGCGTTTTAGTTTCGGTTTCGAAAACGTACTACCAATATTTAACATTTTGCTAGATCTGATGCATACATTTTGCATCCTAGACTTATAATTAACGATTTTGCGGAAGTGTGCCACAAAATAACTATCTGAATTAACGTATTCTGTCAACTTTAACGCTGGCAATAAGTAGTAATCCTTACATTTTTTGGTAGTGTTACACGATACAATACAAATTATTAACGCCAATTCTTAACCCGCCACGCCAACACCCCGCTTCGCTTGATAGTCCGCCATGCATATATACACGCTGGAAGAAAAAAAAAGAGCCAACAGAGGCAAAACACGCAGACAATTTTATTGCCTCCTCGCGGTAATGTTTCTGACGTCACAAAAACAAGTTAGTTATTTGAAAAATACATGCTGGCGAGAGGGGAAGATGGCCGTCTTGTGTAAAATATTTATTTGACGATGACCGGTGACAAAACTGAAAATCTAAAACCATAATGAAACTGAACATAAAAACTACATGGTAGTATAGCTTAGAATTCACTGAGCAAGAATGTGTTTTAAATAATATGATAGTCCCAGTATTAGACAAGTTATTGAGGAAATACTAAATGTCTACGGACGCACGACCAGACGGACTGTTGTTCCTGCTTGTTTTTTTCATAACGTTAGTGGGGACACCGTCTTAGAAGAGAGGCATTGAGGAAATTCAAATTCGCTTGGGTAACAAGAGTATAGGAGGAGAGTGGAGCGGTAGGAAAATTGTTACCAAAAACTAACATCGTTTTGCATTGGCCTAACTAAAGCAGACTGGCCAATCGACTACAAGACGCAGAGTATGTTTGAAATTAATTTTGTTTTTCAAAAAAAAAAAAAAAAAAAAAAAAACTGCATTTGAATTCTGGTGGTCGCAAGCTTTCGATTGGCCAGTGCTACTAAATACACTGACAAACAACATTTTTCTTTCTTATATAAGAATAAGTGTTCTTATGTCAATTTTTTGCGCTGATTTCAAATTTGAAATCCGTTTATCTCTATCACGTCAGGTTTTTAAGATATTTGTGAATACATATATTTTTGGGAAACCGTTATGTGCTCCGTTTCATTTTTACTACATAACTTATTAAAAATTAATAAAATGCAAAATAATTCCACTTTTTAATACTGCTAAAAGATGCATGACATATGTTACGCTATTTTTCCAATAGTTACTGTATTTTGAAATAATTCTGAGCGAAATATGGCTTCTAGAAGTTGTAGAAATTCGGCTGATCTGTTCTGTTACGTGTGCGGATATTTTACCGATCGTGTTCACCAGAAAAACTTTACACCATTACTAAAGAAAGCATATGAACTTTATTTCGATTCGAAAGTTGATGATGCAAATAAATCTTGAAAGCCAAATGCAGTTTGTTCGACTTTGTGCAAATACATTGGCAGGTTGGTTACGAAAATCGCCGAAGCATAAGTCGATGCCTTTTGGAGTGCCAGTAATATGGCATGAACAAGACAAATCACGCTACTGACTGTTACTTCTGCTTGACAAATATCCATGGTTTCACTTTTAAAACTAGAAAGTCTGTGGTTTATCCAAATATTGAATCGGTTTCGAAACCAGTGTCTCGTGATCCAATCACGTGTCCGATCCCAGTTCCACCAGAACAATATCCGTTGGACGTGAATGAACCATCAGAAAGTGATAGTTTACCTGCTTCAGAAACTAATTCTGACTCGGATTATATACCGGTGAATGATGGTGTTCACTTAAATAACCTTTCAGATCTAATACGTGATCTCGCTCTTACCAAAGGACAAGTGGAATTACTCGGTTCGCGACTCAAAGAATGGAATCTTTTAGCGCCCAATACTTTGATATCTAAATTTCGTCATAGACACAGAGAACTTGTTCAATACTTTGAGATGGATGATGACATTTGCTATTGCAAAATTCCAGTCGCCTACTCTGTTCATATGAAAGAAACTTTTGACAATATGGCTATACTTTTGGCAAAAATAAAGTACAATGACTACCAATGGCGGATTTGTGGAGACCTAAAGGTCATTGCAATTCTCACGGGCATGCAGACTGGGTATACTAAATTTTGTTGCTTCCTATGTGAATGGGACAGCCGCAACAGACAGGAACATTATGCAAGAAAGGTGTGGCCTATCAGGGATCGTATGCAGCTCGGGCATAAAAATGTAATACACGAGCCATTAGTTAACAAAGATAGCATCATTTTAACACCGTTACATATAAAGTTGGGGCTCATGAAGAATTTCGTAAAAGCATTAGATAAAATGAGCAAAGCTTTCACTTATCTTCGAGAAAAGTTTCCGCAAGTTAGCGATGCAAAGATAAAGGAAGGTATCTTTGTAGGACCTCATATTAGGAAAGTTATTGCAGACAAACAATTCGAGAACTTGTTACATGGTAGTGAACTTCACGCATGGATGGCATTCAAATCGATCGTCGATAACTTTCTGGGAAATCACAAATCTGTCGACTATGTGCATATTGTTAAGCAGTGCATAGATGCATACAGAATTATGGGCTGTAACATGTCCCTCAAAATCCATTTGCTCGATTCGCATCTTGACTTTTTCCCTGACAACCTTGGCGAAGTCAGCGATGAACATGGAGAACGATTCCATCAAGATATCGCCGTAATTGAGTCACGTTATCAAGGACGGTGGAGTGTGACCATGCTTGCCGATTATTGTTGGATGTTTCATCGCGATGTACCACATGCCATTCACCGACGAAAGTCGACTGCAAAGAAATTCAAGCCTACATAACTGTTATACTTCTTGTACGAATGATGTTATAATACTGTATGCGTTGTTAAAAAACTTCAATTGCGTATTTCTCGAGATCCCGACCTGATAGAGAAAAACGGTTTGCAGATTTAAAAACAGCGCATTAAAATTGACCAGAAAAACATAGAAATGTTAGAGAAAGAAAAAAAAAATTTTTTTGTTAGCCAGTGTTGCAAAAAGCTTTCACTATTTATTGCCAGTTGAACTGTATTTTTTATTCAGATACGCTGAGAACAGCTGTGATAAATTTGAAAGTAAATTAAATAACTATATGAGTATTTCACAGTCTGGACGGAGCAGAAGAAACTGAGGCCATTTCTTTGCAAAGTCAGCGTCATTTGTTTATATTTCTTGATTTGTGGTAAGAATGCTTTATGAATTTAATATGTTTAATCCCATTACCAAAGTTAGATACTGCTATTGGGAAAAAGTGAAGTACGTGCCGGGAGCAGACATTGTTGAGTCCTCACGTTGAAATGTATCTAACTAATGTATGTTGTCATGATTATGTTTGAATATTATTGTATTAGAGTATATTAGTAAGCCTCCGTGTTCCATGAACACTGTTCAACATGCCTGAAGCATTTATATTTAAAAAGAAAAAGGATGAGAAAAATATATAAAAGGAAATGTGGTTACCCCACATTATATTATTGAGGAAAACTATGTAAACGTACAGTGGCGTATCTGCCATAGGGACTGAGGGGTGGTCACAGCAAGGTGGGAGTCATGAAAAATTAGGGGGTGAGTGCACCTGAAATGCACGCGAGGCTGACCCCATACCCACGTATGAAATTAAATAAAAGAATAAGTGATCAGATGTAAAAGGCCAGGGTGTCCTTTTGTTGCAGAGGTTTCGTTTCCTGTTGCCAGCTGGTGACAGGAAACCTGAGGAGTGACGATAACGCCAAGAAATCTCCTACACTTTACGTATGCTGTCAAGAGATAACAGCAGGAGCTTGGGCGTGTGACGTGATATCGATATTTCTGCAACTACACAATATCTTATCTTTCAACAAGAAACCCCAGGTGATATGTTAAGGACCTGGGTACATCTGACAGTTTCGGTTTATATAAACCTTGGTATTTCAAGTCATACTCAGGACTTTTGTGGGGTATGATGACATTACAGCCCCTCATACACAGTGACTCTCCCTCTTAGAAGAATATAGTGTAAACTGTGAACATTCCAACAGGAAAGACATATATTAACGTTGTAGTTATTTGGGCAGATTGTCCACACAATTTTAGTTAATTTTTTTATGTAAACTATCTTGTCCTCATTTTCAAAGACCTGTCCAAAGATATGACTGGACAGGCAAAATAAATTGCACAAAAAAATTTATTTAAAGAAAAACTTAACCACAGGTTTTATTCACTTCCTCATAGAAACTTAAAGCGTTTTTGTGTTGTGTACCATCATTTCATTTCTTCCCTAGACACTAGGTACATCATACACGAGACACTAGAGCCAAAATAGTGACCGTGTGAGATCTAGGGAGGTAGCGTTAGGTTCCCTGCACATAATTCATCATCATCATTTATAGAGTCAGGGGCCTACATGTGCTTGACCTCACACGGTTAATACATACACGGATATTATTCTTTTAGGGAGCCGCGCTGGTGTAATGGCTTCGGCGTTGTACTGGCGACCAGGTGTTCATGGTTCAAACCCTGGCGTCGGCGTTTGAAGAAATGTTTACGGCCGGAAATTTGACTGAATAGCCTGAACGGCTCCTGTGAAAAACCCTCTGTGGATGGGAAGGAGCGAAGCTCCTGACCGGGTTGGAAGGAAAGTCCTCAGGTTCCCCAGCCTCGCAATGACATGTCATTGGGCCGAAGGGCTGAAAGCCCAAGTGCTGCTGGTTAAGGAAAAAAAAAAAAAAAAAAAAAAAAAAAAAAAATTATTCTTTTAGGATAATATCATAACCTCCCCAGCAAAATCTAACTTTGCTACATAAATTGGTAGGCTTGTCCGGGCATTTGAATTTCTCTTAGTACTACATACATTGGGGTCTGGGTCTTAGCATAAACAACATTCTATTGTCCCAGGGAATCCCCATAATCGTTATTGCCCAAGATTTGGGAAGTCAAGAAACTGTAAGAACCCAGATTTAATTAGATAAAATTATACTTATTTAGAAAGTTAGTTACAACATTTTGCATTTATCAGAATGGCAGATCTGGCCAAGTTTCGATCTGCGGCTGTTCAGACTGCAAAAGAAATGAATATGGAGGGTCAAATCTTAATTGACTATGTCACCTCAGAATGTGATAAATTTATTACTAGGGAAGAACATAGGTTAGCTGAGGAAAGGAAAATGCAATTCGAAGATGCTAGGGAGACTAAAAAATTAGAGGCTGATAGGGAGGCTGAGATTAAGAGGCTGCAGTTGCAGGAAAAGAAACTTGAGGCTGATAGGGAGGCAAAGAAACTTGAGGCTGAGGCAAAGAAACTTGAGGCTGAGAAGGAGGAAAAACGTCTACAGAGGGAGGCGGAACGAGAGAAAGAAGAAAAGAGATTGGTGGCGGAACGAGAGAAAAGAAGAAAGGAGATTGGAGGCGGAAAGGGAAGATAAAAGATTACAAAGAGAACATGAGATACGACTAAGGGAGTTAGAGCTGCAAGGCATGCTCCTGAAAATGGAACTAGCCCATCCACTTCCGACTCAGCTGCCAGCCAGGGGGCCTCCGCATCAGCCATGGGGTTCCATTTAGATTACTTTGTGGAAAAGGATGATGACATTAGGTCTTATTTAAGAAGATACGAAATATTAGCCACTACTTATGGATTAGAAAGAGAAAAATGGGGTGTAATGTTGTCTCAGGGTCTTCGGGGAACAGCTTATGAAGTGTTTTCTAAAATGAGCAGGGATGACCAAGACAACTATGACATGTTGAAGCAGGCTCTTCTGTTAAGATACGAAAAGAACGAAGAGTTTTATAGAAAGAAATTTAGGAATGCCAGGCTACTGTCGGGTGAGACCTATCACCAGTTCTCCGCCCGGTTGGAGACGTATATTGAGAAATGGGCTTCTTTGGGAAAAACCCAAGATCTCAAAGAGATGATACTCATTGAACAGATGAGAGAGTCCATGGCTCCAGACATGAGAATGTTTCTCTTGGAACAGGGCGCGGAGAGGCTGGGTGAGATCATAAATGTCGCTGAGAGGTATCAGGCAGCCCAGGCAGAGGTAGCTGGCATCAGAAAGAAACCAGTAGATCAGTATAAGGCTCCTCAAACCCATAAGTATGACAACAGAAGTAAGCAGAACTTTGATAGGCCTCGGAATGATTTTAAAAATAAAACCTCACATTTCAATGACAGAAAGAATGATGAAAGAAAACCTTTTAACCAAGGAAAGAGGTGGTGTAAATATTGTAGGAAGGACAACCATAACACCGAATTCTGTAAAAGTAAACCTTCTGGATGTGCTGCTATGAGAAGGGGGAACCAGGAAGTAAAGGACAAACCTGATGGACAGCAGGAACCTTATCACCCCCCAGTTTGTGAGGAGGTTGTATGCAATGAGGTCACCATAAGGTGTCTCTATGATACAGGTCTAGATTTTGATGCTGTCGTGAGCGAGCACTTGGTGAACCCAGATCAGTATACCACAGAAACAGTGGAGATACAAGGGGCGACCAAGAAACTACCACTCATGAAACTTCCCATTGCAAGGATAACAGTGAAAACTCGCTATGTGGAAGGGATAATCAGAGCAGCAGTGATAGACGCACCCATCTACCCTCTGACATTGGGGTGTCGTTATGTCTACTTGGGAAATCCCAAGAGACCGGTGGTCGTGGCAGCAGTCCAGACCCGATCACAATCCAGAAAGGAAGAAGATGAACCTATAAATATTCATCCAGAGATGATGAGGAAGGCACAGGCTCAAGATAGGTCACTGAAGCAGTGCTTTCAAAAATTGCGTACCTGCCATACCCCTCCCCGCAAAGGAGAATTTTACATAAAGAATAAATTGTTATATAGGAAGGCCGGAACTGGTTTAGCTGGTCATGGACAGCTGGTTCTTCCTAAAATTTATAGGGCAGACGTAATACGGAGTTTACATGTTGGAAAAGATGGGGACCACGAGAAAGTAGGTACCATCTGCCAAAAAGTAGCTCAAAAATATTATTGGCCAGATATGATGGTCATCGTTGAGAATTTTGTAGAAGCATGCAGCGTATTTCATGAGGGAACACCCACAAGTGGGAAAATTGATCAGGACCTAGACATGCCACGGGGCAAACTTAGGCCTGGAACTAAAAATAATTGTAATAATGTATACACAGTGGAATGGGAGCCCCCTTTTCACACACAGTCTTCACTCGAAGGTATTAGAATGGCCACTATGCGACGAGTAGTTTTACCCCAGACTAAACTGACAATCCCTCGGTCAGAATTGTATAAACTGGAGGAAACGACAAGAGAGCGAAGATCTCTCACAATGAACTTAAAGTGGGAGGAAAACCCCAAGAAAAGAATTGGTAGTGGACGATTTGTGAGTGATGATTCTAGGAAGAAAAGTCCTCACTACAAAGCTTCTAATGTAAAGGACCTGACGGGTGCCATGAAAAATAAGTATGAAAAATTAAAAGTCCATATGTAATTTGTTAAGGACCTGGACAGATGAGAAGGCAGAGGAGACTGTTACCTCATCTTATCAATATGTGAACGAACTGACCACTCGTTTAAAAACTAGTTGGAAACTGGCAAATGATAATTTGAGACAAGCCAGGAAAAAGCATGCTGCTTATTATAATAAGAAAGCTAAGGATAGGGAACTTGCTGTAGGGGAGAAGGTGCTTCTTCTAATGCCAGGCAGCAACAATAAACTTCAGATCGGATGGCAAGGGCCATATACAGTTTTGGAAAAGGTATCCAGAACAAATTATAAGATAGACAAAAAGGGAAAGGAAAAAGTCTATCATTTGAACCTTTTGAAGAAACATCTGGACAGACAAATCCTGGAAGGAACACACTTATTGGCCTTGTCTATTGCAACCGAAATGAAAAATGACCCTCTCTCCTCATTCGAATATCCACTGAAACCCAGTGAAACGTTTGCACAGGTAAAGATCAGTAATCACCTGACAAAAGGACAGAAGGAGAAGGTTCAACAGGTCCTTGAGAAACATACAGATGTGTTAACGGATAAACCGGGGCACACAAATTTGTTGGAATATGATATGAAACTACTAGACCCAGCACCTATCTGTATGAGGCCCTATTCTATTCCTTTCGCTAAGGAAAAAGCTTTGAAAGAGGAGATTGATTATTTGTTTCAAGAAGGGATTATTTCTCACAGTGAGCCTACTTATAGTTCCTGTGTGGTTTTGTTGCGGAAACCATCGGGAGAACATAGACTGTGCATCGATTACAGGAAACTGAATGCTGTCACAGAAGGTCAGGTGCATCCAATACCTGATACTACTCAACTTTTTGCCAGGCTGAACAAGGCAAAATATTTTTCTAAGGTGGATCTTAGCAAAGGCTATTACCAAATTCCAGTAAAGCCTGAGGTTCGACCTTATTTAGCATTTAGCACCTCGGAAGGTCATTATGAGTTCAACATGTTACCGTTTGGGTTGAAAAATGCCCCGAGTGTGTTTTCAAGGATGATGCGAAAATTATTGGATCCCCTGAAAAATCCATGTATTTATAATTTTATGGACGATATCCTCATTGCGACGGAAACATTTGAGGAACACATTACCTCTTTGAATATGCTGTTTGATAGGCTCAGAGAGGCTAACTTAACCGCTAGGCCAACAAAATGTTGTATTGGTTGCAAAGAGTTGGAATTCTTGGGACATACTGTACATCAGGGTAGCATGACCCCTGATCCCAAGAATCTGGAAAAATTGAAAAGTGCACCTAGACCACAAACAAAGAAAGATGTGCGATCTTTCGTGTCGTAGTGTGGTTTCTACCAAAAGTACATTAAAAATTTTAACTCTATATGTGCTCCTCTGACGGATTTAACTCGCAAAGGTCAACCTGATACAATAAATTGGTCAGCACAGTGTGAATTGGCTTACCAGGAGTTAAAAGAGAAACTTACATGCAGGCCAGTATTGCAATTGCCTGACTTGAATCAAGAATTTATCGTGAGAAGTGACGCAAGCAATATGGGCCTGGGCGCTACATTGTTGCAAAGGTCCTCCTCACAAGATGGGGAATTGAACCCAGTCGCTTATGCAAGCCGCAAGTTGAACAAGGCGGAAAAAAATTATTCAACAAGTGAAAAGAAATGTCTAGCTTTGATATGGGCTATAAAGAAATTCCAAATTTATTTATATTGGCAGGACATTTGTGGTCCAAACGGATCATTCACCACTCGTATTCCTGTCACAGGCCAAGCATGAAAATTCCAGATTATTGAGATGGTCCTTGTTATTGCAGCCATACTCATTTCTGATAGAATATATTCCCGGCCCTCGGAACGTAGGTGCGGACTTTTTAAGTAGACATCCTTATGATGAAGATCAGAAAAACGCGTAAGATTTCATGGAGCTAAGTTATCTCGCAGATTATAACCTGCTAATGATTGCATGTTTTAGGATGGGAGGTGTGTAGTAAAATATGCGAGAATAATCGCTCATTTCAGTAAGATTTTAGTCATAAAATGATAATAAATAAATCCGCCCTATTGTGTCTGACGGTGATGCTCTCAAACGCCAGCAATGCTGCCTTTTGTGCAGTGCTAAAGCCTATAGAACGATTCCACGGTAAAAATCTAACACGCGTTTTAGTTTCGGTTCCGAAAACGTACTACCAATATTTAACATTTTGCTAGATCTGCTGCATACATTTTGCAGCCTAGACTTATAATTAACGATTTTGCGCAAAATAACTATCTGAATTAACGTATTCTGTCAACTTTAACGCTGGTAATAAGTAGTAATCCTTACATTTTTTGGTAGTGTTACACGATACAATAAAAATTATTAACGCCAATTCTTAACCCGCCACGCCAACACCCCGCTTCGCTTGATAGTCCGCCATGCATATATACACGCTGGAAGAAAAAAAAAGAGCCAACAGAGGCAAAACACGCAGACAATTTTATTGCCTCCTCGCGGTAATGTTTCTGACGTCACAAAAACAAGTTAGTTATTTGAAAAATACATGCTGGCGAGAGGAGAAGATGGCCGTCTTGTGTAAAATATTTATTTGACGATGACCGGTGACAAAATTGAAAATCTAAAACCATAATGAAACTGAACATAAAAAAATATATGGTAGTATAGCTTAGAATTCACTGAGCAAGAACGTGTTTTAAATAATATGATAGTCCCAGTATTAGACAAGTTATTGATGAAATACTAAATGTCTACGGACGCACGACCAGACGGACTGTTGTTCCTGCTTGTTTTTTTCATAACGTTAGTGGGGACACCGTCTTAGAAGAGAGGCATTGAAGAGATTCAAATTCGCTTGGGTAACAAGAGTATAGGAGGAGAGTGGAGTGGTAGGAAAATTGTTACCAAAAACTAACATCGTTTTACATTGGCCTAACTAAAGCAGACTGGCCAATCGACTACTAGACGCAGAGTATGCTCGAAATTAATTTTGTTTTTCAAAAAAAAAAAAAAAACTGCATTTGAATTCTGGTTGTCGCAAGCTTTCGATTGGCCAGTGCTACTAAATATTAGCAAAAAGCTTTCACTATTCATTGCCAGTTGAACTGTATTTTTTATTCAGATACGCTGATAACAGCTGTGATAAATTTGAAAGTAAATTAAATAACTATATGAGTATTTCACAGTCTGGACGGAGCAGAAGAAACTGAGGCCATTTCTTTGCAAAGTCAGCGTCATTTGTTTATATTTCTTGATTTGTGGTAAGAATGCTTTATGAATTTAATATGTTTAATCCCATTACCAAAGTTAGATACTGCTATTGGGAAAAAGTGAAGGACGTGCCGGGAGCAGACATTGTTGAGTCCTCACGTTGAAATGTATCTAACTAATGTATGTTGTCATGATTATGTTTGAATATTATTGTATTAGAGTATATTAGTAAGCCTCCGTGTTCCATGAACACTGTTCAACATGCCTGAAGCATTTATATTTAAAAAGAAAAAGGATGAGAAAAATATATAAAAGGAAATGTGGTTACCCCACATTATATTATTGAGGAAAGCTATGTAAACGTACAGTGGCGTATCTGCCATAGGGACCTGAGGGGTGGTCACAGCAAGGTGGGAGTCATGAAAAATTAGGGGGTGAGTGCACCTGAAATGCACGCGAGGCTGACCCCATACCCACGTATGAAATTAAATAAAAGAATAAGTGATCAGATGTAAAAGGCCAGGGTGTCCTTTTGTTGCAGAGGTTTCGTTTCCTGTTGCCAGCTGGTGACAGGAAACCTGAGGAGTGACGATAACGCCAAGAAATCTCCTACACTTTACGTATGCTGTCAAGAGATAACAGCAGGAGCTTGGGCGTGTGACGTGATATCGATATTTCTGCAACTACACAATATCTTATCTTTCAACAAGAAACCCCAGGTGATATGTTAAGGACCTGGGTACATCTGACAGTTTCGGTTTATATAAACCTTGGTATTTCAAGTCATACTTAGGGACTTTTGTGGGGTATGATGACATTACAGCCCCTCATACACAGTGACTCTCCCTCTTAGAAGAATATAGTGTAAACTGTGAACATTCCAACAGGAAAGACATATATTAACGTTGTAGTTATTTGGGCAGATTGTCCACACAATTTTAGTTAATTTTTTATGTAAACTATCTTGTCCTCATTTTCAAAGACCTGCCCAAAGATATGACTGGACAGGCAAAATAAATTGCACAAAATAATTTATTTAAAGAAAAACTTAACCACAGGTTTTATTCACTTCCTCATAGAAACTTAAAGCGTTTTTGTGTTGTGTACCATCGTTTCATTTCTTCCCTAGACACTAGGTACATCATACACCAGACACTAGAGCCAAAATAGTGACCGTGTGAGATCTAGGGAGGTAGCGTTAGGTTCCCTGCACATAATTCATCATCATCATTTATAGAGTCAGGGGCCTACATGTGCTTGACCTCACACGGTTAATACATACACAGATTTCATTCTTTTAGGATACCATCATAACCTCCCCAGCAAAATCTAACTTTGCTACAGCTAATAGCACGAATGATGCTCTGATATCAGTAGTAGGCCATCAGGTGACATTCAACTCGTCTAAAGTCTCCGTTCTCAATTTGACTGAAGTATGAATCAAGGTCGTTGTTTCAACTCGTCTGAAGTCTCCGTTCTCATTTGGCTAAAGTATGAATCAAGGTAGTTGGTTCAACTCGTCTAAAGTCTCCGTTCTTATTTGGCTGAAGTATGAATCAAGGTCGTTGTTTCAACTCGTCTAAAGTCTCCGTTCTCATTTGGCTGAAGTATGAATCAAGGTCGTTGTTTCAACTCGTCTAAAGCCTCCGTTTTCATTTGGCTGAAGTGTGAATCACGGTCGTTGTTTCAACTAGTCTAAAGCTTCCGTTTTCATTTGGCTGAAGTATGAATCAAGGTAGTTGTTTTAACTCGTCTAAAGTCTCCGTTCTCATTTGGCTGAAGTATGAATCAAGGTCGTTGTTTCAACTCGTCTAAAGCCTCCGTTCTCATTTGGCTGAAGTATGAATCAAAGTCGTTGTTTCAACTCGTCTAAAGCCTCCGTTCTCATTTGACTGAAGTATGAATCAAGGTAGTTGTTTTAACTCGTCTAAAGTCTCCGTTCTCATTTGGCTGAAGTATGAATCAAGGTCGTTGTTTCAACTCGTCTAAAGCCTCCGTTCTCATTTGGCTGAAGTATGAATCAAAGTCGTTGTTTCAACTCGTCTAAAGCCTCCGTTCTCATTTGACTGAAGTATGAATCAAGGTCATTGTTTCAACTCGTCTAAAGCCTCCGTTCTCATTTGACTTGAAGTATGAATCAAGGTCGTTGTTTCAACTCGTCTAAAGCCTCCGTTCTCATTTGGCTTAAGTATGAATCAAAGTCGTTATTTCAACTCGTCTAAAGCCTCCGTTCTCATTTGACTAAAGTATGAATCAACCAGTTCTTGTTCTTTTTTTTTCTTTTTTTTAAGTAAATTTTTGCCTCGTTTTAGCGAGGCGCGGCCCGTTGAACCTAGTCGGTTATATAAGCGCGCATGTCCAAATATAAAAGACTCTTAGGTCTGGTATTATTAAGTATATTAGTTCTTGTTCTGGAATTCCCGTTGTAGTAGACGCACAGGAGGAAGGAGATCTTGTGGAGGATGACGTGGAACGGATAGAGAAGAAATGGAAAGGCATTGTGGTGATGGCACAGGACAGGAAGGATTGGTTTAAATTAGCTGAGAGTCTGTGTTCTCTAATGGCAGCTCAGTAGTAATGAATGATTGAATCAATCAATGAATGATTGAATAAATCAATGAATGATTGAATAAATCAATGAATGATTAAACCTGTTGCACATAACAACTCAAGCGAAACAATAAAACACTATCTCGGGAAAAGGAAGAATTGTGTAAATGTATAGTTAAAACCA
Source organism: Oreohelix idahoensis (assembly GCA_024509875.1). Taxonomy (NCBI): domain Eukaryota; kingdom Metazoa; phylum Mollusca; class Gastropoda; order Stylommatophora; family Oreohelicidae; genus Oreohelix; species Oreohelix idahoensis. The sequence continues at coordinate 114,079 of JAMPIV010012855.1, read as the reverse complement.
ATGAAATTCATATGGTTGTAAATATTTTCCAAACTTTCGTTTTGTGACAGACATTCACGTGGAACAAGAATATCAAATACACAAGATGGAATCATAACCATAACTTCTGTTGTTGTCTTCACTATCGAGAACCTTAACGGACCAAGTCATATTGGGTTAGCTTGTGTTGTTTTAGTTGTGTACTTGCAAATATTAAAGTTATGAAATAACATTTAAGAAGTATGCTTATGAAGTAATAATAAGGAAGTAAAAATTAGGACGTAATAGTTCAGAAGTGACTAAGTAAGAGTTAGGAATTAATAGTTATGAAGTAATAGTTTATTCTTCCATTTGCCGAATTTATCGACGACAGAGCACGAATTCCGTAGTTCCTGCTATGATTCTGGTTTGATAAATTATTCAATCAATTAATTGTAGAAATATCCTGTCACCCTGGTGGAGTTATCAGACTAGGACAGATGCAAGGGATGACCCTTAGGGAGTTCTTCTATCTTGTAGCGCACCGCTCGCCTCTCAAACTGCCAACATTCACGACTGCTTATCCAGCAGCCATTCAGTCTCTCGGCACATTGGATCATCTTAGACTAGGGTTCTTTTTTTACAACTAAAGTTTAGGAGTGTGGAGTCCGTTATTGTGCCTCACAGCTACTCCAAATATTTAATACAAGGTATCATTTGACCCAGCATTTGGAAGTAGATTAATGGGTGCTGGGAGCATAAACCCCTCACCGATGGTTTCTGCACACCCATCTCTGGGGCTCTGCTTGCTCCGAGATCCTCTGCCAGTTTAGCTTCAACAGCACCCATAATGGTGACATTAGATATGGATAATGGAGAGATACGAAGGACAATTAAAACTCACCTGTTACAAAGCGACAATGTACTCGATGAATCAACAAGTCTAAGGTTGTTGGATAACGTAAGACTAGCAGAAATGTCGATGAATCAACAAGTCTAAGGTTATTGGAGAACATAAGACTAGCAGAAATGTCGATGAATCAACAAGTCTATGGTTGTTGGAGAACGTAAGACTAGCAGAAATGTCGATGAATCAACAAGTCTAAGGTTATTGGAGAACGTAAGACTAGCAGAAATGTTGATGAATCAACAAGTCTAAGGTTGTTGGAGAACGTAAGACTAGCAGAAATGTCGATGAATCAACAAGTCTATGGTTGGTGGAGAACGTAAGACTAGCAGAAATGTCGATGAATCAACAAGTCTAAGGTTATTGGAGAACGTAAGACTAGCAGAAATGTCGATGAATCAACAAGTCTAACGTTGTTGGAGAACGTAAGACTAGCAGAAATGTCGATGAATCAACAAGTCTATGGTTGTTGGAGAACGTAAGACTAGCAGAAATGTCGATGAATCAACAAGTCTAAGGTTATTGGAGAACGTAAGACTAGCAGAAATGTTGATGAATCAACAAGTCTATGGTTATTGGAGAACGTAAGACTAGCAGAAATGTCGATGAATCAACAAGTCTATGGCTATTGGAGAACGTAAGACTAGCAGAAATGTCGATGAATCAACAAGTCTATGGTTATTGGAGAACGTAAGACTAGCAGAAATGTCGATGAATCAACAAGTCTATGGTTATTGGAGAACGTAAGACTAGCAGAAATGTCGATTAATCAACAAGTCTATGGCTATTGGTGAACGTAAGACTAGCAGAAATGTCAATGAATCAACAAGTCTATGGTTATTGGAGAATGTAAGTGTTAAGGTTAGTTTGGTTTTAAGCTAGGGGATGTAAACATTTATATTTTTTGCATGTCAGTTCAGATTTAGGTGTTATCTTCCTTGACTTACCATTTGTGTGTAACGAAGATTTTTCTCGAACATTTGTCGAGACCTTTACAGAAGATTCTGGTATGAGCTGCACTCACGTCTCGCGGTTATCCGCGCATGCGTGGTGACTATTTGAGCGGGACTGATATGCGATATCTCGTGACAGTTCGCTCTGGGCGCTTGACCGGGCTGGTCAGCCATGTTTTTTCTTACTGTGTTTTCGGGGAGATATTTCTGGTGGAATATAAATGTTGAAGACTCCCGATGATATTTCTAAAGCCTGGGATAGAAGGCTCGTATTAAGATTGTGCAATGTGTATTAGATAGTGTATTGTAGTGCCAGAAGCAGAGGAGGTAAGAAGAAAGTTTATATTTATTTAGAGCCAGGAATTTTATTCGGCTCATGTAGCGCTTTGCCAAAAGAGTTGGAAGATTATTTATGGCCAGGAACTTTATTAGGCTCACTTATTGCATTGCCAGAAGAGTTGGAAGATTATTTAGAGCCCGGAACTTTATTCGGCTCACGTATTGCATTGCTAGAAGAGTTGGAAGATTATTTAGAGCCAGGAACTTTATTCGGCTCATGTAGCGCATTGCCAGAAGAGTTGGAAGATTATTTAGAGCCAGGAACTTTATTCGGCTCACGTATTGCATTGCCAGAAGAGTTGGAAGATTATTTAGAGCCAGGAACTTTATTCGGCTCACGTATTGCATTGCTAGAAGAGTTGGAATATTATTTAGAGCCAGGAACTTTATTCGGCTCATGTAGCGCATTGCCAGAAGAGTTGGAAGATTATTTAGAGCCAGGAACTTTATTCGGCTCACGTATTGCATTGCCAGAAGAGTTGGAAGATTATTTAGAGCCATGAACTTTATTCGGTTCATGTATTGCATTGCTAGAAGAGTTGGAAGATTATTTAGAGCCAGGAACTTTATTAGCCTCATGTATTGCATTGCCAGAAGAGTTGGAAGACTACACCCATACCTCACTCTTTCGACAGGTTAGGGACCAGAGCTATGACGAAAGTCAAAAATCGACGAAAGTCGAAGCATAGCCTTTATTTAGCTTACAAATGCATTAGGGCCGCCAAAAAACGTAAATAACTAACTATATAACACTTGCGAATGCGTACAACACCTAGACAAACAGAAATAAACATAAGAGTAAAGAAAATACAGTAAAAAGTAAAAAAATACGTAAATAGCATCTTACCTTAAAATCATTCTTGAGCAAGTATACGATGAATATATAAAGTAAGTACAGTTTTGAATATTGGTAATTTAGGGGGATTCTAGACTTAGAAAACCAGATGGAGAAAGTTGAGGTGGCTCATCTTCAGAACTGGAGGATTTCAATCTAATTCTTTTAGGAGAAGGGCACTTTGAAGGAGATCTAACTGGGGCTGCGGCTGATGTTGATGGCTCGGAATTTGAAGGGTTAGAGGGAGGGGTGACATAAGTTGGTTGTGGCGGTTGCGTCTTGAAAAAGGAGAGCAAAGACGTTTACCTCATTGATGTCTTCTTCCTTTCCCTAAGAAGTTCTCTGTAACAGGCTATTTGGTGTTCTAGCCCACTATTTACTTTTGAACTTCTGTCGAAATTTATTCTACGTTGATGATTTGCTGCTTTGTGTAGCCAACTTCTTCTATAATTTTTTCAAGCTTCACTTGAAAAACTCCTGCAGCTGCGGTATCTGCGCTAGCTGATTCTCCCTTCACTGCTATATTATGCAAATTTGACCTTTTCTTAAATTTCTCAAACCAGCCCCTGCTAGCTCCAAATGTCTCTTCAGCTGATGTCTCTCCTTGTTCAGCCTTCATTGCATTAAATAAAGTTTGTGCTTTAGCCTGGATAAGATCTTGGCTTAGAGGAATGTTGTGGCTGACTTGGTCTTCAATCCACACATTTAACACGTTCTCCATCTCATCAATTAAATTGTGTCTCTTTCTAATAAGTTTGGTATGCACTGGCGTAGTGTTTTTAATTTCCTCTAACACTTTAGCTCTGTTCTTTACAATTGTGCTAACTGTAGTGCTTGGTACACCTAGCCTGCACCCTATTTCAGCATTTAAGATGCCTTGTTCATTAAGCTTGATTAGCTTAAGCTTTTCTTGCAAATTGAGAACCTTATGGGTTCTTTTAACTTTGTCACTACACTTAGGCCCCATTATGAATATATTAAAGCACAAAATAAGTAGTACTGTATAAGGCCTAATCACACAAAAAAGTACAGTATGAAAACTGTACACGTGTCTTATAATCACGATATGAACACTGTCATTAGACTGTTATCACTAAAATAACTATGAACTGTTTACAGTATAATCACAAAAATAATATAGTATGAATAGTTTTGTTATTTTAATCACAAAAATAAGTAGTATTAAAATGTTTAATGACAAATATAAGAGATTCAAAGCGGACAACTTTAAAAAAACAGTGCACACCGAACGATTTCTGTTCAAAGACTGAACGACGAAAGAATCAAGATGACGCGCAGTTGTGACCAAATGCGACGAAAGAGCGAAGCGAGCGACGAAATTTGGAAACGTGGTTAGAATTGAAAACGACGAAAGAGCGAAGCGACGAAAGTCGAAGCGACGAAAGTCGAGGTATGGGTGTATTTATATTATCTTAGAGCCAGGAACTGTAGTCGGCTCATGTATTGTATTGTCAGAGGAGTGAAGGTGGAGAGCATAGTTATACGATGTTTCCATGATGTACTTTACCCTGTAACTCGTGACAGTGATCGTTTGCTATGTACCAAGTACCGTTTACTAGGATTGTTTACGTGTCTCTTGTTCCAGTCAAACAAACAGTGTATAAACGTTACAGCTGTTACTGCATTTCCTAGTATGCAAAGTTTAAGATGTCAGTCACTTCTATATGTGCATTGGTGTGGGTGATTGGTTGTCAACTTAATTTATACCACACGGCATTCGCGTCTATGTGCATCTACACACCCACACACTTAGTAGGCCACCTGTAAGCCCGACGTTAGCTGTACGTCATTAACAGCGGCACATATAATAGAACATTTACATTCTTGTCTGTGAGTACCCGGCGTTGCCCGGAGGTCTCACCTTTCTATACTACAACGTCAAGAGTGAGGCTCAGCCAGTCGTATCATCAACTTGTCTCAGTATCAGTATCTATCATCAGTGGATATCCTATTATCAGTAGTGGCCAAAGTCAACCAACATACTTTTATCAGTAAGACTAGGACAAATGTTGATGAATCAACAAATCTAAGGTTATTGGAGAACGTAAGACTAGCAGAAATGTCGATGAATCAACAAGTCTATGGTTATTGGAGAACGTAATACTAGCAGAAATGTCGATGAATCAACAAGTCTATGGTTGTTGGAGAACGTAAGACTAGCAGAAATGTCGATGAATCAACAAGTCTAAGGTTGTTGGAGAACGTAAAACTAGCAGAAATGTCGATGAATCAACAAGTCTAAGGTTGTTGGAGAACGTAAGACTAGCAGAAATGTCGATGAATCAACAAGTCTAAGGTTGTTGGAGAATGTAATACTAGCAGAAATGTCGATGAATCAACAAGTCTAAGGTTGTTGGAGAACGTAAGACTTGCATAAATGGACTTATAAGAGAATGCATATGGTGGGCATACCACCCGGCAACTTCAGGAACAATTATCATTTATACCTTTCGACATTTGCTAAGGATGGATGGGTTTGAAAAAAAATCGAAACAAGGTGATTCGTCTTACGAGGACAAAAGACAAAGAAAGTAGTCTACGTTACGGCCACAAGGCCTTCGTCAGGAAAAGAAAGAAAGTGAAGGCTAGATAGGAGACATAAGAACTAAAATGAATATAAAAATAAATATAAAAAAATTAATAAATAAAACCTAGGTACTTCCCTAAAGGCGAAGCATCCTATCACGCTTGGCTGAAAGGAAGTGACTCTTGACCCCGGATGTACACAATACATACTAAGAAACTAAAAACTAAAAAACGAAAAAATACCCAAACGTAATAAAAGTGGGGACTGGAAATAGAAGAGGAAATATTATGGAGGAAGGCATAAAAATAGAAGAATAGGATAAGAGTGGAAAGAATCAAAATAGAGCAAGAGAGGAAAGGGTGACCTCAGACAAAGGTGTGGAAATTGTTGAGACCGGCTGGTTTTAGACACCCCATGCGGTGGATAAGACGGTTCTCAAGCTGTTCTCGGCTGGCAGTGTCAAAGGAGCAGGATCTGATCGCAGTGACCTGGATGTCGATGGGACCATGGTGGTCAGGACCATTGAAGTGTGTGGCAACTGATGTGGACTTTTGCTGAGAGATGTCATTTAAGTGCTGGCTGAATCTGTCCTCAAGTCGTTTGCCTGTTTGGCCAATATAGGTTTTGCAGCAACGTTTACATATGATCGTATAAATGACTGTCGTGAAACATTCTAAATCCACATATATAAATTAAAAGGTAAATGTAAAACCTAACACATAAATTCAATACAAGGAAAGAAGAATGGTAAAGAACAGTGCTGTCACAATGACTGTACTCGAAATCCCCCTTGTTTTCTACTTCGTCTGCAAATTGTAACGTTTCCACGTTGATAGTAAAGCCTATAGCAGCATACACGCGTTTCCACAACACAATAAAACGTGTACTGCATTTCTAAGAAAACCTTGAGATACGCAAGCTGATTAATGACCTAAATTAATACTTCCATTAATTTCATTTTATACACGGCGTGATGAAAAGACAGATGAACTTAGGATAGAGAGAAGGGAGGGCTGAAAGCAGGAACGCATGCAACGCTAACACTCGTCTCGCGATATACAATTAATGCCACCCCAAGCATAAGGCCAGAAGCACTAACTTTTTTCAGATGGACAGTGATAAAACACACTACCCATACGAGAGTTAGGTTTAAAAACCTGAAAAACGCTTATTGGGAAACATGACATTATACTGGTTTACGTTTGAAAGCCTGACAGTACCCAGACACCACATCGTATCGAAGTGAACAGGAGGTAGAAGAAAATGCACATTTTGAACGCAGCCACCTAGCTCCCTTAATTTATATAATTGGGTTGCTTAGGACTTGCTGACAAAGAATATGTTAAACGTTACGCAAATAGTCTAGGAATTAACAAATTATAGCCAAAATAAAATGGTGGTGCTGTCAGACAACACCAAAATCAGAATTGCGCAGTGGCAGGTTTTGAAACCACCATTGTACGGGAAATAGGCCAACATGTTACCTCCTATTTGATTGGCGGAAAGTAAATGTAAGGCTAAACACGATTAGTCGGACTATAAATACTAATTCTTTGTTGTTAGGGGAAACGGTAGTAAGGGTACTTTTTTTGAAAAGCTGTGTAAACATGACCCGATTGGTTAGACCCGCCAATATAGTCAATTAGGAGCGTCAGAAACAGTGCGTTGAGATCCAGATCATATTTTTATAAATAAAAGTCTGGGACAGAGGCAGATCGGAATTTGTGCCATTATTCATCGCCAGTCAACGTATCTGTGTATTATTTCCATGAATTGTTGTAAGCTTGATATATTCAATATTTTTTTAATGAAAATTGAATGTAAATTGATAAATTATGTCTGTATATGTGTGTGGTTCAGTAGCAAACATGAGGCAAGGCCTAAATCTTGCTCCAACCTGAACAGGAGGTGTCGGAGAAAAGTAAAACTGCATGGAATTGCCAAACAGTACACTGACACCTATCTTATTGACTAGAAGGAACTAATGCTGGAATTGCAGAGGCGTAGTAACCATTAGGGAGGAGTATACTGGTGTAAATTGTTTCGGATGAAGCTAGCAGTTGGCCTAACGCTCTGAACTCAGTGTTTGTTATGTATTGTGTTCAGTATGGAAATAGATTATAAATTAGTTATGAAGTAGGAGGTACAACCTTCTTGTTTCAGGGACTGTGGTCCTAGTTATTGAAGCAGCACCTGGTCTGAGTTTTGCTGAATCCAGAGGCTGACAGCATACTCCTTGGTCCAGATAGTGACCAGTGAGGTGACTCCAGAACACAGGAAGCAATCGAGCAGAGGAGTCTTTTCCTGCCACCATCACGAAAGTTAAGCTTCTGTGGCCAGAGTAGCTCAACATTATGGGCCCCCTCAAAAATTGACATTTTGTTAAACACAGAGGGAAAATTAATTGGTTCAAATGACAGGAACTGTGAACTTTTCCCAATACGATTTCCCCGATAATCAAACACTTGAAGTCATGATGAAAAACAACAACCAAGCTTGAACAAAACCAGTATTACCTCATATTACTACTGCACAAATTACACACATAGAATAATAATAATAAACTATGTCAATACAAAGTTCATATATATAACCTGTGTACATAATACTTGTAATTACATTTGATTGTGATTCCTGGTTCACTGTGTAGTTGAATCAGGATGTCCATTATTGACAAGAATTAATACATATATTTTTAAACTTAAACAATTGACTCATTTAAGATAGTCTTATACAGTGTTATATGTGTGTGAGTGTCACAGTGTTGTAAAGTGTTGTGGAATAAATTAAATTGTTTATCTGTCTGTTGTTGTTGTGACTTACACTTCATCATTTTCAACACCCTAGACATTCAACGTAGTCATCACAATATTCCAGAATAATTATGACTGAGGTATAAATGTGGTAGCAAGTAAGGTTATCTGGAATACACCACACTTATTAGATACAGATACCTTCACAGCTGATCTCAGTCAGTACACTAAGTCCCCTATAAATATTTATAACATCATACTTTACCACATATATTGGGGTCCTGTTCGGGATTTTGAATCTTTCCCTATTATAAATATTGGGGGTAATTCACTTCAGGGAATAATAAGAATTAAAAGGTATCCTTGGGTGGAATTAAATAAGGTTGAGCTCTCAGTGCCTGTGGTGTCCTTGGATAAGTAATTACAGATTGTATTGTTTAGTTAGATATTACTTACATTTACCTGTTAGAAAATGGCGGACCTGGCCAAATTTCGATCTGCTGCTGTGCAGACTGCGAAAGAGTTAGGAATGGACTGGCAAATTATGATTGCTTATGTCACTGCTAAATGTGACAAATATATTGAACGGGAAGAAAGAAGATTAGAAAAAGAGGCCGAAAGAAAGTTAGAGGCTGAGACTAAGAGGCTGCAGATTGAGGCTGAGGCTAAGAAATTGGAGGCAGAAAGAGAAGAGAAGCGATTAGCTGCAGAAAGGGAAGAGAAGAAATTAGCTGCAGAAAGGGAAGAGAAGAAATTAGCTGCAGAAAGGGAAGACAAGAGATTAGCTGCAGAGAGGGAAGCAGAAAAGGAGGAGAAGAGATTACAAAGGGAACATGAGTTACGACTAAGGAAGTTTGAGTTTCAAGGCCATGCTCCAGAAAATGGTGCCAGTCCCTTTACCTCCGATGCTACTGCTAGTCAGGGAGCCTCAACCTCAGCTATGAATTTTCATTTAGATCATTTTGTTGAGAAAGAAGATGATATTGAGAGCTATCTAAATAGATATGAACTATTAGCTACCACGTATGGGTTAGAGAGAGAAAGGTGGAGCTTAAAGTTATCTCAAGGTCTTCGTGGGGCAGCTTATGAAGTTTTTGCCAAAATGAACAGAGGTGATCAAGAAAATTATGACATACTAAAGCAGGCTCTTTTGTTAAGATATGAAAAGAACGCAGAATTTTATAGGAAAAAATTTAGGAATGCTAAATGTTGCGTGGGTGGTTTACATAACTTGTCCTGAAAAGAAAGGTGTATTAACATGGACAAGAGCTGTGGGGTAAAACTCAATAGTTCCCCCAAAAGTCATGCAACGGACATATTCCCCCGTTGCACAGCTAGGATGTACCAGCGACTGTCGCACTCCAATGGTTGTGGACCCCGAATCTCTCAATACAGAAACTACAGAACCATTTACTATCCCTCTGTTAAAAATCAGAGAGCCTGTTCCATCATTGGCTGCGAGACCTACTTCTGGTGTAATGTGTCCGCAGTTTAGCACTGTCTCCTTTGCCTTCTGAAAAATAAGATTGCATTGTGGGCAACTATTTGCCACGTTATAATTTATAGCAAAGCATGCAGCAGAAGAATTCATTGTATTATCGTTAGGTGGAACCTGAACCTTAGGGGTGATATCATTTGTCACTGCTGCCCCGGTATTATGGTTATAATGTGAAGATCCACGAGAATGGGAACGATTACGAGAATAATTAGTTGAATTATCTCGTTGTCGTCTATTATAATTGTTATCTCGACGTCTCGAGTTATAATTATCGCCATTCTTCCAATTGTTATCATTATTATATTGATATGACCGATTATAACTTGAGTTGCGAGGATTACTGTTGTATCTTGACTGAGGTGAATAATTTCTGGTTTGTTGTCTTCCTCTATTAAAGTTATTGTTGAAGTTATTCTGTCCCTTATGAAAATTATTGTCATAGTTTCCTTTGAACCTACCTCTGTCCACACTGTGTGTTCTCGATTTGTTATTATTATATGCCATATTGGAGGCTACAGGAAGTGGTTCTCTTATCAACGAGCCAGAAATATTAGCATTCGGATGTGCTGTACAGTAATTTAAAGAAATTTTTTCTAACTCATCAATTGTTTCTGGTTTTCTTTCTTGCAAATAAGCAAAGAATGGTGAGCTGACAGAAGATAACACTTTATCTCTCAATAACAAATCGACTAATTTGTCGTAAGATTTGTTGACACCTGCCAGTTCAACCCATCTGTTAAAAGTATTGCGTATGTTAGCAATAAAACCTGTGAAATCTTTATTGTTATCTGGCAATAAACTTTTGAAACGTAATCTACATGCCTCTTCGTTCAAGTGGAAACGACGTAATAACAACGTCTTAATGGCCTCATAATCTGTTGCTAATGTAGGATCAATGTTTTGTGCTGCACTTGCAGGTTCGCCATCCAGAAATTCCTTAAGTTTAAGTGCCCATGCAGTTTTGTCAAGGTTATTGACCTTACATATATCCTCAAAGCGCGCCAGCCACGATGAAAGGTCATCCACGTGTAACTTGAATGGTGGTAGTTTAAAGTAATAATTACCTTTAAGTCGGGTGGATGAAGATCCGGATTGAGCAATATCATTTTGATTTGCTGCAGCACCCTGTGAATTAAGTTTTGCTGTTTCCAATTTAAGCCGTTGCAATTCCATTTCTTGCTGCAATATGATTTCTTGCCGTTTCAATTTATTCTCTTCTTCAATCCGTAGGATTTCATCTCTTGCTATCTTTCTTTCTTCTTCTTGCCTTAATTCTGCCTTCTTTTCCGCCTGTTTTCTTTCAAGTTCTTCCATCTCTGCTTTAGCAATGGCTTTTCTTTCCTCCTCTTCTGCCTTATATCTTGCCAGTTGTTGTTCAGCAAATTCAAGGAGTGCCTCTCCTTTTTTATTACAATCTTTTCCAATTTTAATGAAATGATCCAAGGTAAGCATTATTGAAGTTGAATTATTCAAGTATTCAATTACTTATGTCTTGTAATCAACAATATAATCTATGTCGATAATTATAATTACTCAACGAATGAATAATTAATACAAGAAATTGTAATATTACTGTATTGTTATGTATAAGTTCCACAATCTATAATATTTTGTAAAAATATTATATATATATACTCACTGATATCTATCATAAATAGTTATGATAGTTAGTTATATAAGCTGCTGAAATTATATCAAGCGCTTAATATTAATATTTAATAATTATGTGTATTATCCCCAAATAATTAGTCTTAATTGTCACTAAGTTCACAATATAGTACAGAGAAAGTGTACTAATTTATATTAAATATGTATTAATATGTTATAAAGTTTTAATAATTAATCATTATATATTATGCCATAATCATGAGGCATAAAGTGCATTGCCCATTTCTAGGACCACTACTGCAAATATGTGCAAAGTCCCTAATTCCTCATCAAAGCTGATAAAAATTTAATCATATTCATCTACACTATAATTAATGAAGAAATTATAGCATTAATATTAAATTAATAAAATATGTAATGGGTTAACCAAGGATTACAGAACAGGAGCACAATACAAAAGTGACATTTTCACAAAAATAAATGCTATTATAAAACCAAGTGTACTAACCGGAAATGTAGAAGGGTGAAGGTTAACTGAGGAAACGAACATATTTGGTACTATGAAAGATGACGTCACAGGACTCATTTGACGTTAATACAATACATTTAATTAAAATAAAAGATAGCTAGATCAGAATAACAAGATAGATTACGAACATAGGACTGTAAATGAATAAAAATGAAGAACCAAATACACATGAAAACAACAGTTATAACATGACTATACACCTAACATGCAAAGTGAATTAATGCAAGACCGAACCCGAACGATCACCGATAACGATAATTCGACGCTTTCTTCGCGAGGTGCTATTAATTCACAGCCTTAGGAACATTCAGAATGAATATCGGCTTCCTGAGAGCCATTTTTATTCATTCCGAACCGCCGCCCATCCATACCCGCTACATGAAACAGACAAAACAATACATAACATGGATACATAATAAAAAAAAAAAAAGAACATGGCATTTGTAGGACAAATAGGACTGACTTATTGTAACCTTCAAATAAGTTACTTATCTTTTTGCCTCGATAGATTCATACAGTGCTTGCTTCGCCAACGGACAGTAGGACCTATATTTACTGCTCATGTTGATGGAATCTATTTTTGCAATGTTCAATTAAACGTTTATAAATAATTTTCTTCGAAGACGTTGAAGTGCGGCTGCCATCACTACAGCTGATTCATCCTGTTGCCAAGCGGGTGTGACGTCATCGGTGTAGATAGAAAAAGTGTTCATTTCGCTCGAAGGAAAATTATTTCTTTCAACTTGCTAATCTTGAGTATTTTTCTTCAATAAAATTCCAGTTCCCTACCACAATGGCCACCACTGTTGCGTGGGTGGTTTACTGGTGTTGGAGGGTCCTTTGTTCTATTATTGTAAGTTCAGTTGGGATGCTTGCTTAATTATCGTTACGCCACTTGTGTCCAAGCAAACCCCGGCTCCGTATGAACTGATCCATTTATTTCTATAACTTCTTACAAGAAAGAGTTCACCAGGTCAAAGGACCATCAACAATGCAAAGTTGAAGCAATCAAAACGTAATCAAAGGAATGTGGTAAGCCTTCGATTGAGTCCAATATTTAATACAAAATTGACGCACGAAGAACAGTTCACATTGTGGTACATCCAGATACAGTTCATACATAGTTCATTAGGAAATTACATGCATAGTATTCATGTCCGTCCGTGTCAAAACAATGTGTCAGAAGAACATCGTGGCTATATACATGCGCTGTTTAATCAACAGCCAGAAATGAGCACATGAGTTCATGACATCTACAATTTGAATCACAATACGATTCTTCTTCCATTATTAGTTTAATTTAATTAATCTCATACTTAGATTATCTTGTGAACTGACCTGAGTTCTACATCGATTCATCTATAAAATATAGGCTATATACTCAGCCTTAATTCCTTGGAAGAAATACAAGACACGACCTTCATGCTTGACGGATAACGTAACAAAGGCCCAGTAACCAAGTCACCCGGCGTGACCTACCCAACGCGAATGCGTCATCATCTCCGCATATATTTCGCGTTCACTATACCGTAAAATATCGACATATTCTATAAATACTAATGACCCCTAAACGTTTGCACATGGGTAAACCCCAGCAGACGCCATCATTTAAAAATAACACCGTAACACTAAACTACTGTCAGGTGAAACCTATCACCAGTTCTCTGCACGGTTAGAGACATACTTGGAGAAATGGACTTCTCTGGGGAAAACCAAAGATCTTAAGGAAATGGTCCTTATAGAACAATTAAGAGAGTCCATGGCTCCAGACCTGAGAAAGTTTCTCATGGAACAAGGTGCAGAGAGGCTGGGTGAGTTGCTAAATGTTGCTGAAAGGTATCAAGCAGCTCAGGCAGAGGTATCAGGTAATAAAAAGAAACAGGTAGATAATTTTAGGGCACCACAGAACTTTAATAAATTTGATCCTAGAGATCAAAACAAAGGTAAGCACCAGTTTGATAGGCCACGATACGACAATAAAAATAAAACCCCACAATTCGATGAAAGGAAATATGATGAAAGAAAATCTTTCAACCAAGGAAAGAGATGGTGTAAAAATTGTAAGATGAACAATCATGACACTGACCATTGTAAAAGGAAACCTCCTCATTGTGCTGCTATGACATCTGGAAAAAAGGGAAAAAAGGTCAAACCTGAGGAACTACAGGAACCATACTATCCCGCAGTGTGTGAAGATGTCATCTGTAATGGTGTCACCATAAGGTGTTTATATGATACAGGTTTAGATTATGATTCCGTTGTGAGTTCTCACCTGGTGCAGGCAGATCAATACACCACCGAAACAGTGGAGATTCAAACTGCAACCAAGGATGTAGCTACCATGACACTTCCCGTCGCCCGGATAAAGGTGAAAACGCGATATGTGGAAGGAATCATAAAAGCAGCAGTGATAAATGAGCCAATCTACCCTCTGATATTGGGGTGTAGATATGTCTTCTTGGGGAATCCCAAGAGACTTGTGATATTGGCAACAGTGCAGACCAGATCACAGTCTAAAAAGGAGGAGGATAATCCAATAAATACTCATCCAGATGAGATGAGGAAGGCACAGGCGTAGGACAAAACACTCAAGCCGTGTTTCAAGAAGTTGCCCAAATCTCATACACCACCAGGCAAGGGAGAATTTTATATGAAGAACAAACTGATTTATAGGAAGGCTGGATCTGAATCCAATGGTCACGGACAGCTGGTCCTTCCCACTTCATATAGGACTAAAGTGTTGGAACTAGGGCATGCGATTCCCTTCAGTGGTCATATGGGGATCAGCGCAACAGGACAGCGAATAGCTTGTCACTATTTCTGGCCAGGGATAACTGAAGATATCAAACGATATGTAAAATCCTGTCCAGAGTGCCAACGAGTAGCACCTAAGCATTGGACTGCACCAGCAACTCTGGGGGAAATGCCCATAGTGGGAACACCCTTTGAGAGAGTTGCCGTGGATCTTGTGGGACCTCTCACTCGAACTAAGAGAAGGAACAGCTACATTCTGACTCTGGTGGACACTTGTTCTATGTGGGGAGAGGCGGTAGCCCTGTCATCGATTGATTCTAAGCATGTGGCAGAGGCATTACTCACAATTTTCACAAGATTAGGCTTTCCCAATCAAATCTTGACTGATAATGGCTCTCAGTTCAAGGGGAAACTAACAGAAGAAGTTTTCAGGATCTTCCAGGCCAAACACTTCCATTGTAGTGTGTACCATCCCCAAGTGAACGGCCAAGTGGAAAGATTTAATGGCACGTTGATGTCGATCCTGAGAAAGTTGGCACACGAAAAACCAGATACATGGGACCAGTACCTTCACGCCGCCCTCTTTGCTTATCGGGAGGTACCCCATAGTTCAAACGGAATGGCCCCGGCAACATTATTATTTGGAAGGCCAATAAAAGGTCCACTTGAAGCGCTGTTAAGAACGTGGACTGATGAAAAGGCAGAGGAAAATATTACATCCTCATACCAATATGTGAATGAGCTGACCACTCGTTTAAAAACTGGCTCGAAACTTGCCAATGAAAATATGAGACAAGCCAGGAGGAAACATGCTGCCTATTTCAACAAGGAAGGCTAAAGACAGATATTTGGCTGTGGGAGAGAAGGTACTGCTTCTTCTTCCAGGTAGTCAAAATAAGTTACAAATTGGATGGCAAGGTCCATATACAGTTCTAGAGAAGGTGTCTAGAACCAATTATAAGATAGACAAGAAGGGGAAAGAAAAAATCTATCATGTGAATCTCCTGAAGAAATATTTGGAAAGAGAAAATCAGGAAGAGACACACTTGTTGACCTTGTCCATTGCCATGGAGATGAAAAAGGAACCACTTTCATCATTTGAATATCCATTACACCCCTGTGAGACAGCGGCACAGGTGAAAATCAGTATACATTTAACGAAAAATCAGAAAGAGAAAGTGCAACAGGTTCTAGATAATCATACAGAGGTGCTCACAGACCGACCGGGGCATACAAACTTATTGGAATATGATATGAAACTGATAGACCCCACACCTGTCTGTATGAAACCCTATTCGATTCCTTTTGCTAAGGAGAAAGCTTTGAAGGAAGAGATAGACTATTTGTTGAAGGAAGGAATTATTTCACACAGTGAATCTTCGTATAGTTCCAGTGTTGTACTCTTAAGGAAACCCTCTGGAGAACATAGACTTTGTATAGATTACAGGAGACTGAATGCTATTACAGAAGGACAGGTGGATCCATTGCCGGATACAAATCAGTTGTTTGCCAGGCTAAATAAAGCTAAATATTTCTCAAAAGTGGATCTGAGTAAAGGATACTATCAGATTCCAGTAAAGCCTGAGGTTAGACCATACCTAGCTTTTAGTACCTCAGAGGGACACTGTGAGTTTAACAGATTGCCATTTGGATTGAAGAATGCACCTAGTGTCTTCTCTAGAATGATGAGAAAATTATTGGACCCTCTGAATAATCCATGCATTACAAATTTCATGGATGATATCCTTATAGCAACAGAAACATTTGAGGAACACATTGACTCTCTGAATATGCTGTTTAATAGACTTAGAGAAGCGAATTTAACAGCCCGACCAACCAAATGTTGCGTTGGATGTAAAGAATTAGAATTCTTGGGACACACAGTCTATCAGGGAAACATGACCCCTGACCCCAAGAATTTAGAGAAACTAAAGAAAGCCCCGAGACCACAAACCAAGAAAGACGTGAGATCCTTTGTCTCATTATGTGGTTTCTACCAAAAGTATATCAAAAACTTTAATTCCATATGTGCACCGTTAACTGATTTGACACGTAAAGGAAATCCAGATCGAATTACATGGACACAACAATGTGAATTGGCTTACCAGGAATTGAAGGAAAAGCTTACAAGCAAACCTATTTTGAAACTACCTGACTTAAGTCAAGAATTTATTGTAAGGACGGATGCCAGTAATATTGGGTTAGGTGCGACTCTGCTACAGAAATCAGATGCATTGGATGGGGAATTAAGCCCAGTGGCACATGCTAGCAGAAAGTTGAATAAAGCTTAAACCAACTACTCAACTAGCGAAAAAGAATGTCTTGCAGTAGTATGGGCGATAAAGAAATTCAATATTTATCTGTATGGGAAGGCATTTAAGTTGCAAACGGATCACAAACCCTTGTCGTTTCTAGCGCAGGCTAGACATGAAAATTCTAGATTACTCCGTTGGTCATTACTTATGCAGCCATATGAGTTTAGCATAGAGTATATAAATGGAAAAACAAATCTGGGAGCGGATTTTTTAAGCTACCATCCGTGTGATGAGAATCACCGTAAGCCCCAGAAATAATAATAAATGTCTCTATGTGTATATAGAATTATAGACTGACATATAACATCTGTTTTAAGAGGGGAGAATTTGTCGTGAAACATTCTAAATCCACATATATAAATTAAAAGGTAAATGTAAAGCCTAACACATAAATTCAATACAAGGAAAGAAGAATGGTAAAGAACAGTGCTGTCACAATGACTGTACTCGAAATCCCCCTTGTTTTCTACTTCGTCTGCAAATTGTAACGTTTCCACGTTGATAGTAAAGCCTATAGCAGCATACACGCGTTTCCACAACACAATAAAACGTGTACTGCATTTCTAAGAAAACCTTGAGATACGCAAGCTGATTAATGACCTAAATTAATACTTCCATTAATTTCATTTTATACACGGCGTGATGAAAAGACAGATGAACTTAGGATAGAGAGAAGGGAGGGCTGAAAGCAGGAACGCATGCAACGCTAACACGCGTCTCGCGATATACAATTAATGCCACCCCAAGCATAAGGTCAGAAGCTCTAACTTTTTTCAGATGGACAGTGATAAAAAACACTACCCATACGAGAGAGGTTTAAAAACCTGAAAAACGCTTATTGGGAAACATGACATTATACTGGTTTACGTTTGAAAGCCTGACAGTACCCAGACACCACATCGTATCGAAGTGAACAGGAGGTAGAAGAAAATTCACATTTTGAACGCAGCCACCTAGCTCCCTTAAATTTATATAATTGGGTTGCTTAGGACTTGCTGACAAAGAATATGTTAAACGTTACGCAAATAGTCTAGGAATTAACAAATTATAGCCAAAATAAAATGGTGGTGCTGTCAGACAACACCAAAATCAGAATTGCGCAGTGGCAGGTTTTGAAACCACCATTGTACGGGAAATAGGCCAACATGTTACCTCCTATTTGATTGGCGGAAAGTAAATGTAAGGCTAAACACGATTAGTCGGACTATAAATACTAATTCTTTGTTGTTAGGGGAAACGGTAGTAAGGGTACTTTTTTTGAAAAGCTGTGTAAACATGACCCGATTGGTTAGACCCGCCAATATAGTCAATTAGGAGCGTCAGGTCAGTGCCACACTTTAAAATAAACTTACTAAGAAACAGTGCGTTGAGATCCAGATCATATTTTTATAAATAAAAGTCCGGGACAGAGGCAGATCGGAATTTGTGCCATTATTCATCGCCAGTCAACGTATCTGTGTATTATTTCCATGAATTGTTGTAAGCTTGATATATTCAATATCTTTTTAATGAAAATTGAATGTAAATTGATAAATTATGTCTGTATATGTGTGTGGTTCAGTAGCAAACATGAGGCAAGGCCTAAATCTTGCTCCAACCTGAACAGGAGGTGTCGGAGAAAAGTAAAACTGCATGGAATTGCCAAACAGTACACTGACACCTATCTTATTGACTAGAAGGAACTAATGATGGAATTGCAGAGGCGTAGTAACCATTAGGGAGGAGTATACTGGTGTAAATTGTTTCGGATGAAGCTAGCAGTTGGCCTAACGCTCTGAACTCAGTGTTTGTTATGTATTGTGTTCAGTATGGAAATAGATTATAAATTAGTTATGAAGTAGGAGGTACAACCTTCTTGTTTCAGGGACTGTGGTCCTAGTTATTGAAGCAGCACCTGGTCTGAGTTTTGCTGAATCCAGAGGCTGACAGCATACTCCTTGGTCCAGATAGTGACCAGTGAGGTTACTTCAGAACATATGAAGCAATCGAGCAGAGGAGTCTTTTCCTGCCACCATCACGAAAGTTAAGCTTCTGTGGCCAGAGTAGCTCAACATTATGGGCCCCCTCAAAAATTGACATTTTGTTAAACACAGAGGGAAAATTAATTGGTTCAAATGACAGGAACTGTGAACTTTTCCCAATACGATTTCCCCGATAATCAAACACTTGAAGTCATGATGAAAAACAACAACCAAGCTTGAACAAAACCAGTATTACCTCATATTACTACTGCACAAATTACACACATAGAATAATAATAATAAACTATGTCAATACAAAGTTAATATATATAACCTGTGTACATAATACTTGTAATTACATTTGATTGTGATTCCTGGTTCACTGTGTAGTTGAATCAGGATGTCCATTATTGACAAGAATTAATACATATATTTTTAAACTTAAACAATTGACTCATTTAAGATAGTCTTATAGAGTGTTATATGTGTGTGAGTGTCACAGTGCTGTAAAGTGTTGTGGAATAAATTAAATTGTTTATCTGTCTGTTGTTGTTGTGACTTACACTTCATCATTTTCAACACCCTAGACATTCAACGTAGTCATCACAATATTCCAGAATAATTATGACTGAGGTATAAATGTGGTAGCAAGTAAGGTTATCTGGAATACACCAAACTTATTAGATACAGATACCTTCACAGCTGATCTCAGTCAGTACACTAAGTCCCCTATAAATATTTATAACATCCCACTTTACCACAATGACATTACGCGATTCACACGTGAAGCTACTAGGGATGGTGTACGTAGCCTTAGGAAAGGACACCTTCTGGGTTGAGATGACATACTTGCACGTGTTGCATCGTGTCCGACCAGAGGGTAGTGTGCCAAAGTGAGTGGCATTCTCCTTTGGGAGACGGCTGTGAACAAGAAGATCCTTCAAGTTCTTGTCACGTCTATATGCCACCAAAGGTGCTTCACCGAATACTACTTCGGTCGCAGGCTCTGCTTGGAGGATAGGGAGGTATCGGAAAAGGATCTGTTTGACAGCAGTACTGTGAGGGTGATGGGTCAAGATTAATTTGACTCTATCTGAAGTGAATTTATAGTGAGGTATGAGGGCCTCCTGACGAGAGATGGGGAGCACACGTTGGAGAGCATCCATTGTACTCCACGTCTTACCGCAGTTCCCCTCAACTTCCTCGACATTTGCTAAGGGAGACTAAGCACCTGTGGGTTTGTTCGGGGAGTAATGATGTTGATTCTGATCGACAATGACAACAACTAAGAAACAGCAGTGGCGACTCGAATGTGTTATGGCTAGTGGGGATATGTATAAATATTTTTTTTTATTTGCGTGTGGTCATACGCGCGAAGGAGCCTATAATAAGGCTACACATTTTATTAAAACACGATGACACATTGTAAAATGACAATTTATAATAACGTTATAATTACTAGAAACCACTTGCACTAAAAGATATTTTCCTTTAGTTTTGTCCTATTCACCTTTATTGTTGACAAGGCTAAAAATCGATTAAGCTGACGTGGTTCTAAATGTTTTACAACAAATTAATGTTTGAAAGTCACTGCGCTGACTAGAGTAAATTATTTGTGTAGACTAGGACTAACTTCTGCATAAAGAAAACCAATAAATTATGTATACAAGACAAAATTAAACGTTCTATAAAGAACAATATTGAATTGAACATAAACGATACTATTTAATTATGTATAAAGGCAAGACTGAATTCCGCATGGAGAAATTAGACTAAATATATAACTGAATTCTGTAAATGGGACAAGACTAATTTTCAAATAAAAAACAGGACAATATTTTTTGTAAAGGATAAGACTAAATTCTATATTAGGGCAAGAAGAGTTAATGTATTAAGGATTGGGATTAATTCTGTAGACGTAGCACATGGCATGGACAAAGACTAAACACACAGCTGATCCAACATGCTAGACGGCTATAGATTAATGGAGAGGCATAATTGCAAACGCCTGGCGGTATGGCACTCAATGAATTAATGAATAAATTCCGTTTAAAGTATAGGAGTAAATTACAATTGCAAATATCAACGTAATAAATTATACAAATTGTAATTAATGTGAATTTACCATAACAAGCAATATGAGTTAATCTAAATACCTTAGTTCTTGTTTTACATTATTAGAAATTGTTTTTCTCTAAGTTTTCATAAACTATTGCTTAGACCGAGCAACGCCGGGTACTTTAAGCTAGTTCTGTATAAGGGATATGAGTAAATTATGGATAGGATTAGAGGATTGGACGAACGTGTGATCAAAGGAGACTAAAACAACTAAATCCTGAACGATCATCTGGAGCCACTGAAAGAAATAGGTCAAGGTAATTCAGGATCATTCTGTAAATGCAGAAAATCGTAATTATGATCATGGTGGAAAAAAAATGAATACGTGAGACTTACATGTAGCCATGACTAATCAAAAAAGCAAAGGCACTATAGTCAGCTGATTTCAGATTTCGCTCTGGGTCAAGGTTATTGGCTCGTGGGCCAGTGTTGAGGTCACCTAAAAGAATGTGTTTAGAATATCCAAAGTTCCGAACCAATGTCTGCACTTCATCTTGTAATTGAGCCGAGTAGCTGTCGAAATGAAGGTCGTCTGTGTAACATGAAGAAACATGGTTACTATGGTATGGTACTATGGCATGGTACTTGGTAATGTCAACTACATTCCAGATTAAACTCCCAACATGATATAAAGCGGGGATGGGTCTGTTACCGAATGTTAAGTTCTATTCAAAGAAAATATCGTTTTCTGTCTGATGCAGTGTAAAGACGTTATTTCTTACTACACCTGTAGTACACCACTGTAAAGTATCAGTCTGTCTGCTCTGTAAGGAAGAGTGGTGTGTTTTTGAGATCAGGCATGCTCCAGTCTACCCAGCTGTAAATGGGTAACTCACCCTAGTCCTGAGTTAGGGAAGGCAAAGGCTCCAGGGGAAAGCAGGCCCTGAACTTGGTCACTTCAGCCGACGCAGGATGGTGTATGTATGAAGTAGAAGTGTAGAGTGTGATTACCGCGAATGGTGTACTGTTCGTGTGCTGACCAATATAACCACTCACACTTGTCTACAAGGCACCAATGCAGACTGCTGGAATCTTAGTTTACTCAATTTATTCAGACGTACACACTGGGACATACGAGTACATCATGGTTCGTTGACATATCAATTTGTAGGTATACATAGCAGATCTGAAGTCATGACACATTCAGAAATAATGGGCAGTACATCAAAAGTTCAATGTCATGATACATTATGGCCACATCCCCCTATCTGACTAAACGCGTCAGTGAAGGGCGGATCGATAAATAACCAAAGTTACTTGACGTCCATAGTTTGTAGTATATATTATGAAACCACGAAAGGGGGTTTCTAGCAAGATTGAGATCTCTCTGTCACTGTCCGATAATAAGATAAATAATCTGTTCTCTTGGCAGTGATCAAAACATATGATGACCGAAATCCAACATGGCTACCTCCCTGAGTTGTCGTTCACTCATGCATAGGGAGGAGAATATGAGCCAGAGTTAATCTGTAATGGGTATATAAAGGATTTCATAAATGTTTCCATACAGCTCTACGGTGATCAGGTTAATTTCACGTAGCCATAACCGCTGCAGGAAAATCTGTCATCTTCGTCGATACCAAACACGACACTAGCATAACGAAGCACCAAAAGTCAAGCTAGGCCTAACCGACGAGAGATCATCAAAATAGGAGCTGGGTTTACCTGGAGTCCGAATCATCTATATACTGACATAAGGAGAGTCTCGAACACAAACTATCGTAGAGACACCATCTCCTTCAGAAGAAATACCACTTCGTAAGACATTTTTTCCTGACGAAAGGACCAGCTCTAGAAAAACGTACCCCGCCATTTGTAAGCAGTACATCGGAACTCATCACGACTTGTCAAGACAACTCATACTTCCGCTAGACCGGAATACAAGAATCTAGTCCCTCCTACCCATCCAAAATATACAATATAGGACTGATTCTACTTGTACTAATAATATGTAATACATATGAATTCAGGCCATAAACACAATAAGCAAATTAATATATTTTCTGGCCCTAAAAAATAAGTACACACGCAAGCGCACTATCCTTGCGCCGGATCAATATCCAGAACGATTACTCCTATAATCAAAAGTGTGAATCAAACATGGATTATCTCGCTTTTACCATAAACAGAATTTTCATACACAAATGAATGCATGTCTATATTTTCCCATATCCAATAGCCATATCAATTTTTGTAAAATGTGCGTCAAAATATGCACGCAACAGATTACCACACCCCTCGGGAAAAAAAAAGGTACATTTTTTTTTTTTTTGAAATACATCTAGGAGCAACATACAATAGGCTCACAACGCACCAATAACAATGCGCAGATGATAAGCATAAGTTTTATGACCTTAGAGAAAGTACTTCTCTAAGTATAAATATTTCCAGAGAGGTGTCACCAACGCATACTAGAATATTAGCAATGACACAATTTCCACATTAGTTTATACGTAAATTTCATCTAAGATATCTTAACATCATGATCATCAAAGACGAAAACCATTGAAAAATCAGCGGTGAATACATATCAATGAACCGCTAAGTAGTGTTACAATCAATATATGATATATTACATATGTGTACACATTTCAACATAGAAACAACTGTATCAAAGTTGTATAACAGTTATGAATCATGTGGGCATCTAGACAAAATATCTGCCATCACATTTTCTGACCCACGGATAGCTCGCACCGAAAAATGAAATGGCTGTAGAGCAATCGCGTATCGCGTTGATCTCGCGCTCTTCAGATTTTTACTCTGAATAGCCGTAAGAGCCTTCTGGTCAGTTTCCACAATGAAATGCGCGCCCAGAAGAAATCTTTGCAGTTTAAGGATTGACCAAACCATAGCCAATAATTCACGGTCTAGGACCGAGTAATTCTTCTCTGCGGCATTTAATTTCCGAGAAATATACATCACCGGATGCAGAGTTCCAGAGTACTCTTGCATTAGTGCAGCTCCAATCCCGGTGGATGAAGCGTCACTACGAAGAATAAATGTCTTATCCTTAGAAGGCAATACTAGGATAGGTGAAGTAGAAAACATAGTTTTAACCTTATCCAAAGAGGATTAACATTCTTGAGTCCAATGGACTACATTAGGAGACCCTTTCTTTAGCAAGGAAGAAAGAGGTGACATAATGGAGGACAGATTCGGGATGAATCGTCCATAAAATTGTATTAGACCTAAGAGACTTCGTACTTGCTTTTTAGTCTTAGGAATAGAAATGTTAAGTATCTTACTTGTATTATGGTCTTCTGTTTTTAGGAACCCATGACCAACACGGTGTCCTAAGAAAGATATTTCGCTAAAACCAATACATGCTTTCGATGGTTTCGCTGTCAGGTTATGCTCGCGTAAGATAGACAATAGTTCATTTATACCATTATAGTGATCGTTCCAAGTATCACTGAAAAGACAGATGTCATCAAGATACGCAATGACATCTGAGCGATGAGATAGGATTCGACGCATCATGCGTACAAATGTAGCAGGGGCGTTCATAAGACCGAAAGGCATGAAATTCCATTGGAATAGACCCCTAGGCGTCGAAAAAGCAGTAAACGGTTTGGCGTGTTCGGATAGTGGAACTTGCCAATATCCCTTAGACAAATCGAGTTTAGTAAAGAAGTGAGAATTCGATAGTCTCGTAAGTAGCTCTTCTAGTAAAGGCATAGGTTCAGCATCGAATTTAGTCACTTGATTCAATTTGCGATAATCCACGCAAAGACGTATGTTATTGTCTTTTTTTCGTACTATAACCATCGGCGAAGAATATGCTGATGTGGATGGTTCAATAATTTTTAACTCTATCATCTCATCTAACTCTTTCTCTACCTGTGCTTGAAAATGTATCGGAATAGGATACGGTCTGACTCTTATAGGACTATGGTCAGTAAGAATAATGTCATGTTGAATGACATCAGTTTGACCAGGAATGTCAGTAAGGACATCCTGAAATTGTTCTAACATAGTAGAAACTTGTTTCTGCTCTCCTGGAGATAATTCTGGAGAAATTGCAACATCTTTCCATGATTCATTAGAGTGAAGAGGAATCATTGGAAAAGGTAAATTTACATCCGAGAAACTCGTTTCCTCATCCTGTATTACTGACAGAGATGAGTACTGTCCATGTTGGACTGGAAAATCGTCCGTTGCCTGGAAAACAGGTTGTAAATAATCAGGACGTTCATGGAATTCCGTGAGCATGTTGATGTGGAAGGTTTTACGCTTCCCGTCAATATCGACGATATAGTCAACATCGGAAACCTTTGATATTATATCGTACGGACCTTTCCAAGAAATGAGAAGTCTATTTTCCCTACAAGGTAGCAAGACAAATGCTTTGTCACCTGGACAAAGTTGACGCAAACATCTCTTTTTTTATTGGCAAATTCCCTTGCCTTCTGTTTCGCAAATTCAGAAGAAGCAGTTGCCAATTTGCATGCTTCAATAATCTTGTGTCTAAGTGCGATGACATATTCATAAGAGGATTTTGTGTCATCGACAATATTATCAGCAGTTATAAGATCATGAAGTAAGGACATAGGACCTCGCGGTTTCGCGCCAAAGACAAGTTCAAAGGGAGAAAATCCTGTATGTTCGTTGGCGACCTCTCTATATGCAAAGAGAGCCGCGGGTAAAACCCTATCCCAATCCTGAGGATGATCTTCTGTTATCTTACCTAGTAGGTTTTTCAGAGTTCTATTCAAACGCTCCACCATCCCATTGGACATAGGATGATAAATACTACTCAGCGATCTCTCTATCTTCAGAGTCGACATTACTTGAGACATGGTATCCGATATGAGTTGGGTACCATGGTCGGATAATATTTCTGCTGGAAACCCCAGACGAGAAAATATTAACCAAAGAGCATCTGCGATATCAGCAGTAGTTATGCTCTTTAGAGGAACAGCCTCCGGCCAACGTGTGCACATATCAACACACGTCAAAATAAATTGGTGTCCTCTAGCAGACTTTATCTTAAATGGACCAATGATGTCTATCGCCATTTTTTTGAAATGGCCGAATGGGAATGTCTGCAGCCTGAATAGGTGCATCATGGCGTGGACCTCTGGATTTAATCTCTTGACATACTTTACAAGATCGACAATAGATTCGTATGTCCTTATTCACAGCAGGCCAAAAGAAAGATTGAAGAACTCTAGCTTTAGTACGGGAAAAACCCATATGTCCAGCACACTGCGAATCATGAGCGTGCTGTAAGATTTTAACTCTCATATTTTTAGGCACAAGGATTTGAGAATGAATGGACTTAGCGGAGTCTTGTACCATACGTACAAGTACGCCATTCTTCATCGTAATCCAAGATTTACGATTTGTATCCTTATTCGGATCACCTTTTGTTGCCATAGTAAAGAATTTCTTTAGAGTAGGATCATCTTCCTGCTGTTTGATAAAGGAATCGTGGGAAATCTCCAAGGGATCATCTTGGATCTGCGCATCATCATCTTCAGAATGTGAAGATTGTGGCATATTGAGAGCTTGAGCCCTAGTGATTACTGCATTAGCAGATTGCATATTAACATTTTCCCAATTAGAAATTTGCTGTGGAGTGCATTCTTTCACTCCATGAATGCGACCGATGATAAGATCAGCGATCGGATTCGGCAAGAGACATGCTTGCACCTCTCCTGTAAAGAAAGGCGTAGCAATATTGATAATGGCAGTGGAGTACTTCTCCAATGTGCCACCAAATGTTACACATTTGACTATATTGCCTGTAGCTCGAGAAGGATTTACGAGTGATTGCCTCACTCCAATGGTAGTGCACCCCGAGTCGAAAAGAATTGATACCGGAGTACCATCTATTAGGCCCCTATTAAAGACAAGAGCACCCCTTCCATTATGCGCGATTGACGCATGGAGAGCGGGAAGTGGGTGACCGCAGCTTAAAGTAGACACTGTGGTTGGATCGAATAATGTTTTGCATTGCGAACACTCAGATGCTCTAGCAAAATCAAAAGCGGAATTCGCTACACTATTGGAGTCTTTTTTATCATTATTCTGATTATCGGTGTCGTGGAACTCCTGTTGTGCAGAGTTTGCCTGGTAATACGATTTACCATGTCTTTTGTGTTGTGATCTACCTCGGTTATAATTGTCTCTATAATTATTATTGCCTCTGTTATAACCCCTATTTGGGTTTGAATCATAATATTCATGATCATAATCATCATGCTCATTATATTGAGTATCCCTGTAATATTGTTTCTTTTGTCTCCATGAAGCACTTGGGTAGTTCCTATAGCTACTCCCTTTCCGAGAATTTCTAACATTATGGGCACCCCTCGCGTGTCGAGGACTATCAGCCCGATTCCAGTTCTTCGAAGAAGAACTCTGATTTGAGCGGTTATCTTGGTTTTGATACTTATCCCAATTAACCTTTTTATCAAATTTATTTTTAGCTCCTTGGAATTTGTGTGAGTAATTCTGATTATATTCTGTTGCCGAAGCAACTGGCATACTCTCTTTAATGTTAGAGTTACTAAGAATCATGTCAGGGTGTGCCGTGGCATACTGGTCACAATATTCTTCCATTTGCTTTATTGTACTAGGTTTACGCTCATGTAAGAACTCTAGGAATGATTTATTTACAGAAGACATGACCTTGTCTCTTAGCAATAAATCTGTAAGACCATCAAATGTTTTCTCTGTTTTGGATAATTCAATCCATCGTGAAAGTGTAATTCGTGCTTTTGAGATGAAATCTGAGAATTCTACACCTACCTCAGGTCTCATTGTTTTAAACAAAAGACGATAACCTTCTTCAGACAGCTGATATCTCTTTATCAAAGCTGCCCTAACAGCATCATAATTGTCTTTGTCGGCCTCTTCAACGAAATATAACTTACTCAGAGACTTCCCTTTTAGATTTTCAGACAACTGATTCACATACTGTGATTTGTCAACATTATGAGATCGACAAGCCCGTTCAAATCTAGAAAGCCAAAATGTTATGTCATCACTGGTAGGGTTAAACGCTGGTACTTTGACCTTGTACACAAAGGGTTTACCATTACCACCAGATGCCTGATTAACATTACTCATACATGTCAATTTTAATTTCTCTAATTCAAACTCATGTTCTCTTATTGCTTTTCTCTCTTCAGCTTCTCTATCTAATCTTTTCTGTTCTGCAGCCGCTTCTAATTTTTTCTGTTCTGCAGCAGCAGCAACTTCTAGTTTTTTCTGTTCTGCAGCAGCAGCAACTTCTAGTTTTTTCTGTTCTGCAGCAGCTTCTAATTTTTTCTGTTCTGCAGCAACTTCTAATTTTCTCTGCTCTGCAGCAGCAGCAACTTCTAATTTTTTCTGCTCTGCATCAGCTTCTAATTTCTTCTGTTCTGCCTCAAATCTCCTTTCCTCCACTTGCATCTGCAATTTCTTAAGTTTAGCAGCAGTATCAGCTTCTTTTTCTAATCTTTTTTCTTCAGCTAAGGCTTTCCTTTCTTCTGCAGCAGCTTTTTTTTCTTCTATTTGAAGTTTTCTCTCCTCAGCCGCAGCTTTTTTTTCCTCAGCAGCAGCTTTTCTTTCTTCAACAGCAGCAGCAATTTTTTTCTCTTCTGCAGCTAATGCTTTGTCATATTGAGCAACAGCCCATTGTTCTAAGTCTTTTCCAGTCTTATCAAGAGATTTTCCTTGTATAATGAAATAATCTAATGTAGACATATTGTCTTCTTAAATCAGAAACCTGAAAAAGTAAATAAATTACCCTCTTTCAAGTTAATGGGAGACAAGTCTATACCTTAGACCTAGTCTTAGTCCAAACTTGTATGGTTTATAATAACCAATGATAACTTGAGTACCTGTGGACAACAATAATTGTATCTCAAATACTGTGGGGACAAGCCTTACAAAGGTCTTGTATACCTCACTGTAATCAAAGATCACTTGAGTACCCGTGGAAAAAATATTTCCTTTTACCAATCACTTTGGGAGACAAGCCTTACAAAGGTCTTGTATATTTTGTTTTATAACAATAACAATCAGAGAGTACTGATCTGTACTATACTATCAGTGTATACCACTATACGTCATATGTCAACTAAAGACATTACAAATGACAAACAAGAAAAGACAATCTGAAAACATTTGCAGAGATCAAATTAAATTAAATAGAAGAAATGAAAAAAAATGATCACAGAAACCGTGATGATAACTGCAATAATAAAATGACAAGACAAATAACGCCACAGTGTATAAACATAAGGGTGTAAAAAACTGAAATGAAAGAAAAGATGAGACCTACAATTATACAAACAAATCAAACAAACTAAGGGACACAAAATTATTAACAAAAACAACGAAGAAAAGAACACCTCATCACAACTAACAGACATAGCAGCAAATTGTTGCTAACAAATTTCCAATTAAGAAAATGTGTACCTATCGAATACTAGTACCAGACCAATGTAACTCGGCATACCTTGTACTAGTCACACAGAACATAAACTAATTTAATACATAACAAATAACATGTAAGCATAAATAGCATATAGCATACAATATCATTTATGTCATGAATGGAATGTGTTGCAGGTATAGTGTTGTAAAGCAGGCACAGTTTATTTAAATAATAATAACTTGCCACTTTATTCAGTAATAGATTTAATTCTAAACTATTACACTGTCAATTTTTTCTCTTTTGAGCATATGAAGATCCCACGATGAACTATGCACTTTATGTTCCACAACACTGTGATTCTTCTGTACGTTGAGAAATGTCAACAATATTGCTCCAGATATTTTCTACACTTGATACCACTGTCCTGTGTAATACTGTCTGTGCAGCGAAAAAACTGTCAACAAGCGCTGACCTAGATACAGCATCCTATCGGTAATACAGGTCAAGCTGACATCGACTGTATAGCTGTCCTACTGGTGTTGATGTGTTCAAACAAATGTTCTTTCAGCTGTAAACTGTGATTCTCAACACAAAACTGCGTAAGCTGGACCCAGGAATCTGGCTCGCCACTGTAAAGACGTTATTTCTTACTACACCTGTAGTACACCACTGTAAAGTATCAGTCTGTCTGCTCTGTAAGGAAGAGTGGTGTGTTGTTGAGATCAGGCATGCTCCAGTCTACCCAGCTGTAAATGGGTAACTCACCCTAGTCCTGAGTTAGGGAAGGCAAAGGCTCCAGGGGAAAGCAGGCCCTGAACTTGGTCACTTCAGCCGACGCAGGATGGTGTATGTATGAAGTAGAAGTGTAGAGTGTGATTACCGCGAATGGTGTACTGTTCGTGTGCTGACCAATATAACCACTCACACTTGTCTACAAGGCACCAATGCAGACTGCTGGAATCTTAGTTTACTCAATTTATTCAGACGTACACACTGGGACATACGAGTACATCATGGTTCGTTGACATATCAATTTGTAGGTATACATAGCAGATCTGAAGTCATGACACATTCAGAAATAATGGGCAGTACATCAAAAGTTCAATGTCATGATACATTATGGCCACATCCCCCTATCTGACTAAACGCGTCAGTGAAGGGCGGATCGATAAATAACCAAAGTTACTTGACGTCCATAGTTTGTAGTATATATTATGAAACCACGAAAGGGGGTTTCTAGCAAGATTGAGATCTCTCTGTCACTGTCCGATAATAAGATAAATAATCTGTTCTCTTGGCAGTGATCAAAACATATGATGACCGAAATCCAACATGGCTACCTCCCTGAGTTGTCGTTCACTCATGCATAGGGAGGAGAATATGAGCCAGAGTTAATTTGTAATGGGTATATAAAGGATTTCATAAATGAATCCATACAGCTCTACGGTGATCAGGTTAATTTCACGTAGCCATAACCGCTGCAGGAAAATCTGTCATCTTCGTCGATACCAAACACGACACTAGCATAACGAAGCACCAAAAGTCAAGCTAGGCCTAACCGACGAGAGATCATCAAAATAGGAGCTGGGTTTACCTGGAGTCCGAATCATCTATATACTGACATAAGGAGAGTCTCGAACACAAACTATCGTAGAGACACCATCTCCTTCAGAAGAAATACCACTTCGTAAGACATTTTTTCCTGACGAAAGGACCAGCTCTAGAAAAACGTACCCCGCCATTTGTAAGCAGTACATCGGAACTCATCACGACTTGTCAAGACAACTCATACTTCCGCTAGACCGGAATACAAGAATCTAGTCCCTCCTACCCATCCAAAATATACAATATAGGACTGATTCTACTTGTACTAATAATATGTAATACATATGAATTCAGGCCATAAACACAATAAGCAAATTAATATATTTTCTGGCCCTAAAAAATAAGTACAAACGCAAGCGCACTATCCTTGCGCCGGATCAATATCCAGAACGATTACTCCTATAATCAAAAGTGTGAATCAAACATGGATTATCTCGCTTTTACCATAAACAGCATTTTCATACACAAATAAATGCATGTCTATATTTTCCCATATCCAATAGCCATATCAATTTTTGTAAAATGTGCGTCAAAATATGCACGCAACATGCAGCTTATAAATAAAGTCAATATTAGTAAGCAAGTTGTTAACTGGGCATTTGGTGTGACGAGTTCATTTAAATTATTCGGTCATCCGGCCTGTCAATTAACGCGCTTTGCCTACCTTTGTTTTTGTTCACGCCCTGTTTTAGTTTTCTTCATAGTTTAGCGCATTGTTGCGCATTTTCCGAGTGTCAGTCCTTATCTTGACACCTGCCGAAGGACGCCCCCACATGTGTGCTCTTCTTCCGTCTACATTAGCCGATAAAATATTATGTGATGTCTGTCGGCTTGTTGTCCCTACGGCCGTTTGATATCGACTAACGAAGTAAGACTACTGGTCGTGCAACGCTTTTTCTTTCCGCTGGCTAGCGCTTAGTAAACCTTTGAAACCCGGCCGCGTCGTAGAAATTTCTCCGTCAACTGAGAGACGGGAACTCTTGTATCCTGTCTCAACGGCGGAGAAGAGACGTTTCCGATGCCTTTGTCACGGGCTAATTTAGACGTTATTTGTGTCTATCTGCGCGACCTCAGAAGCATAGATGGGGCAATAGTTTGGGTATATA
Source organism: Oreohelix idahoensis (assembly GCA_024509875.1). Classification (NCBI taxonomy): domain Eukaryota; kingdom Metazoa; phylum Mollusca; class Gastropoda; order Stylommatophora; family Oreohelicidae; genus Oreohelix; species Oreohelix idahoensis. Next base: position 81,918 of record JAMPIV010012855.1, on the reverse strand, counting down.
TGTGTAGTGAAATCTGAATCCTTTCACGGCCCTCATTCAGAACATTACACCGTACAGAAATTCCGAGAAGTCAAACAACCAATCAAAACCGCAGCTCGGTACATGCAATGCTAATATTGTGTAAGCCCTTTTAGTAGGAAGACGAGAAAGTATAGATGTTGACAATTTTTCGATAGACACTGTGCAGTTAATAACGGTATACGTTGGTAATGAAGGACTCAATTCGATAAAAGGGATCATTAGCTATTGGCAGATATCTAGATTGTCACTGGGCGTGGTGTAGAACCGGAGAAAATGTGTATTTAAGGCATCGAAGCATGAACCATGTTGTGCTTTGCCATGTTGAGGCTGCTCCAGTGAAAAGTTGGATTAATCTACACATAAGAGAGAAACTGCAATAGATAGAGCTTTTTTTTTAATGTAAAACTTTTGCCTCGTTTTGGCGAGGCGCGTCCCGTTCAACCTAGTCGGTTATATTAATGCGCATGTCCAAATATAAAAGACCCTTAGGTCTGGGATATTGAAAAAAAAGGGGGGGGGATGTGCTTTTTGCCTCTACATTTTTGGGCAGCCCACCTCACGCACATACCTCCTTATTCGCCATCTACGACGTGCTTGGTTAGGTGCAGTGTTGATGTCAAGATCAGATTAGATTATGGGTGTTATGATCCTTTGCCCCATTGAAAGCTAGGTTTGTTAGCTTCTTGTGTTTGAGTAGTAAGTGAAGTTAAGTTTGATCGGATTGACGCATGCTATTTTTGCTGGACAGTAAGGGTTATTGTGATTACATGTATTCGACATATACATGCCTGCGTAGTGGCTAAAGGTGAAATTGACAGCCGCATTGGCATAGGTGCAGCTATCTTTGCCCGCCTCACTTCGCGTGTTTGGGGAAATTCCAAACTCACAATGAAAACAAAAGTTCTGGTATATAAAGCCTGCGTCACCAGCACACTTCTGTATGGCAGCGAGACATGGACAAGCTCTGCTAAGCAAGAAAGAATGCTCAATACCTTCCATTTACGGTGTCTACGCCACATCCTCGGCATTTCGTGGAAAGATAAAGTGACAAATGTCGAGGTGTTGTCACGTGCTTGACCTCAGAGCATGTATACACTGCTTAGACAGTGCAGACTACGCTGGCTTGGCCATGTCCGCCGCATGGAAGATGGTCGCATCCCGAAAGATATCTTCTACGGACAACTGGCAGATGTCAAAAGAACAGTTGTGCGACCGCAGCTGAGATTCAAAGATGTGTGCAAGAGAGATATGAGGGCACTGGATATAAATCCAGCAACTTGGGAGGATGAAGTTGCCGATTGCCACTTCTCGCTGGCGGAGTCGTCTGCCGAGTTCATCCCATAAGTGTTCAATGGGGTTCATGTCTGATGACATGGATGGCCACGGAATGGTCTGGACGTTGTTGTCAGCAAGGAACTGGGTGGTGAGTTGTGCCACATGAGGTCGAGCGTTATCGTGCTGAAAAATCGACCCTCGTGCAGCCAGAAGTGGAAGGACTGGAGGACGAAGAATTTCAGCGACGTATCGTAGGGCACACAGAAGAACAACCTGATGACTTGGAAACCCTCTGGATTAAATTCAAGGACATCATAAAGACAGCTGCTGCAGAAGCATGTGGTGAAGTCCGACTTGGGAACAAGAGAAAGAGGACACCTTGGTGGACAGAGGAAGTCAAAGAGAAAATAAGAGAGAAGAAAATGGCATGGAAACAATACTTAGGAGCTAAAAACAGAGTAGAACAAATAAAGAAATATAGAGAAAATGTGATACTCAGAACAGAAGCAAAGAACAAGGTGCTAGCAGCAAAACAGAAGTCCTAGGAAGAATTTGGAGAAAACCTAGAAAAAGATGCGCAAGAAAACCAGAAATTGTTCTATAAGATTCTAAAGAACATGAGGAAGGAAAAAACAATGCCCTCTCAAATTTATAAAGGACAAGCAAGGCAAATTGCTTACTGCCCGGAAGGAAGTAATGGAAAGATGGAAAGAATATTTCTCAGAACTCCTTGATGGTGAGCAAGGTCAAGCATCAGAAATGATAACCGCTAGCACAGAGGAGAAAACAGATGGTGATGAAGATGACATAAAGATGGAAGAACTGAAGGCAGCACTGGAGAAAATCAAGATGGACAAAGCAGCAGGGCATGATGGTATAACATCAGAAATGGTTAAGTACATGGGAGCATTACTCTTAAGGGTCCTACAGGCATCGTGGTACAACAAGACCATACCAAAGGACTGGGAGATTGCCATCATAACACCAATTTTCATAAGGGGTGACAATCGACAATGTGGAAACCTTAGAGGCATATCCCTTCTCAGTGTCCCTGGTAAAATCTACTCTAGAATCCTAGAGCAGAGACTCCGACGCCTAGCTGAGCCACAATTGGTTGAGATCCACTGCGGATTCCGAGCAAACCGAAGTACTCAAGACCTAATCTTCACACTCAGACAGCTGAGTGAAAAGGCCCCTGAGTATAAGAGTGAGATCCATCTTTGTTTCATAGATCTGGAAAAGGCATTTGGCAGGGTCCTCTGAAGCAAACTTTGGGACTGTTTGGCAAGGAATAACATTCCAGCACCTCTGATTCATGCTATACAGAGCTTCTACAAGTCTTGCAGAAATTAAGTGAGGACAGCAAACCATAATTCAGAAGAGATCAGGACCACCACTGGTGTAAGACAAGGTAATATCCTGTCACCTTATCTTTTCATACTCCTCATGGACGATGTTATCAAGTCATGTAAATTTCAGAGCTGGCATTTGCTGATGATGTTGCCCTGATTGCTAAATCAGAGTCTCAACTCCAATCCAACCTGCAAGTCTGGAAGGAAGAGCTGGAGAAGAGAGGGATGGTCATAAGCAGCTCTAAAACAAAATCCATAGTGATATCACGAGAAGAAAGAAGACATCAGATTAAGCTGGAAGAACAGGTCCTGGAGCAGGTCGACCACTTTAAATATCTCGGAGCTATTATAGACCGAAAGGGAGGCATCAAAGAAGAGTTGGCCACTCGAAAAGCAGCAGCTGGGAAACATTTTCAGGCCATAAATTTAGGATTCCTCAGCAAGAGAGAGGTTGGTAAGAAAACGAAGATGGCTGTATACCGCTCCACCTATGTCCCAGTCTTGACATATGGATGCGAGTCATGGGCAATGACTACAACCCATAAAAGCCAGATCCAAACCTCAGAAATGAGGTATCTGAGGAAGGTGGTTGAAGTAACAAGAAGAGACATGGTCCGAAACCAGACGGTACGCCAAGGCCTAAAATCCCACCCCTGCAGACCCAAGTAGAACATTCCCAACCAAGATGGTTTGGCCATGTCTGCAGAATGGGAGAAGATCGGCTACCACGACAAGCATTAGAAACAAAGAGCCAGGGATCCAGACCCACAGGACGGCCCAGAGTCCGCTGGGAGGACAACATTAGGCAATCTTTGAAGGACCGAGGACTAGAATGGAACCAGGCCAGGAGGAAACATTCGATAGGATAGTCTGGCGCTCTCTCTTCCAAACCTCTACACCTCACGGTAGAAGGGGCATGACTAAGTAAGTAAGTATCGTTGGGCATTCAGGCGTCCTTCAATTTGCACCAGGTCACTTCTTCCCATGAAGTTGATCCCCCCCCCCCCATCAGTACACCTCCACCACCATGTGGAGGAGCCTCATCAACGCTGTTCTGGGCGTAGCGCTCATGGACTCTGTGGTAAACTCTTCTCCGTCTATTGTGTCGCTGGAGCACAAAAAATGATTCATCACTAAACTAAACTCGTCTCCATTCATTCTCAACGGTCCATTGACGATGCTGGTTCGCCCACTGCAGTCGGTTCTGGCGATGCCGGTAAGTAAGAACAGGACCTATGTAGGGTCTTCTAGCCCAAAGACCAGAGTCGTGCAGTCGGTTCCTGACCTTTTGATCTGAAATTCGACGAGCTGCTGACAGTGAGATGACTGGATTGAATTTTCAACTGAATTTATTCGAGAGATGAGCTTCAATAATATGGTTCAGAGAGTTTTGTGGTTCAGTAAGTTTACGGGTTTCATGAACTGTGACAAAAATGTTGTTATGACCTTGACCTCATTAAAAGACTCGAAGGCAGTGCAACAGACAATAGAAATGGTAGACAGAGGGCTACAGACCATAGACCAAAGCAGGCTCCTGGGAAAGTTCAAACTGTGGTGCCTCCATTCATGTTGATACCGAAGTTGCTGTGGCCACTGCTTATATACGAAATAAGCACAAGTACAGTGGAAGCTATAGAGTAGAAGGTCAACAAGTTCATGAGAAAGTGGCTAGGGGTACCACCAGGTCTGTCAGATGTAGTATAGTGTAAGTAAATATATTAAGGGGCTGCTGTAAAACTGGTAAGGAATATAAGTATTAAAACCAATAAAACGGTATTTGATCAGTTTTACAAATATCGGTTCACGAGAAACAAGGGAAGTTTCGGGTTTTACCCTTCGTCAGCCACAAACATGTGACAAAGACAAGAATACATACAGGTACTAAAAAACTATACGGTGATGAGAAATATACAACAAATGGGCGATACAAGCAGATGGAAAAAGTAAACAACCGCAGTGATGAGAGAAAAAGAACAATAATAATACAAGAAAATAGAAAATTTAACAGAAATACCGAAACAAGAAAGTAAATAATCAACGAAACGAAAAAAAGAGAATAAACAAAACTGATGAACTAATAAAAGTAATCTCAGCTCAATCCAAAGAATCTGTGAAAGAAAGCAGCAGTACTCCGTCACAGAAATCGCAAGGAAGTGACGTACGATAGCGACAAAACCAAAGATATAAAAAGATACGAAACGAACCAAAACAAAAACATAAGAAGATAGATCTAAAAGGCAACGAATAAAGAATGAAAAAGAGAAAAGCTACCAGAATTTATGCAAAATGATGTTGAATATTCAAACCATCGGGAGCTAAAACACCCATTTTAAAAATAAGGCGATTCTCCAACGAAAAGCGAGTCTTGTCATTACCGGCACATGAAAGGAGGGCAGTAACATGAATATCAGAATTGCCTGCATGGTCAGGCCTATTGAAATGAAGGGCCACCGGTAAATGTTTGTCATGATAGATGTCATTTAAGTGCTCACAAAACCTGTCTGCCAAACGCCTGCCAGTTTCACCAATATAGGTCATGCCACATCTCTTGCAGATGATAGCATAAATCTGGTTTCTTGATTCGCACGTAAAAGACTCTCTAATGATAAATTTTCCTTTCGGAAAAGTTACTGTCTGAGTTTGGAGTACAAACGGACAGGTCTTACATATCCGGCGTTGGCACGGTTTAGTACCAAAGTAAGACGGGCTAGTATGTCGCAAGCGACTGTGTACAAGAATATCTCTAAAATTCCTATCCCTACGATAAGCTATCAAAGGTGTATCACGAAACAACTCTTTGGTATCAGGATCAGAGTTAAGAATAGGCAGATGTCGAAACAGAATTCTCTTTACCGCCAGACAGTGAGGATGGAAAGTTAGAAACAGTTTGAGTCTGTCAGACTGGACAGAAGGTTTAGTAGTGAGTGCCGTCTGACGAGTGACGCGTGTGATACGATTAAGGGCATCAGATAAAACATGTTCTGGATAAAGACGACGGCGAAAGAACTCAAGCATCTCTTGAGCTCGCTGATGAAAATCATCGCCATCGTGACATAACCGACGCAAGCGAAGAAGTTGAGAAAAGGGAATGGAATTTTTACAACTAAGAGGATGCGATGAAGTATAAAGAAGGAAACCATGAGCGTCAGTAGCCTTATAATAGACAGACGTTTTAAGACAAGTAGGGCTAATAGTCACAGTGATGTCAAGGAAGTTCACTGAGGTCGTAGAGATTTCAGAAGTGAATTTGATGGCAGGATTGAAATTACCAACATAGTCAATAAATCGACGGAGGTCTACCTCAGACATGTCTGTAATACCAATACCATCATCAATATAGCGGCGGTAAAACTCAGGTATTGGTCCATCATAACTTTGAAAGACCAAATATTCAAAGTGGCCCATAAACAGGCAAGCGTAACTAGGGCCCATCTTAGTACCCATAGCGACGCCACTGATTTGGTTGAAGAATTGACCATTAAACTCAAAAGAGTTGAGAATAAGAACCAACTCAGCAAGGCAAAGAAGCGGACCTGTACTTATAGTAAGATCAGTACGCTGGTCGAGAAAACATTGGAGTGCCTTCAGACCATCAGCATGTGGAATAGAAGTATAAAGGGAACAAACTTCTAGGAGGAAAAGACGGTAAGTATGATCAGGCGTGAATCTGATCGAATCAAAAGTAGTGATAGCATGAGTAGTGTCTTTCAAATAAGAAGGCAGATTGGCGACTAAAGGCTGGAAAATACCATTAAGGAATTCAGAAATACGTTCAGTGGGACAAGAACATGCTGAAACAATAGGCCTACCTGGGTTAGCAATTTTATGCACCTTAGGAAGCATGTAAAAGGAAGGCTTACCAAGACTACTATAAAAAATATGGAGAGATAAAGCACTAGAAGGAAGAAGATCATCATGGACCAGGCCACGGATAGTCTCATAAACAGTAAGATTATTACGGACTGTAGCGTCACCAGAACAAGGTGAGTAAAGGGTGGTGTTACCTAGCTGAGTAACTCCTTCGTGAATGTATAAGTCCTTACGCCAAACAACCACAGCACCACCTTTGTCTGCCGGCTTGATAACAATATCATAACGGTTTTTAGGGCGTGATAATGCCCGCCATTCAGAAGACGTGAGGTTAGATCGACGGAGACGGCGTAGATTGAGCTGGTCAATGTCATGTAAAGTATTGGCAATATATAAATCCAGAGCACGAGAAGCACCTGGAGCTGGAGTCCAGTCTAGTTTAGGTTTGCCAAAACGACGAAAGATGTCATCAGTATCGGAAACCCTGGTAGAATCCTTACCCTTGCGATGGTAATATTTAAGACGCATGCGGCGATGTAAGCTGTGGACATCTTGAAGCAGAGAATATTTATCAAAATTAGAACGAATAGGAACAAACTTAAGACCTTTACTCAGGACAGACAATTCATCAGGAGACAGATGCAAATCTGGAGGAATGCAAATAACTTTAGCGTGGGTAGAAGACTGAATAGAGGACCCTGAAGGAGGTTGCGGACGGAGGCGGCGCAATTTCTTTTTTTTTTTTATGCGTGCACAAACGAGTGTACAGCTCCCTATTCGTGTCATGGATAATAGTGCGAATAAGAGGGAACGCTGCCGGGCACGACGAAGTCAGATGTAGCACTGTACTGCAAAAAGTCAAAACTTCTGCTTCCTTTCAAGTCAGTTGTTGAAGAGTACAAAGTTGGAAAGGCAAGGCTTGCAATGATGCTACGCGAGTCAGCTGATGACGTGGTTAAGTCCATTCAGCCCACACTGAAAACGGGAAAGACGTGGAGAGTGGAAGAAGCTGTTGATGCTGCCCAAGAGTCACTCAAACTGAGGGAGGTTATCGGATACACACAAACGAATAGACCGGGATTTGGTCATGGAGACATCCGCTGGTGGTCCAAGGCATCAAGCAGGGAGCGCAGAGACATGGTAGTTCAGGAAATACGAGGAACTGAGAATGATAAGAGGTTGCAAAAAGCAATGCAACAGGTCCAACAAGGATGATGAGTAGTGCCCTCTGTGCCAGGGGAGGCAGACACTCGAACACGTGTTGTCAGCGTGTAAGGTGTCATTAGGGCAAGGGCGATACACTTGGCTCCATAACAAAGTGCTAAATGAGCTTGCTGCGACAATAGATCTGGCAAGGATAAAGGCGATTGCAAACCCAGGCCGAGCACCGCAAATACATACTTTCTGAGGGCAGGAAAGTCAGCACACCCCAAACCGAGTAAACCTGGTAGCAGTTTACCATTTCTTCTTGACTGTGCAGACGACTGGGATATAGCGGTAGACCTACCTGGACGAGGGGCATATCCAGAGAGTATCAGAAAATCGCGGATACGGCCGAATATAGTGCTTCATTCTTCAGCAACGCTTCAGGTCATACTGATTGAACTGACCGTGCCAGTTGAATCCAGATTAGACGAGCAACATTCGTTCAAAGCGGCCAAGTACAGTGATCTGGCCGCGGATCTGAGACACGATGGGTTCACTGCAAGGGTCATGGCTGTTGAAGTGGGCGCAAGAGGGCTTGTGGCTGCATCAGTGTATGATCTAGTGAAAATGTTGGGGCTGAGGGGACAGTCGAGAACAAGGGCACTGAAGAGGCTTAGTGAAACTGCCGAAAAGGCATCAGGCTGGCTGTGGAACAACCGCAATGGGCAATGGAAATCGTGACAATAAACGCTGCGGTACAGAAAACACCAGGAATTTTTCTAAGTCCACAATACGCTGAGTTTTTTTGGTGTACTAGTGAACGGGCTGTGACTGAGGGGCAACAGGCGGTGTATATTATAGGGGTGTCAGTGTCAGAATTTCAGTGGTGAACGCGCAGTGGCTAGACTCGTCGGCTTCGCGATGGTGTCTGAGTGTGTGCGACGGAACGAACGGAATAATTTGTCTTCTCTTTGTTACTTTCACAATTGCCTCCACGGCTGGCGGAGTTGTGGATTAAAGTTGCTACCATAAGTGAAATGGGTTCATTTTCGATACAAGTGTCACAGGAGCAGTGACATACGGGTCAATATGACGAAATAAAAAGGAATAAGGGACCGACTATAAGGAGGGAAGAAATACTCTCGATGCGGGTTGCGAAAAGGCGAAGAATTCGAGAGACCAACCACGTCATACGGAACAACGATGACGACACACACAGAGACACACTAACAAGGTTACAAGATGAAGAACGAACCAGAAGGCCGTCCCATCTAGTCAAGAAGAAAAGACCAAGAAAATGAAAGAACAGAGGAACAAACCAGATGACAATTAAACCTATTATGGCCGCCTGGCCCACAAACATGAAGTACAACATCTTGAACAACCAAGAAACGAATAGAAGGGGTAAGTCCGTTAGTGATGAAGAGCGTTAGACAAAGAAAGAAGGGAGGAAAAAAGGTGACCTGTATGTCAAACGATGGTTAAGACGAACGCCTATCCAAAGGATCTCGGGAGGGGAGAACCCTACATAATGAATGATGTCTAATGGTGTGAAAGAACAGGTCAGATTCTGAAGCAACCTAAAACTTGAACTGGAACTAAATAAAGAACTGTTAACTTTTAGAGAGACTGTGTCTTCACTGTGTGACTCTATTGGGGTCTTAATTTTTGATTCATTGGTCCAACATGTTGAGGTTGTTAAAATTGAATTCTCCATTCACCCACCACTGTCCACCAATAAATTAACCACTATACGATCACTACCAAAAACGGGCCAACAAGGTGACAGAGACATATTGAAAGACGCTGTGACATGTGAGGTTGGAGGTCTAGTGACGAAACGGAGGCGATGAGACATGTAATGGTGGTGAAGTGTTCCCGTTTATCAGGATTCCGAATTACTGAGATTTCTGCGGATCCAGACGAGCATATTACCTGTGACATGTGGTGGTGGTGAAGTGGGGCCGTTTACCAGGATTGCGGATTACATCAAACCACGGACCAACAAGGGAAGCAGTTAAATTATGATCAGTCCGGGATTTCTGCGGATATAAAAAGACAGTTCCCAGGACGCCCTGAAAAAGTGGTGTTGCTGTGAAGTGGTTGCAGTTGGTTCGGGATTCTGAACTTGCTGGGATTTCTGCGGCATATTTAAATCACGCAGTGCCCTGGTGAGGTAGCATTGTTTGGTTGCTGTGAAGTAGGTCCGGTGAAGTGGATTGCGAATCGCAGAGATTTCTGCGGGTTGAGATAGCCAGCACCTTTGACATGTGTGTTGGTAACAAAGCTTCCAGAAACGTGGTGAACCTTGTCTACAATGAAAGATTCCAGAAACGTAAACCTTGTCTACAATCAAACGATTCTAGAGACGTGAACCTTGTCTACAATCGAAAGATTCCAGAAACGTGAACCTTGTCTACAATCAAAGATTCCAGAAACGTGAACCTTGTCTACAATCAAAAGATTCCAGAGACGTGAACCTTGTCTACAATCGAAAGATTCCAGAAATGTGAACCTTGTCTACAATCGAAAGATTCCAGAGACGTGAACCTTGTCTACAATCAAAGATTCTAGAAACGAAAACCTTGTCTACAATCAAAAGATTCCAGACACGTAAACCTAGTCTACAATCGAAAGATTCCAGAAACGTAAACCTTGTCTACAATCAAAGATTCCAGAAACGTAAACCTTCTCTACAATCAAAGATTCCAGACACGTGAACCTTGTCTACAATCGAAAGATTCCAGAAACGTGAACCTTGTCTACAATCAAATTTTAAATTTCGGGACCGTGAGAAATTCTGACAGTAAACCAAGATTCCAGAATTCGAAGAAGTAAATTCATGCAGCAAGGGCTTAATTCAACGACTGCACAAGTTAATTATAATTTAGTTAAATTAATTAATGTACAAATAGTTCACTTATGTGAGATATTATATTTTGCTTGTATACAGTAAATAATACGTAATGGTGGGATAAGAAGGTATTAGTAAATAGGATTGTCGACTAAGAATAAGGAGAGTAAGGGATTTGTTTTAGAAAACGCCGGAAGAACAAAGATTGGATCCTAATACGTTGGCGTTGTTGCATGTTACAAATGCCCTGGAAAGGTGGAGTATTGAAAACAGGCAGACTAGTTTACGCTAAAGCATCGAGACGTATAGAGGAGAAGCGGGAAGTTGTAAAAAGTGGATCGCAAGAATAGAGAGATATGCTTACTCCATAGGGGCAACCGAAGAACGAACGAACGAACTTTATTTTCAAAGGGTTAAGAATTGGGCACGCAGGCCCGTCTGACATTCTGCCCTTCCTCTCTCTCTCATCATGTATACTAATATCCTTTCATCCTCACATTTACTTTAAGCATTATTAAGGCATTTATCATTATAAAAGTAATATTACATTTGCAATAATCATCATAATTAAAGTGTTTTTAAAATAAAATAAAATAATTATAAAAAAAATTTAAAAAAAAAAAAAATTAATAGTAATAATGAATTTGAAAAATAAATAAATAAATAAAAAATAAATAAATTTAAAAAAAAAAAAAATCGAATTCTTCGTACTGTAAATGAGTGATTTGAGACATATTCAGAGGTATGTTATGAGAACTTGTAACATGTTCATACGGTGTTCAACTGAATGACTCAGGGACTTTTTTTTTTTTTTTTTTAGGTTCATCAAGATGAGGTGGGTAGACAGTTACTTTCCATTTTCCTTTCCATTTCCTTTGCGTCCCAAACTCAAGACCAGAATCAGACTAGGTAGATAGTTAGATAGACATATACGAAAGCAATTAATTTGCCAAGGGTTGAAAATCGGACACAGTCCCCTCTTGCATTCTTCCTTCCTCTTGCTCATCTTTTATTACTGTTACTCAACATTCTCCAGCGTACTGAAAGTATTAATGTAAGGGCAGTGCAACATTACAAGGAAGTATAACAGCATACATTAACAGTACCTGATCATAAAATTAAGAATATAAGTTATTAAGAATATAATATTAAGAATAAGTATATTGTAATGAAAACTAGATCATCAGAGCCTCCATACAGTATATTAGATAAAAGTACAACACAATCAGTTAGGGTGGCATATAATCAGCACTCATAAAGTATTTGAACAGTATACGATTGTATGAGTAAGGACTGTGCGTGTTTTTCAGGTCATTGGGAAGATTGTTCCAAAGATGAGCAGCTGAGTAAGCCAAACTAGTTTTAAATAGGTCAAGCCTGGGCTTGGGTACCTGTAATTTATTTAAGCGCTGACTACGTCTGTCATTGTATTTTAAAAGCGGCCAAAGATACTTTGGAGCATTCTGTGACAGGATTTTGTGAATAAATTTCCCTTTGTTAAAGAGGAAGCGCTTCCTGAGGGGTAATATTTGAAGATAATTATATAAATCTATACAATGTGATTGGTGTTTATCAGCAACAAGGCGCATTGCGCGTTTTTGAAGCGAGTGGAGCCTTCTTGTGTTGGAGACAGAACAACCATCCCAGATTGTGGAACAATAGTCTAGATGCGTTTGTATATGAGATATGTAGAACATTTTCCTTGCCTCTTCATCCAGAAAATGTTTAATTTTGGCTAATTGGTAAACTTTTTGTGCTGTTTGCTTTGTGAGTGCATGTACATGTGAGTTCCAACTTAGGTGTTGGTCAACAGTGATACCTAGAGTTCTGTGTTCATTTACGTTTTCAATTAGTGATGTTCCAATGAAGAGCTGAAGTGTTGTTTTCTGCAAGTTTTGTAGTTTTTTGTCTGGTTGATATTAACATACATTTTGTTTTACTAATATTTATTTGCATGCGATTCTCGTTGCTCCACGTAATAAGATTATGTGTATCGTTTTGTAAAGATTGTTCTAGTGTGGTGCAACATTTATCACTAGTATAGACAGTACAGTCATCGGCAAAAAGGTCACATGATGAGTGTTTGAAATATAGAGGAAGATCATTAATGTATACGGTAAATAGAAGAGGGCCGAGAATAGAGCCCTGAGGAACACCTGTATGGACAACGGTTGGGTTCGACAAGGAATTATTGTAAGAGACTATTTGTTGTCTGTCTGACAGGAACGATTTAATTAACTTTACCAGCTTAATATTTACTTTCGTTGTTTCTAATGTTCTGATTAAAAAAAAGTGATCTATCATATCAAATGCTTTTTTGAAGTCTACAAATATTGCTCCACATATATTATCGTTATTGATGTTTAGGTGCCAATTGTCTATCATCTTTGTTAAGGCTGTGTGGCATGAATGCTTTGGTCTAAACCCCGACTGACTGTCGATTAGCAGGTCGTTATCTACTAGGTGTTGTAGTGTTGTTTTGTGGATGTGTTTTTCCAGTGGTTTGGACAGCGACGATATAAGAGAAATGGGTCTATAGTTACTAAGATTACTACTATCAGATGAACCTGGTTTGAGAAGTGGGTATACTTTAGCGCTTTTAAAAGCGGATGGAAAGTAACTCCTTGCGATACATTGATTATATATGTATGTCAGTGAATCACTAATAGCTGGTGCGGCAAATCGCAGTATTCGATTACTGATTCCATCAAGTCCCGATGAGTTATTATCTTTAAGGCCAGTAATATAGTTGTAAACTTCGTTAACTGTTATAAAAGGGATGTCGGGTGGAATTGTGTTAGTACATTTGTTCTCGCAGAACGTTGATAATTTGCTTAAGTCACAAGGGGGAGACGGAATGGTGGATTTTATATTGTTGATGTCTGCCTGAAAATGATTGCTGAAGTCAGTACAAGTAAGTGGCGTATTGGGAGTATGTGGGTCTGGAAAATTTCGTTTGTTCACTAAAGTGTTGATTGCCTTCCAAATCTCTTTACTGTTTGTTTTTTACTCTGAACTAAATTTCTAAAGTAGTTTTTCTTTTCTCTGCGAATTAAGTATTGTACTTTATTTCTTATTGTCCGATATGTAGTGATATCCTTATTTTTATGCGCTCTATCTCTTTGCCTCATAGCGTCAAGAACTTCTTGTGTGATCCATGGAGATTTAATTTGCCTTTTCACGCGAATTTCTTTAGTAGGCGCATGCTTATTAAAAATACTATAAAATATCATTGTCCAATATGCGATGGCGTCATCAGGATCAGGAATTTGAAAAACGGTGGCGAGAGGCGCAGTTCGCAAATCATTCAAAAATAATTCACGGTTGAAATTTTTAAGACTTCTATATTGAAAACTAATGTGTCTATTTTTTGGAGATTTGTACCCATTTTTTGCCCAAGTGCAACATATGGGATAATGGTCACTCATAGCAATAGTAGGGATGGAGCATTCTATAATATTTTCTGGACAGGTTACATAGATATGATCGATCAGTGTGGATGACGTTGTTGTTACTCTGGTAGGTTTGTTTACTATTTGTTTCATGTTATACGATGCTATGATGTTGGTCCATATATTGTTTGGCTTGTGCATGTCGATATTAAAATCACCAAGAATAATAATTTCGTTAACTGTAGTAATAACTTTATCCATCATGTTGGTAAAATCTTCAAACCATGTTGTTCCTACACTGGGATTACGATAAAGATATCCGATTAAAATAGATCTTTGCTTTTGGGGCTTTATCTCTAACCATATGCATTCTATATCTATAGTCTCAAGATCGTTTCTGCGGCGATAACTGAGAGAAGTAGAAATATAAACTGCTAGACCCGTCTCTAATTGTCTACTAGAATCTCGCCGAATAGTTTTAAAACCTCTGAGCGCAATGTCATCGTCGGTTATTTTCTCATTCAGACGACTTTCGGAAAAACCAAAAACCTGGAAATTTTGGTTAAGAATTTGTGTGAGTTCTGGAATTTTACCTAAAAGATGGTTTACGTTCAAGTGGCCAAGCCGTAAGCCAATTGTATTTAGTAATTGTTCATAATTACCTGACATTTTTATGTGAAAGAAGTTTTACGCTCAAATAGAAAATAAATAACTAAATAAACATCACGAGGTTGCTATATATGTGAGATTAAAAGTAATAGTACATAAATTCACATCTTAATACAACAAATTACAAACAATTCAGATAACTGTACTAGTTAAAAATTGTAAGAAACTGTCACACAACAAGCACACCCATCCACACTGTGAAGGTTAACAACAAAGTTAAGCTGCACCAAGAGAATAGACGGGCAGACAAACAAATAGATACTGAGAATAAATAAATAAAGCATTATCCGACAGTTGCTGGTCCTACAGAGACGTCGACTTGTGAAGTGAACAGTCACTGATAATGTTGAGGAGAGGGTTGTGGACAATAAAAGCGAGATGGATTTGGCCGTAAAAGATGACTCATTTGGTAGTAGGTGTTCGCGGGATGTTGAGGTACTGTTGTTGGATGAATGGGATATTCCGGCCAGTAGGACCTCCAAGTGTAAGGTGCGTAGTTCAAGAGGCTTTGCTGATGTAGAAAGTTATGAAAGGTTGGGTGTGCGGGTTGATATGGGAAAACCTGTGATGACAACGATGATGGGTGATCTCTCATTGGTGTCTGGTGCGACAGCGGACGTGGTGAGATTTCAGTAGGTGGACCCTGAGTTGGTTGAATTGAATCTTTTACAGATCTTTGAGAATTTAGTGTCTCAGGTTGTTGTTGAGGTGGGTCGTCGGTCGTAGAATGTTGCTGAAGGCCGATATTATTGGCTGTTTCTTGCACATCTGTAGTTCTAATAAGGGGTCTGTCTTGATACTCCTGATTGTGTGACGTTGTCTGGCTGGTGCTTGAAGTTGTGGGTATTGGCGGAAACTCAAGGTCGTAAATTGCATTAGAGGAGTAGCTGGTTACATTCGTGTGTCGTTTTGAAGGATACTTGGATGCTGATGTGCTGGCTGTGCCTCTGAGGGTGTTTTCTGGAAATTTGATGTTTCTCGCCAACATACTGGTTCCTTGATCGGATAAGGAAATGTCGCCGCTATAAAGATGCTTCCTAGGAGCTCCGGATGTGGCAAGGAACGAGGAGTGTTCTATAAATGTGTGGTGGTGTCTGACGCAATGCTTTTTCAATTTTGTGTTGTTCATCTCAACAGATTTCCTATAATGTGAACGAACTGGAGGTATAATAGCTGAAAAATATACCTTTGCATTTGGGAACAGGAACTGGAAGTTACTTGTGATTTGATTTAGCTCTGTTTGTGCAATTTCGTTATGCTTTAGCGCGTCCGACAGACCAATGTGCACAGTGACCCTGGCTACATCAAGATCAGTTTCATATCTTTTAAGGAGAGTCAGAAGGTCCTGCGCAGATGCCCAGTTTTTGTAGCGAACAGTGACCCTGTCTATATCTGCTGTTACTAATTGACATTTTTGAAGGTCCTTCACATTTTGGTCACCAAAGATGAAGTGTTTCCTTCTATTTGAAAGATGTGTGTGTGTGCCGGTGGCAGTGCGTGATGTTTCTTGTGTTTGAACTATGCTGGGATTGTGTGTAGGTTTCTTGCTGTGATGTGAACTGGCTGTCGACAGTGGGGGAAGAAAAGAAAAGATTGGCCTTTCTAACTAGTGATGATTTAGTGAATGATTATTTGAGAAGAAGGTTTGAGGAGGAACCTCAGGAAACGTGGGAGGAGCTGAAAAGGGGATTGTTAAACAGTTACGGGGAGTATGTAGTCCAACATTATCTATGGGGACTGCTTAGGCGAGTAAAGCAGGAGATGTGAGAATCAGTCCAGTTGTTCAGTGACAGATTGAAAAATCTGGCAGAAGAGATGTTTAGAGAACAGGATATACGGAGTCCAGATATTGAGGGTCAGTTGTTTGGAATGTTTATTGATGCATTACATAAGGATGGAATGAGACTTCTCTTAAGAAAAAATCCCAGAACTTTAAATGATTCCATACAATTGGCCTTGTCGGAAGAAAATTTGATGAAAAGGTTCCAGCTAAGATCAGGGAACAACCATGAAGAAAGGAATTGGAAAGGAAGTGAAGCTCAGTGGACTGGACAGGCAGTTAGCGATGGACCAAGAGGAAGGGATTATCTTGGCCACCAGAGCAGGCAGTACGGAGATGGCAATGGCAGGGAACCCGGGAGGGGAATCATACAGATGGCAGAAGAAAAACGATGTTATTTGTGTAATGCCAAGGGACATTTAGCCGCTGTGTGTAAGAAGCGAAGAATGGAGAGTCATACCGGACGACGAGATGGGTTGAGGGAAGACAGAAATCATAGGAATACAGGTGAGAGAGATGCACCTGTGGGGTTCAGACAAGTCTCAAGAGGTATTGAGTGCCGACGTGGAAGAGTTGTGGATGAAGAGTATGACCACAGGTCTACATACAGAGGTAGAAATCCAGAATTGGACTTCCGTGGAGAAAATATTCCGCCTAGAGTAGATAGATGGGGACATGAGGAGAGGGGAAGATTGGTTAGACGGAGAATGGGGGTAGTTGCCTCGAGAGTACCTCCGCGGACTCATCGGGAAAAGTATGCTCCAACGAAAAGTGAAGGACGATATAGACAAATGAACATAGGACAAGCAGGAACCAATAGAGGTAATACTCCTATTGAGAGGAGTAGAGCAAGACAGCAGGAAAACTTAAGTTCCACTCAGTGCGAGAGGCGGGACTGAGTGAAAAAAAAATACAACCACTGAGGCCTCAACTTAGAAATAGAAATAGAGACTGGGATACAAAGAGGGCTAGCATTAGCAAGAGTATGCGAACCCCAGTATTGATCAAGTAGAGAAGCCAAAAGATTTTAAAAGGAAAGTTGTACAAGGGGGTAAAAAAATAAATGATTGTAAAAAAGTAAAAAGGTCTGTAAAATGTCACTGCTGTGTTAATTGATACCAGGCATGCTCCAGTCTACCCAGCGGTGCAGTAAATGGGTAACTCACTCTGGTCCTGAGTTAGGGAAGGCAAAGACAGCTGTAAAAGTGGGGTGCAGGAACTGGTTTCCATCTAAGGCTCCAGGAGGAGCAGGCCCTTAACTTGGTCAATTAAACCGACGCAGGATGGTGTAAATATGGAGTGAGAGTGTAGAGTGTTATAAACGCGAATGATGGAATGTTCGTATCTTGACCAATCTAAAGCACTCATTCACTCATGTCTATAAGGCACCAATGCAGACTGCTGGAATCTTTTCATACACTTTATTCAGACGCACATACTGGGACAGAACGAATAGATCATAAGTACATGTTGACACATCAATCTTCAGGCATGAATAGTAGATCCCATGTCATGGAACATTCAAATATAATGGGTGGTACAAAACAGCATTCAATGTTGTTATACATTATGGCCGCATCCCCTATCTGACTGAACGCGTCAGTAAAGGCGGATCGGTAAACAAATGAAGAGTTCGATGGACGAACCTTCTTCCCCTTGCTAAGTTCTTAGGTTGCTTATGTTCAATGTTTATATCATACTGTGAAACCACGATAAGGGGTTTTCATATAAATGAGATCTCCATGCTACTGTCCGAATAGTAAGATACAGTCTCTTTGTCAGAAGGTTACTTCATGAAGACATAAGCGCTGATGGAACCTGTCATCTACAACAATATCTAGTTAAACGACCAACGATGCACGAAAATACGTTGCTTCATCTAGGTCTAACCATAAGGTGATCGTCAAAAGGGAGTGGATTTACCTTGAGTCCGAATAGTACATAATACAGTACATGAGGAGAGTCTCTAACACTATAATCTTGTAGAAACACAATCTCCTACTGAAGAAATCACTTCATAAATCATTTTCCACTCTAGAAAGGACCAACCCTGGAAATGCGTGACCAGCCATTGTAGGCGGCAATATCGGAACTCATCACGACTCGCCAAGACAACCAATACCTCCGCTAGAGCGGCATAAAGAATATAGTCCTGCCTACCCATACAAAATATACAATATAGGACTGAATCTACTTGCACTAATAATATGTAATACATATGAATTCAGGCCATAAACATTCTAAGAACGATCAATCTATTTTCTGGCTATGACAAATGATGAATGCCAAAATATAAGTATTCTTACGCCCGATCAATATCAAGGGAGATTATCCATATAATCAAACGTATGAATCAAACATGGAATATCTGGCTTTACAAAAGAAAGCATTTTCGTACCCAATTAAATACAACAATATATTTTCCATATTAAATAGACATATCGTACATTTGTAATCTGTGCATTCAAAAATATGTATGCAATAGATTACCACACCCCCCGGGGAAAAAAAATGGTACATTTTTTTTTTAAATACATCCAGGAGCAACATACAATAGGCTCACAACGCACGAATAACAATGCGCAGATGATAAGCATTCCAAACAAATGTAACGCCTAATGTAAGGCAAAGTCGACATATAGCACGACCAATGAGAATCTATCTCAGGATTCAGAGAAAATTTTTCTCTGAGTATAAATATCTCCAGAGAGGTGTCACCAACGCATAACACAATACTGGCAATGCCACAATTTGTACAATAGTTCATCTTAGGTATCTTAACATTATGATCACCAAATAAGAAAAATATCAAAAACCTGCGGTGAATATACATCAATGCACCACTAAGTAGTGATACAGACAATGTATGATATATTACATATAAGTACATACTTTAACATAGGAAAAACTGTAGTAAAGTCAGACATGTTAGAAATCTCAAGATCTGACAGTTAGGTGGAATCATGTGGGCATCTCGATAAGATATCCGCAATCACATTTTCTGAACCACGGATAGCTCGCACCGAAAAATGAAAAGGCTGAAGAGCAATCGCTTATCGCGTTGATCTCGCGCTCTTCAGATTTTTAGTCTGAATAGCTGTAAGAGCTTTCTGGTCAGTCTCCACAATAAAATGCGCGCCAAGAAGAAATCTTTGAAGTTTAAGGATTGAATAAACCATAGCCAATAATTCACGGTCTAGGACCGAGTAATTTCTCTCTGCGGCATTAAGTTTTCGAGAAATATACATCACTGGATGCAGAGTTACATAGTACTCTTGCATTAGTGCCGCTCCAATCCCAGTGGATGAAGCGTCACTACGAAGAATAAATGTCTTATCTTTAGTAGGTAACACCAAGATAGGTGAAGTAGAAAACATCGTTTTAACCTTATCCAAAGAGGATTGACATTCTTGAGTCCATTGGACTATATTAGGAGACCCATTCTTTAACAAAGAAGAAAGAGGTGACATAATTGAGGACAGATTCGGAATGAATCGTCCATAAAATTGTATGAGACCTAAGAGACTTCGCACTTGCTTTTTAGTCTTAGGCATAGAAATGTTAAGTATCTTACTTGTATTATGGTCTTCTGTTTTTAGGAAACCATGACCAACCCGGTGACCTAAGAAAGATATTTCGCTAAAACCAATAAATGCTTTAGATGGTTTCGCTGTCAGGTTATGCTCGCGTAGGATAGACAATAGTTCATTTAACCCGTTATAGTGATCTTTCCAAGTATTACTGAAAAGACAGATGTCATCAAGATATGCAATGACATCTGAGCGATGAGATAGGATTCGACGCATCATGCGTACGAATGTCGCTGGGGCATTCATAAGGCCGAAAGGCATGAAATTCCATTGGAATAGACCCCTTGGCGTCGAAAAAGCAGTAAATGGTTTGGCGTGCTCGGACAGTGGAACTTGCCAATATCCCTTAGACAAATCGAGTTTAGTAAAGAAATGAGAATTCGATAGTCTAGTAAGTAGCTCTTCAAGTAAAGGCATAGGTTCAGCATCAAATTTCGTCACTTGGTTCAATTTGCGATAATCAACGCAAAGACGTATGTTGTCTTTTTTTCGCACGATAACCATCGGTGAAGAATATGCTGATGTGGATGGTTCAATTATTTCCAACTCTATTAATTCATCCAACTCTTTTTCTACCTGTGCTTGAAAATGTATCGGGATAGGATACGGTCTGAATCTTATAGGATTATGGTCAGTAAGAATAATGTCGTGTTCAATGACATTAGTTCGACCAGGAATGTCAGTAAGGACATCCTGAAATTGTTGTAACATAGCAGAAACTTGTTTCTGTTCTCCTCAGATTCTCTGTCTAATCTTTTAATCTCAGCTTCTATCTTTTTCCGCTCGACTTTATTTCGCTGTTTTCCCTCTTCAAATTCTCTTTCTAACCGTTTCTCTTCAACCTCCGCCTCTCTTTCTTGTTTTTTCATTTCCATCTGGAATTTTCTTTCATCTGATTGCATCTGCAATCTTAAATTCTCAGCTTCTGCTTTCTTTTGTTCAGCTTCTGCTTTCAATACTTCTGACTTTAATGCAATGGCAAATTGAGCAGTTGTCCATTCTTCTAACTCTTTACCAGTCTTATCAAGGGATTTCCCTTGTGTAATAAAGTAATCTAATGTAGACATCCTGTCTTATTAAATCAGAAACCTGAAAAAGTAAATAAATTACCTTATTTCACTTTCATGGGAGACAAGTCTATACTATAGACTTAGTCTTAGTGAAAAACGTGTATGGTTATTTTGTTTATAATATAACCAATGATAACTTGAGTACCTGTGGAAAACAATAACTGTATATCCCAAACACTGTGGGAGACAAGCCTTACAAAGGTCTTGTATACTTCCTTAATGTAATCAATGATCACTTGAGTACCTGTGGAAAATAATATTTTCTATCCCAATCAATGTGGGAGACAAACCTTACAAAGGTCTTGTACACTTTCTTAGTGTAATCAATGATCATAAGTACTGGTCTGTACTATAATATAAGTGTATTCAACTATACCTCATATATCATATGTCAACTAAAGACATTACAAAGATAAACAAGAAAAGACAATATGAAAACATTTGCAGAAATCAAATTAAATTAAATAGGACAAATCAAAGAAAATGATCACAGAATCTGTGATGATAACTGCAATAAGATAACAAGACAAATAACGCCACAGTGTATAAATATAAATTGTGTTTAGAAATCAAAAATAGAAAAGGGTAGACCAACAAATTACAAACAAATCAAAACAAACTAAAGAACAGAGGAATATTACAAAAACAACAATGAGTACAGTCTTCACAGCTAACACTAATAGCAACAGCTGTCGCAGCAAATTTTCAATCAAGAAAATTGCACCTATGGAAACGCACACATCAGACCCTCTATTACGTGGGATACTCTGTTGTGTGACACCGCCCAACCAAAACAACAACCCGCAGAGTACAAACAAATATCACATATAAACATGTAAACATAAATAGCATAAATGCATATAATATTATCAAATAGTATGGCAATGTGATGTGTTGCAGAGAGGGCTTAGCTTTTAATAAAATAGCTTGCAACTTTATTAAATGATAGGTTTGTTTCTAAACTATTACAGTGTTCAATTTTCTTCAAGCACACTAGAAGATCCACCGATGAAATCTATGCGCCTTTATGTCAACAATACTGTAACAGCAAAACAGTTTATGGCCTTCAAAGTATTCAACTGTGTATGTCTCCTTGACATAGACAATGTCTGTACCACAAAATGTCACCAAGCGCTGACCTGTGAAAGAATGTCAACAATACTGCAATTCTTCTTAAGCAGGCCAAACAATCATTTCTTTGTAACCCTGACTGTACGCTGAAGAATGTCAACAAGTACTGACCCAGATACTGTATACGCTTGAACAGAACAGGTCAAGCTGACATCGACTGTATAGCTGTCCTACTGGTGTAGATGTGGTCAAACAAACGTTCTTGTAACTGTAAATGACTCTCAATAACAAGACTGCGAAGGCTGGACCCATGACTCTGGCTCACCGCTGTAAAAATTCGTGGTTATTATGGTTGTAGAATGGAGTAGTGTACTCTGATCATCACTGGACGGAAACTCGCAGGAAGTCAATGATGCAGGATGGTGTAAATATGGAGTGAGAGTGTAGAGTGTTATAAACGCGAATGATGGAATGTTCGTATCTTGACCAATCTAAAGCACTCATTCACTCATGTCTATAAGGCACCAATGCAGACTGCTGGAATCTTTTCATACAGTTTATTCAGACGCACATACTGGGACAGAACGAATAGATCATAAGTACATGTTGACACATCAATCTTCAGGCATGAATAGTAGATCCCATGTCATGGAACATTCAAATATAATGGGTGGTACTAAACAGCATTCAATGTTGTTATACATTATGGCCGCGTCCTCTATCTGACTGAACGCGTCAGTAAAGGCGGATCGGTAAACAAATGAAGAGTTCGATGGACGAACCTTCTTCCCCTTGCTAAGTTCTTAGGTTGCTTATGTTCAATGTTTATATCATACTGTGAAACCACGATAAGGGGTTTTCATATAAATGAGATCTCCATGCCACTGTCCGAATAGTAAGATACACGACCCGTTCTCTGGACAGTGATCTATAATGATGACAGGAATACAAAAAAATGGCCTCCTTCCCTGAGCTTTCGCTCACTCGCCCAGCAGAAGAATAATCGTCAGCCAAAGTTGATTCAAAACTTGAATAAGTATAACTTTCCAGAGTTACCATACAGTCCCTTTGTCAGAAGGTTACTTCATGAAGACATAAGCGCTGATGGAACCTGTCATCTACAACAATATCTAGTTAAACGACCAACGATGCACGAAAATACGTTGCTTCATCTAGGTCTAACCATAAGGAGATCGTCAAAAGGGAGTGGATTTACCTTGAGTCCGAATAGTACATAATACAGTACATGAGGAGAGTCTCTAACACTATAATCTTGTAGAAACTCAATCTCCTACTGAAGAAATCACTTCATAAATCATTTTCCACTCTAGAAAGGACCAACCCAGGAAATGCGTGACCAGCCATTGTAGGCGGCAATATCGGAACTCATCACGACTCGCCAAGACAACCAATACCTCCGCTAGAGCGGCATAAAGAATATAGTCCTGCCTACCCATACAAAATATACAATATAGGACTGAATCTACTTGCACTAATAATATGTAATACATATGAATTCAGGCCATAAACATTCTAAGAACGATCAATCTATTTTCTGGCTATGACAAATGATGAATGCCAAAATATAAGTATTCTTACGCCCGATCAATATCAAGGGAGATTATCCATATAATCAAACGTATGAATCAAACATGGATTATCTGGCTTTACAAAAGAAAGCATTTTCGTACCCAATTAAATACAACAATATATTTTCCATATTAAATAGACATATCGTACATTTGTAATCTGTGCATTCAAAAATATGTATGCAACAATGATGATCCAAGTTCATGTTTGATTAGAGTAGGAAGACAGAAGTATCGTGCACTTATTGATAGTGGGGCTTGCTGTTCAATTATAAGAAAAGCATTCTACAAAACCATTGAAAATAGAGTGAAACTGAGGAGCAGTAACGTAAAAATAGAGTCAATATCGAGGGAGGCATTACGAGTTATTGGGGAGATCGAAATGAAGTTCAAATTAGGAAACGAAGTTATTGGACATCGGTTTCAGGTAGTTCAAGGCATCTATCGAAATATCATATTGGGCAGGGATTTTCTAAGTAAATTTGGAGTACGATTAGATCATAAAAAAATCTTATGGAGATAGGAAAAAGCTCTGTGCCTATGGATAACGATATACAAATCGCCACTTTGGTAAGGTTAGGTAAACCAATAGTGTTGCCTCCTCACACTATAAGTTATGTACAAGGAAGGGTGAAATTGAATCCATATTTGAGACCACATACCACCGTGGAGGTATTAGAAATGAATTTCAGAGATATAGAACAGAAGCCAGGCATAACCTTAATAGAAGGTATGCAGAAATTGGGAAGACATAATGAATTATATCTGTTGCTTGTGAATGCCTCTGGTAAAACTACGCAAATTTCCCGGTGTGATGAATTTACCGTGATACAACGTTAAAATATCTCCAATTATAAAGATAAAATGTAGGGATAAAAATAATGCGTAAGATACTAGGAGACATGCTTGCCCATGCCCGCATTTCCTACCGCCATTCAAACTAACTAGTTAGACGTGCAGACGAAACGGTTTACCCTTTGTAGACGGGAGGGAAACGGAGATCAAAAAAGGAAAAATATGACTGAACACGTGTTTGAATCTAGAAAGGCTAAAAGACGCAATTGGTAGTAAAAGAAAAAAAATTCACGTCACTAGTTGAAACAATGTAAGGAAATGGACAAAAAAGACCTTGGCTCTTATTCGAAACAGTCATTTCTTGGACGTTTTTCGATACTTGGTCGTTTTATTTGAATTCAGCGGCAAACGCCGTAGAGAAGGTTCGCGAACAAATTTCAAAAAAATACCCTTGAGAAAAAATATGTTTTTTCTTATTAATAGAGTTATGAATATAAAACCTAGCTAGTTTGATAGCCCATCTTAAGCAGAGAACTAATATACTTTAAATTATACAGACGGATAGATAACAAGGAAGATATTGACAAAAGACTGTATTGTTCATATCAGACTAGCGACTGTACTGTTCATACTTTCACTATAGTTTGAAAATTTCGTCCTTGAGACACGCAAATGCAAAAATCAAGCTGTAATGGACGAGAGGGGGAAGGTGGAGAATTGTGGCTAAAAATAACTTAGGAGGCAGATTTGTGTAGGGTATTGCATGTAGAACCAAGTGTGTTTTTGTGAAAAACCAAGTAGAGACAGACGGACCAACAGACAATAATACATACTTGACTGAGATCTGACTGAAATTTGACTTTTGGTTGTAGATTTGAAAAAGTTAGGGGGGAAGTCTGTGATTGGACAAATGTAATCATATTAGCGGGACAGAGACGCGCATTTTTGCCTTTTGATACAATTCTGTCCAGGGACACAGTCGGTTATTGCCTGTGGTGTTTTTCCCAGAAGATATTACATACATTTAGTGGGACGCCATCATATAGCCAGCAGCTCAGCTGAGTTTTGCTAGCAAATAACTGTGTTCTCAATTCTGAATTCTGGTAAGAATGAAAGCATTTATTTTATATATTTTAATATTTCGAGTGATTGATACTGCAATATCATATAAAATGATTACGACAAGTAAGTGCTCGCTCTAGGTCCCCAGCCCAAGTTCAGGGTCTAGAGACAAACAAAATATAAGGACGCCTAACTAAGACTATGGAAGGCGGATCTATTATTGAGATCAGTGGGAACATATCACCTATCTTATTGAATAAAAGGAAACTATTGAATATATCTCAGATGCAATGCAGTCTTGGGGAACTAGTACTATATGAAAACAACTGGGTAAGATGTGCTATGTGGTCAGAGAGATCTGACCCATTCTGTGTAATGTTGATGTGTTGTGCTGTGTGTAAGAGTGGTGCAGTAAATAGAGTACTGACACATAGCACAAATTTTGTTTCAGAATTGTGAGTTTCTGTTGTGGCACTAGGGTAGTGCCACATAAGTAATCAAGATTACACAAGCAGATGTGTGTGCCGCCTAACATTTGTGTCGGCGCAGTCTAGCATTGTATTCTAGCTACCGAGGAGTGGGCCACCGGAATCCAGCATCAGATCTTCACAGACAAGATGAGTGAATTAGTGGCCTGCTGAGGATTCACCATAACTCCTAAAGATTTATAAATATTTCCCCATCACAAATATACTGAATTTTGGGAAATAGAACATTTACTAAAGTCTATAAGACAATGGACAAAGCTTGTTCTAGTCACAGAGTGGGTGTGATGACACCACCCCAACAGCACATCCAGTAATAGTTGTGGTAAAATGGGATGTTATAAATATTTATAGGGGACTTAGTGTACTGACTGAGATCAGCTGTGAAGGTATCTATATCTAATAAGAGTAGTGTATTATAGATAACCTTACTTACTGCCACATATGTATACCTCAGTCAGAATTATTCTGGAATAGTGTGATGACTACGTTATATGTCTAGGGTATGTGTATGATGAATTGTAAGTCATAACAACAACAGACAGATAAACAATTTAATTTATTCCACCACACTTGACAACACTGTGACACTCACATACATAAAACACTCTAAGAGGATATCTTAAAGGAGTCACTGATAACTTTTCAAATAACAATATGTATTCATTGCTGTCATGAATGTATATGTGTCCTGATTCAAATACAAAGGGAACCAGGAATCACAATCAATTTTAATTACAAGTTATATGTACAGAATTTATTAATATGATTCTTATAGTGACATATATTATTAATGGTATCCTATGTGTGTCAGTTGTGTAGTGGTAATATGAGGTAATACTGGTTTTGTTTTGTTCAAGCTCTGTTGGTATTTGTCATCATGACTTCAATAGTTTGTTTCTATTGGAACTATTATTGGAGATGTTCTCAGTTCCTGGTATTAAAACAATTAAATTCCCCTCTTAATTTTAGTTTATAATGTCATTTTAAGATGGGGGTACATAATGTTGAGCTCCATGGCCACACTCTCTTATCTTGCGTGATGACTGCAGTAAAAGACTCCTCTGCTCGTTTACTTAAATGAGTTCTGGAGCCACGCCACTGGTTGCTATATGGACCAAGGAGTATGCTGTCCACCTCTGGCTTCAACAAAGCTCTGACCAGGTGCTGCTCAATAACTTTAAGACCACGGTCCCACAATTCATGGAAATAATAATAAACAGTTTCGTTGACTGGCACTGAATATAGCACAACTCCGATCTGCCGATGTCCCAGGCTTTATTTTATAAAAAAATATACACTGGTGCTCAACGCACTGCTTCTTAGTAGGTTTATTACAAGATGTGGCAATGAACAGACGCTCTGAATTGTGTATATTCGCAGCTCTACCCAATCACACCACGTCTACACATCTTTTCAAAAAAGTACCCCTTTCTCACGTTTCCCCTGACAACACAAGATAGTATTTATAGTCCGACCAATCGTGTTTAGTCTTTCATTTGTTGCGCTCCAATCACATAGGAGTTAACATGGTAGGCTATTTCCGTAACGTAATGTTTCTTCAAACACGTTATAAAAAAATTTTATGAGCAGAAATGATTTCATGCTGTCAGGCACCCCCACTATTTTATTTTGGCCATAACTTGGTAATTCCTAGACTATTTGCGTAACGTTTTACATATTCTTTGTCAGCAAACCCTAAGGAATCCAAATATACGAATTTAAGGGAGCTAGGTGGCTGCGTTCAAAATGTGCATTTTCTACCCCCTCCTGTTCACTTCAGTCCCCATGTGGTGTCTGGGTACTGTCATGTTTTCAAACGTAAACCCATCTAATGTCATCTTTCCCAATAAGCGTTTTTCAGGATTTTAAAACCTAACTCTGGGAAGGGTAGTGAATTTTATCACTGTCGATTTGAAATAAAGTTAGTGCATGTGGCCTTACACGCGTGATGGCAGCAATTGTGTATCGCGCGACGCGTGTTTTAGTGTTGCACGTGTCCTGCTTTCTGCCTCTCCCTTCTCTCTATCCTTTAGTCCATCTGTCTTTTATTTACGCCGTGTATAAAATGGAATGAATGAAATATTAAATTTAGGTCATTGATCAGCTTGCGTATCTCAAGGTTTTTCCAAGAAATACAGTACACGTTTCATTGAAGAAAGCGGGTAATAATACAGTAGGCTTTTACTATCAACGTGAAAGCGTTACAATTTGCAGACGAAGTAGAAAACAAGGGGGATTTCGAGTACAGTCATTGTGACAGCACTGTACTTTACCATTCTTCTTTCCTTTTATTAAATTTATTTGTTAGGCTTTGCATTTACGTTTTAATTTATATATGGGGATTAGAATAATTCACGACATCTCCCCTCTTAAAACAGACATTATATGTCAGTCCTTTATTCTATATACACATAGAGAAATTTATTATTATTTCTGGGGTTTACGGTGATTCTCATCACACGGATGGCGGCTTAAAAAATCCGCTCCCAAATTTGTTTTTCCAGATATATACTCAATGCTAAAATTATAGGGAGCCAAAAGCAAGGACCATCGGAGTAACCTAGAGTTCTCATGCCTAGCCTGGGCTAGAAACGATAAAGGTTTGTGATCCGTTTGCAACTTAAATGCCTTCCCATACAGATAAATATTGAATTTCTTTATTGCCCATATTACTGCAAGACATTCTTTTTCGCTAGTTGAGTAGTTGATTTCAGCTTTATTCAATTTTCTGCTAGCATATGCCACTGGGCTTAATTCCCCATCCAATGCATCTGATTTCTGTAGTAGAGTTGCACCCAACCCAATATTACTGGCATCCGTCCTTACTATGAATTCTTGACTTAAGTCAGGTAATTTCAAAATAGGTTTACTTGTGAGCTTTTCCTTCAATTCTTGGTAAGCCATTTCACATTGTGGTGTCCATGTAATGCGATCTGGATGTCCTTTACGTGTCAAATCAGTTAACGGTGCACATATGGAATTAAAGTTTTTGATATACTTCTGGTAGAAACCACATAATGAGACAAAGGATCTCACGTCCTTCTTGGTTTGTGGTCTCGGGGCTTTCTTTAGTTTCTCTAAATTCTTTGGGTCAGGGGTCATGTTTCCCTGATAAACTGTGTGTCCCAAAAATTCCAATTCTTTACATCCAACGCAACATTTGGTTGGTCGGGCTGTTAAATTTGCTTCCCTAAGTCGATCAAACAGCATCTTCAGAGAGTCAATGTGTTCCTCAAATGTTTCTGTTGCTATAAGGATATCATCCATGAAATTTGTTATACATGGATTATTCAGAGGGTCCAATAATTTTCTCATCATCATTCTAGAGAAGACACTAGGCGCATTCTTCAATCCAAATGGCAATCTATTAAACTCATAGTGTCCTTCTGAGGTACTAAAAGCTAGGTATGGTCTAACCTCAAGCTTTACTGGAATCTGATAGTATCCTTTACTCAGATCCACTTTTGAGAAATATTTAGCTTTATTTAGTCTGGCAAACAGCTGATTTGTATCCGGCAATGGATCCACCTGTCCTTCTGTAATAGCATTCAGTCTCCTGTAATCTATACAGAGTCTATGTTCTCCAGAGGGCTTCCTTAAGAGTACAACACCGGAACTATATGAGGATTCACTGTGCGAAATAATTCCTTCCTTCAACAGATAGTCTATCTCTTCCTTCAAAGCTTTCTCCTTAGCAAACGGAATCGAATATGGTTTCATACAGACAGGTGTGGGGTCTATCAGTTTCATATCATATTCCAATAGGTTTGTATGCCCTGGTCGGTCTGTTAACACCTCTGCATGATTATTTAGAACCTGTTGCACTCTCTCTTTCTGAGTTGTCGTTAAATGTGTACTGATTTTCACCTGTGCTGCTGTCTCACAGGGGTGTAATGGATATTCAAATGATGAAAGTGGTTCCTTTTTCATCTCCATGGCGATGGACAAGGTCAACAAGTGTGTCTCTTCCTGATGTTCTCTTTCCAAATATTTCTTCAGGAGATTCACATGATAGATTTTTTCTTTCCCCTTCTTATCTATCTTATAATTTGTTCTAGACACCTTCTCTAAAACTGTATATGGACCTTGCCATCCAATCTGTAACTTATTCTGACTCCCGGGGAGAAGAAGCAGTACCTTCTCTCCCACAGCCAAATCTCTGTCTTTCGCCTTCCTGTTATAATAGGCAGCATGTTTCTTCCTGGCTTGTTTCAAATTTTCATTGGCAAGTTTCCAGCCAGTTTTTAAACGAGTGGTCAGCTCATTCACATATTGGTATGAAGATGTAATGTTTTCCTCTGCCTTTTCATCAGTCCACGTTCTTAACAAAGCTACATATGGACCTTTAATTTTGTGGACCTATTTGTCCATGCACCGGTATGGTCTCTTCCACTCGAAGCTCTATAGTGATGATTTTTCTTCCCAGAATTATCATGCATAAAACGACCGCTACCAATTTTTCTTTTGGGGCTTTCTCCCCACTTAAAATTCTTGATGAGAGATTTCCTCTCTACATCCTCTTCCTCCAGTTTGTTTAAGTCCGATTGAGGGATTTTCGGCTTATCCTGGGGTAAGACATCTTTTTGCACTCTCCGCATAGTGGCCATTGTAAAACAGTTAAGTGAAGCTTGTCCGTGAAAAGGGGCTTCCCATTCCCTTTGGTCCACTTTATCAAATCTATTTTTCTTTTTATTATCAGGCCTAATTTTGCCCCGTGGCGTGTCCAGGTCCTGATCAATGTTCCCACTTGTGGGTGTTCCCTCATGTGCTATGCTACACCTTTCTACAAAATTCTCAATGTCCCATCTTGCTTTGGGCCAATAATAATTGTGAGCCACCTTTTGAATGATGGCACCTATCTTCTCATGGTCCCCATCTGGTTTCACATGTAGGCTCCTTATTAAGTCTGCCCTATATCTCTTTGGAAGTACCAGCTGTCCTTGACCTTTGGATCTAGCTCCAGTCTTCCTATACATCAACTTGTTTTTCATGTAAAAATCTCCCTTGCCTGGAGTTGTATGACAAGTTGACAATTTCCTGAAACAAGGCTTGAGTGTTTTATCCCCAGCCTGTGCCTTCCTCATCTCTTCTGGAGTGGTATCTAACATAATATCCTCCTCCTTTCTTGAGGTCGACCTGACCTGAAGGGTGGCCATATACACAGGTTTCCTTCTGCAACGGTCAGTGTCATGATTGTTCATCTTACAATTCTTACACCACCTTTTTCCTTGGTTGAAAGATTTTCTTTCATCATATTTCCTTTCATCGAATTGTGGTGTTTTATTTTTATTTTCATACCGTGGCCTATCAAACTGGTGTCACAGTGTTGTCAAGTGTGGTGGAATAAATTAAATTGTTTATCTGTCTGTTGTTGTTATGACTTACACTTCATCATACACATACCCTAGACATATAACGTAGTCATCACAATATTCCAGAATAATTCTGACTGAGGCATACATATGTGGCAGCAAGTAAGGTATCTATAATACACTACTCTTATTAGATATAGATACCTTCACAGCTGATCTCAGTCAGTACACTAAGTCCCCTATAAATATTTATAACATCCCATTTTACCACATATATTGGGGTCTCGCCCTCGGGATTTTGAATCTTTCCCTATTACAAATATTGGGGGTAACTCACTTCAGGGAATAATAAGAATTAAAGGGTATCCTTGGGTGAAAATAAATAAGGTTGAGCTCACAGTGCCTGTGTTGTCCAAAGTTAATTAGTCATAGATACAATTGTTTAGTTGATTATTTTAGACATTTATCTGTTAGACAATGGCCGACCTGGCAAAATTTCGATCTGCTGCTGTACAGACTGCGAAAGAGTTAGGAATGGACGGGCAAATTATGATTTCTTATGTAACTGCTGAATGTGACAAATATATTGAACGGGAAGAAAGAAGATTAGAAAAAGAGGCCGAAAGAAAATTAGAGGCTGAGACTAAGAGGTTGCAGATTGAGGCTGAGGCTAAGAGGTTGCAGATTGAGGCGGACAAAGGGACTAAAGCATTGGAAGCCGAGGAAAGAAGACAGGCTGCAGAAAGGGAAGAGAAGAAATTAGCTGCAGAAAGAGAAGAAAAGAAATTAGCCGCAGAAAGAGAAGAAAAGAAATTAGCTGCAGAAAGAGAAGAAAAGAGATTAGCTGCAGAGAGGGAAGCAGAAAAGGAGGAGAAGAGATTACAAAGGGAACATGAGTTACGACTAAGGGAGTTTGAGTTTCAAGGCCATGCTCCTGAAAATGGTGCCAGTCCCTTTACCTCTGATGCTACTGCTAGCCAGGGAGCCTCAACCTCAGCTATGAATTTTCATTTAGATCATTTTGTTGAGAAAGACGATGATATAGAGAGCTATCTAAATAGGTATGAACTATTAGCTACCACATATGGGTTAGAGAGAGAAAGGTGGAGCTTAAAGTTATCTCAGGGACTTCGTGGGGCAGCTTATGAAGTTTTTGCAAAAATGAGCAGAAGTGATCAGGAAAATTATGACATGCTAAAGCAGGCTCTTTTGTTAAGATATGAAAAGAATGCAGAATTTTATAGGAAAAAATTTAGGAATGCTAAACTCCTGTCAGGTGAAACCTATCACCAGTTCTCTGCACGAATAGAGACATACTTGGAGAAATGGACTTCTCTGGGGAAAACCCAAGATCTTAAGGAAATGGTCCTTATAGAGCAATTAAGAGAGTCCATGGCTCCAGACCTGAGAAAGTTTCTCATGGAACAAGGTGCAGAGAGGCTCTGTGAGTTGCTAAATGTTGCTGAAAGGTATCAAGCAGCTCAAGCAGAGGTAACAGGTAATAAAAAGAAACAAGTGGATAACTTTAGGGCACCACAGAACTTTAATAAATTTGATCCTAGGGATCAAAACAAAGGTAAGCACCAGTTTGATAGGCCACGGTATGAAAATAAAAATAAAACCCCACAATTCGATGAAAGGAAATATGATGAAAGAAAATCTTTCAACCAAGGAAAAAGGTGGTGTAAAAATTGTAAGATGAACAATCATGACAATGACCATTGTAGAAGGAAACGTCCTCATTTTGCTGCTATGACATCGGGGAAAAAGGAAAAGAAGGTCAAACCTGAAGAATTACAGGAACCATACCACCCCCCAGTGTGTGAAGATGTCATCTGTAATGGTGTCACTATAAGGTGTTTATATGATACCGGTTTAGATTACGATTCCGTTGTGAGTTCTCACCTGGTGCAGGCCGATCAATACACCACAGAAACAGTGGAGATTCAAACTGCAACCAAGGATGTAGCTACCATGACACTTCCCGTCGCCCGAATAAAAGTGAAAACGCGATATGTGGAAGGAATCATAAAAGCAGCAGTGATAAATGAGCCAATCTACCCTCTGATATTGGGGTGTAGATATGTCTTCTTGGGGAATCCCAAGAGACCTGTGATATTGGCAACAGTGCAGACCAGATCACAGTCTAAAAAAGGAGGAGGATAATCCAATAAATACTCACCCAGATGAGATGAGGAAGGCACAGGCTGAGGACAAAACACTCAAGCCATGTTTCAAGAAGTTGCCCAAATCTCATACACCTCCAGGCAAGGGAGAGTTTTATATGAAGAACAAACTGATATATAGGAAGGCTGGATCTGAATCCAATGGTCACGGACAGCTGGTCCTTCCCACTTCATATAGGACTAAAGTGTTGGAACTAGGGCATGCGATTCCCTTCAGTGGTCATATGGGAATCAGCGCAACAGGACAGCGAATAGCTTGTCATTATTTCTGGCCAGGAATAACTGAAGATATCAAACGATATGTAAAATCCTGTCCAGAGTGCCAACGAGTAGCACCTAAACATTGGACTGCACCAGCAACTCTGGGGGAAATGCCCATAGTGGGAACACCCTTTGAGAGAGTTGCCGTGGATCTTGTGGGACCTCTCACCCGAACCAAGAGAAGGAACAGCTACATTCTGACTCTGGTGGACACTTGTTCTATGTGGGGAGAGGCAGTAGCCCTGTCATCGATTGATTCTAAACATGTGGCAGAGGCATTGCTCACAATTTTCACAAGGTTAGGCTTTCCCAATCAAATCTTGACTGATAATGGCTCTCAGTTCAAGGGGAAACTAACTGAAGAAGTTTTCAGGATCTTCCAGGCCAAACACTTCCATTGTAGTGTGTACCATCCCCAAGGGAACGGCCAAGTGGAAAGATTTAACGGCACGTTGATGTCGATCCTGAGAAAGTTGGCACACGAAAAACCAGATACATGGGACCAGTACCTGCACGCCGCCCCTTTGCTTATCGGGAGGTACCCCATAGTTCAACCGGTATGGCCCCGGCAACATTATTGTTTGGAAGGCCAATAAAAGGTCCACTCGAAGCTTTGTTAAGAACGTGGACTGATGAAAAGGCAGAGGAAAACATTACATCTTCATACCAATATGTGAATGAGCTGACCACTCGTTTAAAAACTGGCTGGAAACTTGCCAATGAAAATTTGAAACAAGCCAGGAAGAAACATGCTGCCTATTATAACAGGAAGGCGAAAGACAGAGATTTAGCTGTGGGAGAGAAGGTACTGCTTCTTCTCCCCGGGAGTCAGAATAAGTTACAGATTGGATGGCAAGGTCCATATACAGTTCTAGAGAAGGTGTCTAGAACAAATTATAAGATAGATAAGAAGGGGAAAGAAAAAATCTATCATGTGAATCTCCTGAAGAAATATTTGGAAAGAGAACATCAGGAAGAGACACACTTGTTGACCTTGTCCATCGCCATGGAGATGAAAAAGGAACCACTTTCATCATTTGAATATCCATTACACCCCTGTGAGACAGCAGCACAGGTGAAAATCAGTAAACATTTAACGAAAACTCAGAAAGAGAGAGTGCAACAGGTTCTAAATAATCATGCAGAGGTGTTAACAGACCGACCAGGGCATACAAACCTATTGGAATATGATATGAAACTGATAGACCCCACACCTGTCTGTATGAAACCATATTCGATTCCGTTTGCTAAGGAAAAAGCTTTGAAGGAAGAGATAGACTATCTATTGAAGGAAGGAATTATTTCACACAGTGAATCTTCGTATAGTTCCGGTGTTGTACTCTTAAGGAAGCCCTCTGGAGAACATAGACTCTGTATAGATTACAGGAGCTGAATGCTATTACAGAAGGACAGGTGGATCCATTGCCGGATACAAATCAGCTGTTTGCCAGACTAAATAAAGCTAAATATTTCTCAAAAGTGGATCTGAGTAAAGGATACTATCAGATTCCAGTAAAGCCTGAGGTTAGACCATACCTAGCTTTAGTACCTCAGAAGGACACTATGAGTTTAATAGATTGCCATTTGGATTGAAGAATGCGCCTAGTGTCTTCTCTAGAATGATGAGAAAATTATTGGACCCTCTGAATAATCCATGTATAACAAATTTCATGGATGATATCCTTATAGCAACAGAAACATTTGAGGAACACATTGACTCTCTGAAGATGCTGTTTGATCGACTTAGGGAAGCAAATTTAACAGCCCGACCAACCAAATGTTGCGTTGGATGTAAAGAATTGGAATTTTTGGGACACACAGTTTATCAGGGAAACATGACCCCTGACCCAAAGAATTTAGAGAAACTAAAGAAAGCCCCGAGACCACAAACCAAGAAGGACGTGAGATCCTTTGTCTCATTATGTGGTTTCTACCAGAAGTATATCAAAAACTTTAATTCCATATGTGCACCGTTAACTGATTTGACACGTAAAGGACATCCAGATCGCATTACATGGACACCACAATGTGAAATGACTTACCAAGAATTGAAGGAAAAGCTCACAAGTAAACCCTTTTGAAATTACCTGACTTAAGTCAAGAATTCATAGTAAGGACGGATGCCAGTAATATTGGGCTAGGTGCAACTCTACTACAGAAATCAGATGCATTGGATGGGGAATTAAGCCCAGTGGCATATGCTAGCAGAAAATTGAATAAAGCTGAAATCAATTACTCAACTAGCGAAAAAGAATGTCTTGCAGTAATATGGGCAATAAAGAAATTCAATATTTATCTGTATGGGAAGGCATTTAAGTTGCGAACGGATCACAAACCTTTATCGTTTCTAGCACAGGCTAGGCATGAGAACTCTAGGTTACTCCGATGGTCCTTGCTTTTGGCTCCCTATAATTTTAGCATTGAGTATATATCTGGAAAAACAAATTTGGGAGCGGATTTTTTAAGCCGCCATCCGTGTGATGAGAATCACCGTAAACCCCAGAAATAATAATAAATTTCTCTATGTGTATATAGAATAAAGGACTGACATATAATGTCTGTTTTAAGAGGGGAGATGTCGTGAATTATTCTAATCCCCATATATAAATTAAAACGTAAATGCAAAGCCTAACAAATAAATTTAATAAAAGGAAAGAAGAATGGTAAAGAACAGTGCTGTCACAATGACCGTACTTGAAATCCCCCTTGTTTTCTACTTCGTCTGCAAATTGTAACGCTTTCACGTTGATAGTAAAAGCCTACTGTATTATTACCCGCTTTCTTCAATGAAACGTGTACTGTATCACGCAGGCTGATCAATGACCTAGATTTAATATTTTATTCATTCCATACACGGCGTAACTAAAGACAGATGGACTAAAGGATAGAGAGAAGGGAGAGGCAGAAAGCCGAACACGTGCAACACTAAACACGCGTCGCGCGATACACAATTGCTGCCATCACGCGTGTAAGGCCACGTGCACTAACTTTATTTCAAATCGACAGTGATAAAATTCACTACCCTTCCCAGAGTTAGGTTTTAAAATCCTGAAAAACGCTTATTAGGAATTATGATATTATACCGGTTTACGTTTGAAAACATTACAGTACCCAGACAGCACATCTTCGAAACAGGAGGTAGAAGAAATTGCATATTTTGAACGCAGCATATTAGCTCTATTAAATATATATATTTGGGTTCCTTAGGGTTTGCTGACAAAGAATATGTAAAACGTTACGCAAATAGTCTAGGAATTACCAAGTTATGGCCAAAATAAAATAGTGGGGGTGCCTGACAGCATGAAATCATTTCTGCTCATAAAATTTTTTTATAACGTGTTTAAAAAAACATTACGTACGGAAATAGCCTACCATGTTAACTCCAATGTGATTGGAGCGCAACAAATGAAAGACTAAACACGATTGGTCGGACTATAAATACTATCTTGTGTTGTCAGGGGAAACGTGAGAAAGGGGTACTTTTTTGAAAAGATGTGTAGACATGGTTTCATTGGTTAGAGCTGCGAATATACACCATTCAGAGCGTCTGTTCATTGCCACATCTTGCAATAAACCTACTAAGAAGCAGTGCGTTGAGCACCAGTGTATATTTTTTTATAAAATAAAGCCTGGAACATCAGCAGATCGGAGTTGTGCTATATTCATTGCCATTCAACGTCACTATGTAATATTTCCATGAATTGTGGTAAGCTTGTAATATTCAATATCTTTTAATGAAAATTGAATGTAAATTGATAATTTATGTCTGTATATGTGTGTGGTTCAGTAGCGAACATGATGTAAAGCCTATAGGCTCCAGCCTGAACAGAAGGTGTCGGAGGAAAGTAAAACTGCATGGAATGGCCAAACAGTACACTGACACCTAGATTATTAACTAGAAAGAAATAATGCTGGAATTGCAGAGGCGTAGTAACCATTAGGGATGGAAATACTGGTATAAAGTGTTTCAGATGGAGCTGACAGTTGGCCTAACACTCTGAACTCAATGTTTGTGATGTATTGTGCTCAGTGTAAAAATAGAGTATAAATTAGTTCTGACGTAGAAGGTACAACCTTCTTGTTTCAGGGACCGTGGTCTTAAAGTTATTGAGCAGCACCTGGTCAGAGCTTTGCTGAAGCCAGAAGTGGACAGCATACTCCTTGGTCAATATAGCAACCAGTGGGGTGGCTCCAGAACTCATTACAGTTATCGAGCAGTGGAGTCTTTTACTGCAGTCATCACGCAAGATAAGAGAGTGTGGCCATGGAGCTCAACATTATGTACCCCCATCTTAAAATAACATTGTAACATAAAATTAAGAGGGGAAGTAAATTGTTTTAATACCAGGAACTGAGAACATCTCCAATACTAGTTCTAATAGAAACAAACTATTGAAGTCATGATGACAAATACCAACAGAGCTTGAACAAAACAAAACCAGTATTACCTCATATTACCACTACACAACTGACACACATAGGATACCATTGATAATATATGTCACTACATGAATCATATTAATAAATTCTGTACATATACCTTGTAATTAAAATTGATTGTGATTCCTGGTTCCCCTTGTATTTGAATCAGGACACATATGCATTCATGACAGCAATGAATACATATTGTTATTTGAAAAGTTATCAGTGACTCCTTTAAGATATCCTCTTAGAGTGTTTTATGTATGTGAGTGTCACAGTGTTGTCAAGTGTGGTGGAATAAATTAAATTGTTTATCTGTCTGTTGTTGTTATGACTTACACTTCATCATACACATACCCTAGACATATAACGTAGTCATCACAATATTCCAGAATAATTCTGACTGAGGCATACATATGTGGCAGCAAGTAAGGTATCTATAATACACTACTCTTATAAGATATAGATACCTTCACAGCTGATCTCAGTCAGTACACTAAGTCCCCTATAAATATTTATAACATCCCATTTTACCACAGTCAGCAAACCCTAAGGAATCCAAATATACGAATTTAAGGGAGCTAGGTGGCTGCGTTCAAAATGTGCATTTTCTACCACCTCCTGTTCACTTCAGTCCCCATGTGGTGTCTGGGTACTGTCATGTTTTCAAACGTAAACCCATCTAATGTCATCTTTCCCAATAAGCGTTTTTCAGGATTTTAAAACCTAACTCTGGGAAGGGTAGTGAATTTTATCACTGTCGATTTGAAATAAAGTTAGTGCATGTGGCCTTACACGCGTGATGGCAGCAATTGTGTATCGCGCGACGCGTGTTTAGTGTTGCACGTGTCTCTGCTTTCTGCCTCTCCCTTCTCTCTATCCTTTAGTCCATCTGTCTTTTATTTACGCCGTGTATAAAATGGAATGAATGAAATATTAAATTTAGGTCATTGATCAGCTTGCGTATCTCAAGGTTTTTCCAAGAAATACTGTACACGTTTCATTGAAGAAAGCGGGTAATAATACAGTAGGCTTTTACTATCAACGTGAAAGCGTTACAATTTGCAGACGAAGTAGAAAACAAGGGGGATTTCGAGAACAGTCATTGTGACAGCACTGTACTTTACCATTCTTCTTTCCTTTTATTAAATTTATTTGTTAGGCTTTGCATTTACGTTTTAATTTATATATGGGGATTACAATAATTCAGACAATAGTTCTCCCAGAGACATTATAAATATAATTAATATTAACCAGTCTTATAAAATACCTATGTACACACATTCCATTTTATTATGCCATATATTTATGCATTCCATTTATAACTCCATAACATTTCATATGTTCTGACCAAAATAAAACATTGGTTCATAACAAATAAATTTAGAAAAAATTTTAATATTGAAACTAAAACAGTCTGAGTTAGTTCACTGTGTTATAACTCTTATTAATATCATTAGACTTATTAATTATCTGTGTGTGTTTGTATATTCTACTACAACACATTACATTTCAGTACCCTAGACTTTTTTAACGTAGCTACATTCATAATAGTAAAAGAGATATGTTTGAGGTCGTAAGTGGTAGCAAGAAGGGCCTTCTGTAATTCACATCTACATTTATCTCAGGAGCCTTCACAGCTGACCTCATACATTACACTAGGTAACATAACAACCATACAATACCATCAAAACCACTACACCCGGGGTAGTATTATAGGGAGACTTAACCCTAGAGTAGGTATCAGAGTTAGAAATGAGAGATGGGAGAAGCTGGGGAATAGGGCAGACCCTGGAGAGATAGAAGAAGAGTAGAGAATAAAGGGACACGAAACACTAGATTAATTGCCATAATGGAGGATAACAGTAAGCAAAGAAATTACGGAAACCGCAATGGATTCTTCTTCCTTCCTCTTCTTCCTCGTTCGTCCTGAAAAGGACGTTGGTTGCGTTGTGTCTGTTTACACCGGAGTTGCGATATCTGCGCCTTTCGGCCGACACATCCGACTTCAGCACGGCATTTTTTGGGACCGGGTTTGCCTTCCCTCTTCGATCCCTACTCTCTCAGCCAGACTGCAGTGATGCAGCCTGTTTCCAGGACCACCACGTGAAGGTGGAATAGGGTCTTGGTCAGCTCACCGCAATGGATGGAGAGATACCTCTTATGGGTGGAATCAAAGAGCTAACAACCCGATTAAACAAATCAGTTAGAAAAATTAGAAGGATACGACCGACGCCGGCAGTTCCTGGAGAAGGCAAAGGGAAGAACAACGCCCGATTAAAGTGCTGTCTAGCGCTAGAGTGGAAGAATTGCAGAAGAAATTAAAGGCAGAGGAAGAACATAGAGCATTGCTGGAAAAATTTGTGTTGAAACATCAGGACATCTTCGCGTTGTCCGATGCAGAAGTGACGCAGACCCAGACGGTTGTTATGGAGATTGAGACAGATCAACAACAACCACCGGTGCATTCCATACCCTACCGTACACCCCTCAGAAGTAGGACAGTTATCGAAAGAGCTATTGAGGACATGTTGAGGGCAAGAATTATAGAAAGGTCCCGATCGGAGTGGTCCTCGCCAGTGGTGCTAGTTAAAAAAAAAATATGGGACATTTCGTTTCTGTTGTGACTACCAAGCGTTGAATAGAGTCACAATGGCGGTGACATATCCTCTGCACAGAATAGATGACATATTGGTACACTGGGCGGTTCGAAATGGTTTACTTCCCTGGATGCCAGATCTGAATTCTGGAGTATACCGATGTGATGCAAACAATGTTCACTGATGCAGTAATGCTTATGCAGCAAATCTGATGCAATAAGGCTGATATAGACATAGCACGAATGCGTGTTGGAAAGTTCGTCAAGGTGGACATCTGTGTAGCAGTGCAGACTTGTAACACAACATGTAACATACAAGAGTGTGTGTGGCATTCATCACATTGAAAGGTGTAGATGTAGGGTTGATGGAACCAACTGTTGTACGTGTTACAGGTATGGAGTCAATAATATAGGTGAACAGCTGTGTACGTTTTTCTCACCATTTATTATAGTCACAGCAACAAGACGTAGACAAATCCATGTAAGCATGACACAGGAACATGGCGGATATGAAGACAATTCACTACAAGTGCATGTATATAAGTTCCAATAAATATATGATTATCAATGTGTTGCAGACTCCAATTTAACTCTCATTCCACAACTAGCAGAAAAACCCCGCATTACAGAACGGGTAAATAACTGTATAAATATCCAACAGTTTCATTCTGACTTTTCTTAGCTCGCACTTCTTAAGTCAACCCCAAACATGGCGGGCGACGAAAATAGCATAGTCCATCCCTCTAATCGGACGTATCAAAGATAGGCTGTCCTTTCGAAGATAGTCTT
Source organism: Oreohelix idahoensis (assembly GCA_024509875.1). Lineage (NCBI taxonomy): Eukaryota > Metazoa > Mollusca > Gastropoda > Stylommatophora > Oreohelicidae > Oreohelix > Oreohelix idahoensis. The sequence continues at coordinate 40,385 of JAMPIV010012855.1, read as the reverse complement.
ATATAACTCCCTCGTACATCAGGCGAGTTTTCACTTTCAAAGTTATAATAGCAATAACTGATAATTCATCTGGTCTTCCACTCCAGATAATTATATATTAGGCCTCTATAAAACAGTAAACACTGTGGATTCCTCATCTGTAGACATAAGCGTCTAAGTTCAAAGATATATACCGCTAATCATGCGGGTTTTAGAATAACATCTATTCTCATGGGTCTCTGTGTGTAAATCTAAACCTAACGGTTTTAGATGGCTCCAACGAGCGTAACAAGTAGAATACTCTGCCTTTCAACCATTCGTGAGCTCTCGTCACCGGTTGACTCAAAATATGATCCTTACAAAGGAAGTGTGAAAGTTTCGTTTTTTACCTTGCCACGAATTCCTAACACAACTTAGAAGCAACTGCCGTCTTCCTGACGAACAGAAATAACACAGGGGACTTTCAATAACAGTGGAAGAGTTTCCATCCCCAGAGGCAATGCAGAGACGTAACCAGACATTTCGTCTGACAGACCCAGTTCAACAAAAACGGCCTCCCGCCGGAAATCTTTCCCAAAAACCCTCTAGTTTGGACATGCGCTGTTCGCATCCACCTCTGAGCTATGCAGTCAGCTGGTATAACCTTTTAGGGGAGTAACTACATATTTACTTTCCCTCAAAGGAAAAAATGAGTATTCGCCCTTAAATTAGGATTCAATGGAAATATTTTCAAACATAACAAGTATACAGACAGACTACATTATCAGTTATGAAAACTGCACGTAACAGTCTTACCACACCTCCCGGGAAAAAAAATGAAACATTTTTTTTAAAAATACATCTAGGAGTAACATACAATAGGCTCAGAACGCATGAATAATGCGCAGAGAATATATCTCATAATCTCAGAGAACAGTTAGGTGGAATCATGTGGGCATCTAGACAAAATGTCTGCCATCACATTATCTGATCCACTGATAGCTCGTACCGAGAAATGAAAAGGTTGAAAAGCAATTGCATATCGAGTAGACCTCGATCTCTTCAAATTCTTACTCTGTATAGCCGTAAGAGCTTTCTGGTCGGTTTCTACTATGAAATGTGCGCCTAGAAGGAATTTTTGTAGTTTGAGAATTGACCAGACAATAGCCAATAGTTCACGGTCTAAAACCGAGTAATTCCTTTCTGCCGCATTAACTTTTCTGGAGATATACATTACAGGATGCAGAGTTCCAGAGTACTCTTGCATTAGTGCCGCTCCAATCCCAGTGGATGAAGCGTCACTACGAAAAAAATGTCTTATCTTTAGTAGGAAACACCAAAATAGGTGGTGTTGAAAACATAGTTTTGATCTTATCCAGCGAGGATTGGCATTCCTGAGACCAGTGAACTATATTAGGAGACTCTTTCTTTAGTAGTGTAGAAAGAGGTGCCATGATAGAGGATAGATTCGGAATGAATCGTCCATAAAATTGTATAAGACCTAAGAGACTTCGCACTTGCTTTTTTGTCTTAGGAATAGAGATGTTAAGTATCTTAGTGATATTATGGTCCTCTGGCAGACTTGATCTTAAACGGACCAATAATGTCTATTGCCATTTTCTGAAACGGCCGAATAGGAATGTCTGCAGCCTGAATAGGCGCAGCATGGCGTGAACCTTTATATTTAACCTCTTGACATACTTTACAAGATCGACAATATATCCGTATGTCCTTGTTTACTAATGGCCAAAAGAAAGCCGCAAGAACTCTTGACTTCGTATGGGAAAAACCCATATGTCCAGCACACTGAGAGTCGTGAGCGTGCTGCAAAATTTTAACTCTCAAATTCTTGGGCACAAGAATCTGAGAATGACTTGACTTAGTGGAGTCTTGTACCATACGTACAAGTACGCCATTCTTCATTGTAATCCAAGATTTACGATTTGTATCCTTATTTGGATCACCTTTTGTTGCAGGAGTGAAGAATTTCTTTAGAGTGGGATCATCTTCTTGCTGTTTTATAAATGAGTCACGAGAAATTACCAAGGGATCATCTTGGTTTTGCACTTCATTATCTTCAGTAGATGAAGTTTGAGGCATATTAAGAGCTTGAGCTCTAGTGACTACAGCATTAGCAGTTTGCATATTTTGTTTTTCCCAAAAGGAAATTTGTTGCGGAGTGCATTCTTTGACTCCGTGAATACGACCGATGATAAGATCAGCGATCGGATTCGGCAGAAGACATGCGTGTACATCTCCTGTAAAGAAAGGAGTAGAAATCTTAATGAAAGCAGTAGAGTATTTCTCTAAGGTGCCACCAAATGTTACACATTTGACTACTTTTCCTGTGGCACGGGAAGGATCTACGAGTGACTGCCTAACACCAATTGTGGTGCATCCAGAATCAAAAAGAACTGAGACTGGATTATCATTTACTAGACCTTTATGTAAGACAAGAGAACCTCTTCCATCATGCGCGAGTGATGCAGGAAGAGCGGGAAGAGGATGGCCACAACTTAAAGTAGGCACCGTAGTTGGTTCAAATAATGTTTTGCATTGGGGGCACTGAGACGCTCTCCCAAAATCAAAAGCGGAACATGCCATATTATTAGCATCATTATTATCTTTAGTCTGTTTATAGGCTTCATGGGACTCTTGCTGTGCAGAGTTTGCCTGATAATGTGATTTATGTTTTTTGTATTGTGATCTACCTCGATTATTATTGCCTCTGTAATCATTATTGTTTCCTCTATTGTAACCCCTATTTGGGTTTGAGTCATAGTTCTCATAGTTACCATTATCATGTTCATTATAATGAGTATCTCTATAATTATGATCTTGTTGTCTCCATGACGGATAACTTGGATAGTTTCTATAATGACTTCATCTGCGGAAATTCCTATAATTGTGATAACCCCTGAATCGAGGGCTGTCGGCTCGTCTCCAGTTCTTCGAAGAAGAACCCTAAAATGATTGGTTACCTTGGTTTTGATAACTATTATGGTTACCTTTTTTATCAAACCTGTTTTGAGGTCCCTGAAATGTGTGTGAATAATTAGGATTGTATGGTGTTTCTGAAGCAACTGGCATACTCTCCTTAATCTTAATGTTGCCAAAAGCCATGTCAGGATGTGCAGTGACATATTGGGAACAATATTCTTCCATTTGTTTTAGTGTTTTGGGTTTACGCTCATGTATAAAGTCAAGGAATGGTTTATTTACACATGACATAATCTTATCCCTGAGCAACAAATCCATAAGTGCTTCATATGTTTTTTCTGTCTTGGATAGCTCAATCTATCGTGTAAATGTAAGACGTGCCTTTGCAATGAATTCTGAGAATTCTACTCCTGTCTCAGGCACCATCGTCTTAAACAAAAGACGATAACCTTCTTCTGTCAATTGATATTTTTTTATCAAGGCTGCTCTAATAACATCATAATTATCTTTATCAGCCTCTTCTACCAGACTTAAACTAGTCAGAGAATCACCTCTCAAATTCTCTGATAACTGATTTGCATGTTGTGATCTATCCACATTATGAGTTCGACAAGAACGTTCAAATCTATTCAGCCAGAATGTTATATCGTCACTGGAAGGATTGAACGGTGGTAGCTTAACCTTAAAAGTAGAAGGTTTACCATCATTACCAGGTGACTGATTAACTTTACTCATACTTGTCAACTTTAATTTTTCTATCTCAAAAGCTAAAAGTTTTTCCTGGTGTTCATGTTCCATCTTTGTTTTTCTCTCCTCAGCTTCTAATCTTTTATTTTCAGCATCCAATTCTAGTCTTTTGTTCTCAGCCTCTAGTCTTTTATTTTCAGCCTCTCTGTCTAATCTCTTTTGTTCAGCCTCAGCTTCTCTGTCTAATCTCTTTTGTTCAGCCTCAGCTTCTTTGTCTAATCTCTTTTGTTCAGCCTCAGCTTCTCTTTTTTGTTTTTCCATTTCCATTTGAAATCTCTTTTTGTCCACTTGCATCTGCAATTTCTTTTGTTCAAATTCTAATTCCAATCTTTTCTCTTCACTTTTTTGTTTTTTCTCTTCAGCCTTCAGTTTATCAATTTCCAATTTTTGTGCTTTTTCATATTGACTGGTAGCATACTCCTCCAACTAATCACCAGTCTTGCCCAGGGATTTCCCTTGCTCAATAAAGTAGTCTAAAGTCGACATAATGTCTAACAATATGTGACTAATATCTCTGAAATAACAAATTAATTTATTTCAACCAAACAGGAGCAAGTTTTTAACAAAAACTTGTATAATCAGCTCCTTTAATTTCAATGTCTTTTGAAGACAAGTCTTTTGTAAGAACTTGTATGATTATTTTACAATAATAATATCATCAGACATTTATATCATAAGTTCAATCAAAATGTCAATAGTGTATGTCTAAGTATGTGAACCAATAGCAAACAAAACAATAACAATAATTCGAAGAAAATATTCAAAACACTACGATAGCATTCGCAGAAGTCAACTAAAAAACTAAACTGAAGGAAATCTCACAAAGGATGTGATGATAACTTCGAAAATGTAAACAAAACAAATGACGTCATAGTGTATAAACATAAAGGTGTATAGAACTGAATGACAGGAAAGAGTAGACCTACAAATACAAACAAATTTAATCAAAACTAAAGAATAGAAAAATGTTACAAAAACAACGAAAAAAAGCACACCTCGTCACAACTAACACAAGATAGCAACAGCTGTCGCTTAGCAAATTTCACTATAGGAAATTTGCATAAACCCTACAGAACACTCTCAGTAGAAAACCTCTGTCACGTGGTATTTTATAAAGGAGTCACCGCCCAACCTGAATCCCGCTGAAAATATATACTAATATAATATACAAACAAATAACATGTAACATAAATACATAAATACATATAGCATAAGTATGAAAAGTTGTTGCAAACAGGCTTAGTTATAACATATAAAGTATAGTTTACAACATGAAATGGGCCACTTTTTGAATAATTATATTGTTCAATAGTCAAGAACAGTCAATATTCTAGGAATGACGTTCCAACGATGAAAAATATATTAATGATTCTGCTTCGGAAACTGTGGCGATGGTAGAATCGGATTTCTGTTCTTCAAAATAACAGTAATGACTAAAGTTCATGAAACTTGGCCTTCTAAACAGCAGTTTTGACAATCAACGCCGGGTACTTTGCATTCTGTAAAATAACGTCTGCGTAGAAAATCAGAGTCTCACAGGCAACGCCGGGTATTTTGCAATTTGATGAAGGTAACGTCTGTGTAGAGTCTCACCTCATAAACCCACGTATCTGTTCCACCACTGATGCAAACAATGTTCACTGATGCAGTAATGCTTATGCAGTAAATCTGATGCAATAAGGCTGATATAGACATAGCGTGAATGCGTGTTGGAAAGTTCGTCAAGGTGGACATCTGTGTAGCAGTGCAGACTTGTATCACAACATGTAACATACAAGAGTGTGTGTGGCATTCATCACATTGAAAGGTGTAGATGTAGGGTTGATGGAACCAACTGTTGTTCGTGTTACAGGTATGGAGTCAATAATATAGGTGAACAGCTGTGTACGTTTTTCTCACCATTTATTATAGTCACAGCAACAAGACGTAGACAAATCCATGTAAGCATGACACAGGAACATGGCGGATATGAAGACAGTTCACTACAAGTGCATGTATATAAGTTCCAATAAATATATGATTATCAATGTGTTGCAGACTCCAATTTAACTCTCATTCCACAACCAGCAGAAGAACCCCGCATTACAGAACGGGTAAATAACTGTATAAATATCCAACAGTTTCATTCTGACTTTTCTTAGCTCGCACTTCTTAAGTCAGCCCCAAACATGGCGGGCGACGAAAATAGCATAGTCCATCCCTCTAATCGGACGTATCAAAGATAGGCTGTCCTTTCGAAGATAGTCTTATATAACTCCCTCGTACATCAGGCGAGTTTTCACTTTCAAAGTTATAATAGCAATAACTGATAATTCATCTGGTCTTCCACTCCAGATAATTATATATTAGGCCTCTATAAAACAGTAAACACTGTGGATTCCTCATCTGTAGACATAAGCGTCTAAGTTCAATGATATATACCGCTAATCATGCGGGTTTTAGAATAACATCTATTCTCATGGGTCTCTGTGTGTAAATCTAAACCTAACGGTCTTAGATGGCTCCAACGAGCGTAACAAGTAGAATACTCTGCCTTTCAACCATTCGTGAGCTCTCGTCACCGGTTGACTCAAAATATGATCCTTACAAAGGAAGTGTGAAAGTTTCGTTTTTTACCTTGCTACGAATTCCTAACACAACTTAGAAGCAACTGCCGTCTTCCTGACGAACAGAAATAACACAGGGGACTTTCAATAACAGTGGAAGAGTTTCCATCCCCAGAGGCAATGCAGAGACGTAACCAGACATTTCGTCTGACAGACCCAGTTCAACAAAAACGGCCTCCCGCCGGAAATCTTTCCCAAAAACCCTCTAGTTTGGACATGCGCTGTTCGCATCCACCTCTGACCTATGCAGTCAGCTGGTATAACTTTTTAGGGGAGTAACTACATATTTACTTTCCCTCAAAGCAAAAAATGAGTATTCGCCCTTAGATTAGGGTTCAATCGAAATATTTTCAAACATAACAAGTATACAGACAGACTACATTATCAGTTATGAAAATTGCACGTAACATGTCTAATGACGCAAAAAAGAAGAGTACCTTTTGTACTCACATGGGCAGTTTTGGTTATGCCTTTCGGATTAAAGAGCAGTCCGGCCACATATATGGGATAAATAGATGAAGTGTTACAATGGATGCAAGGATATGCCATGGCCTACATTGATGCCATATTAATCCATACGGCAGGATCAGAAGAAGATCACTTAGAACATGTGAAACGGGTGTTAGAAAGGTTGAGACAACATACCATAAAATTGAAATTAAAAAAGTGTGAATTTTTGAAGAAGGAGATACGCTATTTAGGATTTATCATTGATAAAAACGTGACGAGACCGGACGATGAAAAAGTACAGGCGATTCGTGAGATACCTCCGCCAAAAATGTTAGGGAAACGCGTGGGGTTTTGGGGGCATTCACATATTTTATTAAAAATATTGCAAATTTTTCGGAAATAGCCGAACCCTTGACCAACCTGACTAGGAAGAATGTTCGTTTTAATTGGACGGATAAGTGTCAGGAGGTGTTAGAGAAATTGAAAAGAGCATTAACGGAAATCTCATATTTGGTGCACCCAGACCTGAAAGGGAAGATGATTCTGTATACGGATGCATCCGACACGACAATTGGAGCGTGTCTAGTGCAAATGAATAAACCAGGGGAAGACGACATCTTGCCGTACATAAACAACGAAAAACCTATTGTATTCTTGTCGCACAAATTAAGCCAGTCTCAAAAAGAATTAGGGAACCACGGAACAAGAGGCCTACGCTATATATTATTCGGTACAGAAATTAGATTATTACCTACGGGGAATGGAATTTACTGTACGCACTGACCACAAGCCATTGGTGACGTGGCTGACAAAGCAGAAAGAAAACTCTAGGAAGTTGCAGACATGGGCTTTGAATTTACAAGAGTACAATCTAAAGATTGAACACATAGCCGGAAAAAAGAACACGTGTGCAGATCTATTATCTAGAACGAGTTACGCACCAGTTGAAGGAGAAGTAGTTAGGGACGCTGAAAGGATAAATGAGGATATTAGCGATAAATTCTTGCAAATAAGTGCTGTAAAGAGGAAGTGGAATAAAAAGAAGCGAACGATGATGAAGGAATCGAATCAAAGGGGAGAAGAAGAGTTAAACCATGAGCAGGAAGGATTTGACATGGTAGTGGAACAGGACAAGGACATGAAACTTAAGGAAATAAAGACGAAATTGTTAAAGAATCCTGAGGAAGTAGAAAACTTCTTTATATGGCCAGAGGACGGACAAGTGTATTATGCAGTGAAGAACTATGAAAATAGGTGGGGGAAATATATTCCACAACAGTTGATAAAAATGGTCTTGAATCAATATCATGATGGGACCTCAAGACGCAGCAATAGAGACCGCAGTCAGCGACTCATAGCTTGACTGCCTGCGTCAGGACCAGCGAACCAGAGCTGGTCAAGACCGCACTCCACCTCCACGTGGTGGTCCTGGAAACAGTCTGCAGCTGTGCAGGCTGGCTGAGCGAGTGTGGATCGAAATGGGAAGGCAAACCCGGTCCTAAAAAATGCCGTGCAGAAGTCGGATGTGTCGACCGAAAGGTGCAGATATCACAGCTACGTTGTAAACAGACACAACGCAACCACCGTCCTTTTCAGGGCGAACGAAGAAGAAGAAGAATATCATGATGACAACGGACATGTCGGTAGAGATAAAACGTTGGACATTATTAAGCGAAGATATTTCTGGCCAGGTATGAACAAAATGGTAACGAAACATGTGGGAAACTGTGAGATCTGCAAGTTGAGGAAAATGAAACCCATCAAATGTCCACTTCAGGAGATGGATAGACCCCATTATCAGATGCAGAAAATTAGTATAGATTTATCTGGCCCGTATCCGCGAACAGCCGAAGGAAATTCCATGATACTCCACTTCTTGGACTGTTATACCGGTTGGCCAGAGAGTTTTGCTGTTAAAGATGGGACTTCACTTACGATTACTCGGATCTTAGTTACAGAGGTTATTCCGAGACATGGCTGTCCGAAAGTCATTCTTACAGATAATGGAAGGGCATTTTTGGGAAATCCATTTCAAGGGACGTTACAAAAACTAGGCATAAAACACATTAAAATTAATTACTATAGACCTCAGGGAAATGGAATGAATGAACGCATGCATGGCACCATAAATGATGTCATCAGTAAAATAAGTCAAGGGAGTACCGAGAACTGGGATTTATTTTTGACACAAGCCATGGAAGCAATTAGGTTCAATATAAATGAGAGAAGGGGGTTGTCTCCGTTCTATCTGTTATACGGGCGAGATACCACCTTTCCGATCGAGCAGATACTTAAGGACAGGAAACGATATTATGGAGAAGATTTCACCGAGATTATATTACAGGAGAAACATAAGGCGTATAAATTTGTGACTAAACATTTAAAGAAGGGGTTTGAGAGGCAAAAACGTTATGCGGATAAAAAGGCTAAGTTACAAGAATGTCAACCAGGCGATAGAGTTTATTACAGGAAGCATGTACGCCCCACTAAGTTTGATAACCATTGGATAAAAGGTTATGTTATTCTGGAGAGGACAACATTAATTAATTATAGGATATGGAATGAGAAATTGAATCATACAACAAAGGCTCACGTTCAACAACTACGAAGGGGTGACCATAGACCATTTATTGAAAAAACCAGTGCGGGAGGGAGAGAAAAGCAAGGAAGGAGAGCCACACTTGTAACGACTCCGAATACTAGTAATGAAGAAGAGAATCCAGGAGACGATTCGAGGATGGAAGACCCTTTTAGTAACCTAAATGCTAGAGTATGAATGGAATTGGTTAGGAACGAAGTAAAAATAAATTCAGAAATAGAAAAGAGAAAGGGAAGTATAGAGCACCAAAATAGTGATAGGGAGATTGATGGAAGAAGATGTAAATCAATTATAATGAGGAATACGGAGCAGTCAGAAGAAGGAGAGGGACTAACAGATGAAGAAAGTAACTGGGAGAGTGAGGACGATATCCCGTTGATGGAATATAAGAAGAGATTTCTGACCGATGATTGGGAGAGTGAGGATGATATTCCGTTGATGGAATATAAGAAGAGATTTCTGGCGGATAATGAAGAGAAGAACGAAGACGTGGAGCCAGAATGGATCACAGTTGATCAGAAACGACAGAGAGATCCTTGGAACATCAGTCAGAGAGGACCTCGGAGACACAGGGAGTGCTGGACGTTACAGGTATCAGAGGGAATAATGACCAGTCTGATGTATCGTCTGTATTGTCGGATGATTCAGCAGATTATGACAGACGACTCCAAAGATTGAGAGATGGAAACCCGTCGGAGACGAGGCAAGGAAAGGAGAATAAGGTTAGAGGTTCCAAGATGTCCACAATGGAAGAGATATCTGCATTGTGTGCAAAGAACGATAAGGAAATTGAAGAATTAGAAACCAGTAAGAACAGGATGGAGGTAGCTAAGGATATTAGGAAAACAAGCAGAGGTTGATGTAACGACGGATTTAAGAAGGAAGAAGTTGAGAGGAACTCAAGAAATCGTAGTAAAAGAGAGGACGAGGAAGAGATAGCGGCACATTGGCCATACATCCAGAAAAAGAATAGAGAGCGGGAAGTAGAGAAGGGAGTACAGAGAGCTAAGAGTGCTTCGGAGAAGATGAAGAAAATCGTCAAGGTGGGAGAACTAAACACAGAGGAGCTAAAGAAGGTGATAGAAACCATCATAGGACGGCCTGATTTTAACTTATCAAGAAGCATGGTGTAGAGATTGCTAGAGGAAAGGTATCATACACACTTTTCAGGAACAAGAGACGAAATAGATATGGTTCTGACGAAAAAGTTAAATGACGAAAACATGAAGAGAGGACAGAGAAGGATAGAGCAAGCAAATCGTGATCGAAGTCAAAAAAGGAATGAAGGAGGAAGCAAATATAGAAGTTGCTAAACAGATTTCGTGGGAGAGAGGTAGGGACACGGAGGTCAATGTGGCGAAAATAATGGAGTTATGAGTAAGAGAAGTAGAGAGACATTAATGATGAAAAAGGTTGAGAATGATATTAATTAAGTTAGGGTAAAGGTCATGAAAAATGACGAGGACAGAATGCGAAGAAGAAGAGGCCATAAGAAATGGCGAAATTAAGAGTGAGTTGAGAGATCAGACGCTAAGGTCTGAAGAGCCATAAGAAAAGGCGAGCATAAAAGAATGGTTGAGATAATTATGAGAAAACTGAGGAGTGACAAACCCAGGGTGCAAGGTAAAATTAGGAGAGATAGTTCCAGAGAGGGAACGAGATTAAGTGGTAGTGTGGAAAACAGAGATGTTGCGGCGATTGCTGAGGTCTTGTAGAGACTTGTGAAGAGATAGGCTTCTCCAAAACCCAGGGTGTAAAGTAAAATTGTGAGAGGGTATAGAGAACGAAACGAGATAGCGGGTAGGATTAAGAAAGGAAAGAGGAATGAGAGAATATTGAGGACTGCTTATGGCAGTTATAAGTACAAGATGGGGCGATAGCTAATTCTTGTATAAGGGCATAAATAGGGTCCAAACGGACTTGTGTGAGCTGAGTTAGGGAAAACGATAATGCACATACCGCAGAGCAAGGGGTGAAAACATAGATGCAGTGGCGGAATGACAGGAGGAGGACCATAGAAGTAAGGAACAAGACGAAAGGAGGGACCGGTGAGAGTTGTGTTCCTTAGTGGGAATACAAGTCGTTAGGAGAAATGAGTATAAGTTGAGGGGCTGAGTTGTGGTCGTGGCGAGAGACGAGTGTAGGTGAGGGCTGAGCTATAAGTGAGTGGCAATTGTATATTAAATTGAGAAGGTAAACTTGTTGTAAATTATAGGTTAAATTGATAATTAAGAAGTTAATCATGTTATTGCTTAAGTATTAGCATTTGTAAAGAATTAGTTTATTAAGTTGGTTATGGGTAGTAGTTAGTTACTTGCTTATCCTTTACAGGACGTGGCAATCAACCCCAGCTTTTATTGGCTGTTTGTGATTTTTCTAGACAATTTTTTCATTCAGTAGTTTGCCATTGCTTTCTGAACGGTACGGCGCTTATACCATTGTTAAAAATCTACACAAAGCGATCTGCTACCAAACCGCCTGCAGCAGGTTTCGAACCTGGTATATCTGGATTATGAAACTGCGTTTATATCCATTAGGCCACAGACGCCGACATGGGTAGTAGTAGGAAGGGGAATGTTAGGGATCTGTGAGAGATAGGGCTTTAGAAGAATAATGCTTTAGACATCATTTTTTTCTTGAGGGACCCTGGGGTGTATGTCACAGGAGCAGTGACATACGGGTCGATATGACGAAATAAAAAGGAATAAGGGACCGACTATAAGGAGGGAAGAAATACTCTCGATGCGGGTTGCGAAAAGGCGAAGGATTCGAGAGACCAACCACGTCATACGGAACAACGATGACGACACACACAGAGACACACTAACAAGGTTACAAGATGAAGAACGAACCAGAAGGCCGTCCCATCTAGTCAAGAAGAAAAGACCAAGAAAATGAAAGAACTGAGGAACAAACCAAATGACAATTAAACCTATTATGGCCGCCTGGCCCACAAACATGAAGTACAACATCTTGAACAACCAAGAAACGAATAGAAGGGGTAAGTCTGTTATTGATGAAGAGCGTTAGACAAAGAAAGAAGGGGGGAAAAAAGGTGACCTGTATGTCAAACGATGGTTAAGACGAACGCCTATCCAAAGGATCTTGGGATGGGAGAACCCTAAATAATGAATGATGTCTAATGGTGTGAAAGAACAGGTCAGATTCTGAAGCAACCTAAAACTTGAACTGGAACTAAATAAAGAACTGTTAACTTTTAGACAGACTGTGTATTCACTGTGTGACTCTATTGGGGTCTTAATTTTTGATTCATTGGTCCAACATGTTGAGGTTGTTAAATTTGAATTCTCCATTCACCCACCACTGTCCACCAATAAATTAACCACTATACGATCACTACCAAAAACGGGCCAACAAGGTGACAGAGACATATTGAAAGACGCTGTGACATGTGAGGTTGGAGGTCTAGTGACGAAACGGAGGCGCTGTGACATGTAATGGTGGTGAAGTGTTGCCGTTTATCAGGATTCCGAATTACTGAGATTTCTGCGGATCCAGACGAGCATATTATCTGTGACACAAGACAACAGGAGGCTGAGACGCTTGGGAGTCATGACCCAAGTG
>JAMPIV010012855.1:0-12500 GCA_024509875.1 Oreohelix idahoensis | reverse complement strand
ATGTTATGATTCTCTGAAGATAGAAAGAAAGAGCGAGACGACGATCTACTACAGTAAGTAGCGGCTGATGTGAAATATATTTACTTTAAAACATATTTATTTAACTTCATGCCATTATGATGAAAAATAATATAAAATAAAACTGGTAAATTTAGATTATCTAAATTTTCAATCATCCTTGAATATCACTACGAGGTTCTCCGAGTGCCCAAAACAATGCTTATAATGCCACCAATGGTACGCGTGCCGTCTCTTAAGAAAAATACAATACATTAACCAGTCTAGGATGAAAACCGCTGCCATAACTGCTACCACTAGAAGATTAATACTTACTGTTGCCTCCAGGTAGCCTCGCTGTATCATCATTTTTTTTCCTTGAAAATAGCTGTGGTACGAGGCATGGCTCAGAGGCTTTTTGCTCAACAAGACAAGCCCGGGAGAATTCAAGCGTTTAAACTCATCAGGTTTCCCTATGCACCTTGTGAAGATTGTACTTAACAGTGTTAAGAAAACATTCAAATAAATAGTTCATGTTGCATTTTTCCTAACGACCAGCATCTTTGTTAGCTCTAATTTCTAATCAGATTGGTTGTATGTAGCTAAGATGTCTAGTAATATAGGATATATGTAGCTCTGACTTCTAGTAATTTAGGATGTATGTAGCTCTGACTTTTAGTAATATAGTATGTATGTAGCACTAACGTCTTGTAATATAAGCTGTTTTCTTTACTCTGGCTTCTAGTAATATAGGATGTATGTAGCTCTAACGTCTTGTAATATAAGCTGTCTTCTTTACTCTGACTTCTAGTAATATAGGATGTATGTAGCTCTAACGTCTTGTAAAATAAACTGTCTTCTTTACTCTGACTTCTAGTAATATAGGATGTATGTAGCTCTAACGTCTTGTACTATTAGCTGTCTTCTTTACTCTGACTTCTAGTAATATAGGATGAATTTAGAAATGACTTCTAGTAATATAGACAATATGCAGATCTAACTTCTAGTAATGTAGACTGTATGCAGCTCTGACGTCTAGTAAAATAGGTTCTATGCAACTCTAAATTCTCTTATTATAGGTTGCATGCAGCTCTGATGTCTAATAATATAGGCAGCATACTGCTCTAACTTCTAGTAATGTAGGCTGTATTAAGCTCTGATATTTCATAAAAAAGAATGTATACAACTCTAACTTCTAGTTGTATAGGCTATATATAGCTCTGACGTTTACAGATATAGGTAATACAACACTCTGACGTCTACAAATATAGGTACTACTACACTCTAACGTCTACAATTACAAAAGTAGGCAATACAACACTCTGACGTCTACATATATATGCAATACAACACTATGGCGTCTACAAATATAGGCACTACAACACTCTGAAGTCTACAAATATAGGCAATACAACACTCTGAGGTCTACAAAAAAAAGGCAATACAATACTCTGACGTCTACAAAAAATAGGCAATACAATACTCAGATGTCTACAAATATAGGCAATACAACACTCTGACGTCTACAAAATATATGCACTTCAACACTCTGACGTCTAGTTTCTCTGCTGCAACCGATAGTTTTTTTTAATCAATCTGAACTCTCTTAAAAACGAAACAAAAACTTAATTCAAAGAGCTCGACCAAGAAAACTGGCCTCCCGTCTTCAGAGCCTAAAATTATCGACCAAGAAAACTGTTCCCTCGTCCTTTAAGAGTTAATATTTAAAGATGACTTTATTTTTTTTTTCGGCCAAGCTTAAGCTGATAGGTGAAGAAAAAGTTAGCTAACATCGAAACATAATAAAAATATGTAAAAAAAGGAGAAAAGAAACACACTCACTCGGCCAGAGACACAGATTTGGCTTTCGACGTGAACACCGCACACGATATGCAGTCAGCACTGAGATCTTTGCTTCTCAGAATGTCTCCACATTCTTTTCGTAAACATTGTAGTCCGGCTTCTCCCGAGGTATTTAATAACTTAAAACAACCTGGAGAGAAATATCTTTGTCCCTTACCGCCGTTCAAGGTATGTAATAAATTCAAACTACCTGCATAGAGATATCTTTTTGTCTTATCGTCGTTCAAGGTTTGTAATAAATTAAAACTACCTGCATAGATACCGTAAACTGGGGCTACTTTGAACAAAATGAAACTGATTTTGATGTTCTAAATTATATCATTTGCATTTTGGACTTTTTTGACAGAAGAGTACCCCATTTTTTCTTCACTCACATGGGAAGTAACCAGTCAAAAAGAAAAATCCAGGTTAAATATAAGTTTATCAGCAGTTACAGACCATTTTATGGTCTGTTCAAAGAAGCCCCATTGGAGGGGCTACTTTGAACACAACATTTTAGCTTATTTTGGACATCACCCAAAGACCACAATAAACAACACAGACAATTTAAAATAAAACAAATAAATCAAATGAGCCAGTCCAAACTTTTATTGAGTGGAAACTGTATAAGGACAAAATCACTATTATTTAAATAAGGAAATAGGCTACAGAGCGAACATGAATAACAAACACGAAACAAAACAGAGAACAGAATATGAAGTAAATTAAGAACACAAAGAAAGAAAATGAAAGAATGAACAAGCTATGAACAGAAGTCACATGTGTATGTGTCTGAACCTAGCTGCAGCTCTGCACAGGCTTCATGGCACCACATTTTACACTTTGAACACTGAATCCAGTCTTCGACTGGAGGATCTTCATATGGCTCGTTACACACTAAGCAATTAAAGGTGGTGGACTGGCTTGTGCACTGATCTAATGACACCTTTTGTGTCGTATCGTCGTTCAAGGTGCGTAATAAATTCAAACTACCTGCAGATATTTATCTTTGTGTCGTATCGTCGTTCAAGGTGCGTAATAAATTCAAAGTACCTGCAGAGATACAAATGTGTGTTGTATCAAACAAAAGAGTCATCTTTCCACCTTTTGTTTCACCGACTCTTGAAAAGTCACGCTATGTCTTCCTGTCACGCGAAATCCATCTCTTCTTTATCCAGTGGTGGTCTTACTTGTTTGTTTGTTTGTTTGTAACCTGTGATATATCTTTAATATCCTGTTCAACCTGACCCCAGTCAGCCCTTTGTTACAACGGCCACCCCCCGGGAAACGGCTTTGATAGGCCGGCTAAACGAGGTGAGGGTAGCCGACTGGTTATAAACCTTCGGTGAGTTAGGGTCTGCCTACCCATGCATGCGAAGACTGGATTCGGTAGACTGCGAGGAAGAAATCACCTGTTGGTTCAACGGACATGACGGCGATTACCAGCAACGCGCTGTGGAGCGTAAGGAGCAGGGCGAGGCACGTAGAAAGCCCTGGTCATCCACTGCACCTGACTTCATCTCCAGTCGTCTTGACTTGTCTTGCCACTGGATTAAGATGGACCCAGGCGAGAGAGTGAGCTCGACGAATTGCGCAACTCTTCCTCACTTTAAACCAAATCACTGCGCAAGTCACTCTTTCATCCTGGGAAGCTGCTGCGCAAGACCGAACTGCTTGGCGCACATCTCTTCGTAAAGGTGCAGCGGCATGCGAATCATCCAGAAGAGCAGCAGCGGAACAGCGGAGACAAGCTAGAAAGGACCGTGTAATAAAACCTTCACATGATGCAAACATTCCCTGCCCACACTGTCCGAGATTTTTCCAGGCCCGCATCGGGCTCATCAGTCACCTTCGTACCCATAGACTAACCTAACATATTACTAATAATTAGATAAACAGAGTGGTCTTCATCACCCGTGATGGACGAACAACAACAACATATCTGGGGTATTTTGTGTGACCTTTGGCCGCTATTCCAATCCGTGTATTCTACTCACGCACCAATTCACAAAGCCTGTACATTCTTGATTGTTGGTTTGTTGTTCTCCATGTTTCAGAGCCATACAATAGGAACGTTATGATGATGATGACAATAGGAACGTTATGATGATGATGACGATAGGAACGTTATGATGATGATGACAATAGGAGCGTTATGATGACAATAGGAACGTTATGATGATGATGACAATAGGAGCGTTATAATGATGATGACAATAGGAGCGTTATGATGATGATGACAATAGGAACGTTATGATGATGATGACAATAGGAGCGTTATGATGACAATAGGAACGTTATGATGATGATGACAATAGGAACGTTATGATGATGATGACAATAGGAACGTTATGATGATGATGACAATAGGAACGTTATGATGATGATGACAATAGGAACGTTATGATGATGATGACAATAGGAACGTTGTGATGATGATGACAATAGGAACGTTGTGATGATGATGACAATAGGAACGTTATGATGATGATGACAATAGGAACATTATGATGATGATGACAATAGGAACGTTATGTTGATGATGAGAATAGGAACGTTATGATGATGATGACAATAGGAACGTTATGATGATGATGACAATAGGAACATTATGATGATGATGACAATAGGAACGTTATGATGATGATGACAATAGGAACGTTATGATAATGATGACAATAGGAACGTTATGATGATGATGACAATAGGAACGTTATGATGATGATGACAATAGGAACGTTATGATGATGATGACAATAGGAACGTTATGATGATGATGACAAAAGGAACGTTATGATGATGATGATGACAATAGGACTGACGACATTTGAGTGGAAGATGCTGGTTTTCCTCCTTAAAGAACAGAAAATACCGATAAATTAGCAACGCAGACTTGTCCACATTGCTGTTGATGATTTTTGTGACTTACGCGATCAGCTAGCCTAAACCCCTGTACCTGCCTCTTACGACATGCGTGATAGATTTCAATGTTACTATTCTTTGCTGTCCTATCGGGCGCCATTAAAAACAAGGGTGATAATCAACTGAAGTTAGTAATCACTAGTGCTAGGAATTTAATGACCCAAAACTTGATGGAAAAATGACTTATAAAAAAATGCATTTATGACCCAAAATAGTCACACACAAAAAAAAAAATGCCCTATAAAGTAAAAAAAAAAAAAAATGATCTAACTAACAGCTTTCTTTTCCACTTTCCGAGCTAAACTAAATTTATTTTGCATTATTAAAGAAGAAAATGGAAGGCATAAAAGAAAACAAAAAGAACATAACAAATAGAATTTCGTTTCTTGCTGTTATTGTGCCAAACTGAACTTCTTTATGTTACTAACCAACAGAATGACCAATTAAAAAAAAAGCAAGGAGAAAACGTTTTTTTTTTTACATTATCTGTGTTGTGATAAACGAGCGCCAAAGCCTTTATCTGTCAATCTTTTCCTACATCTCTTTTTTTTTTCTCCCACATTTGCGCTCTTTCATTCCACATTGGCTCTTTCATCGTTTTCTAGTAACCTTTAATCATGACTGGACTTTAAACGGGAATCTTGATTAATCATATCTGGTATCTAGAGAACCACATTTGTTCTGTCATCGGTTTAAAAGAAATTCATTTGATTGAGTCCCCTACCTGGCATCATCTTTTGAAGTCCACATTGCCTCGTGATAAATCTCGTAAAACACATCTGGTTTCATCAAAATCAGACATCTGGGCATGGTACGATTTCTGTGGACTATTGTTAACTTTGAAGCGAGCGCGGCTGACACAAAATATGCTACTGGACAAAAGTTAAGGCCCACCAAGAAAACCTCCACTATGGACCAATTAAATGCAACCATGTGTAAACAATTTATTACAAAATAAAGTTGATTCATCCTTGGAAAAGATCAGTCAAGTGTTTTTTAATAATGTGTGACTTACTAACAAAAAGAAATTCAACTAATTTTTTCACCTTTTGAACTAGTGGGGCGTGTTGCAAAAACCGCGAGTTTTTGCAGCAACAATGGCAATTTTCACGTGCGGCTTAAAGTGACCCAGTTTGTGGACATTTAAAAAAAAATTTACCTAGTGCACACAGAAATGCATTTCTGTGAGTTGAATGTCTTTTTGTTAGTAAGTCACACATTATTAAAAAACACTTGACTGATCTTTTCCACGGTTGAATCAACTTTATTTTTTAATAAATTGTTTACACCTGGTTGCATTTAATTGGTCCATAGTGGGGTTTTTCTTGGTGGCCCTTAACTTTTGTCCAGTAGTATATTAGTCTCTTTATTGCTCCGCCGCTGTCCATACAAGCGATGGGTCACCACATTGGGACAATGGCGCGGGAAAACGCCCAGCTTGGCCAGGTGAAGAAGTCTTCTCATGCTGTTTAAACCAACTTCTATGTAATACAATAGGCGGCGCCACAAAGGGACTTGTTAGCCTGCTGGCGACAATGGACCGAGGTAAAAAAGGCCGCGGCCAACACGCGGAGCGATAGACAAGCAGAGAGTGATATGACAGTTGGAAGGCGGGGTGACACTTTTGCGTTGGCAGCCAATTATCTCAACACCTCGCTGTCAGGCAAGCCCGGCAACGAAAGTTGGTCGCGAATTGCCCCACCCACGTTTGGTCTGACAGGGGACAAGAAAGATCATGGGAATGAGTGACCAGAGGACATTTTTCGTTCGTCACTTAAAAAGGAATATTGATCGCCCACGATTAAGAAGGTGGACGCAGCATTTTTCGTCACGTGTTCAGTACATATTTAAGTCACGTTCAAATCACTCGAAAGCTTACTACAGGAGTTAAGCTAAAGTTCACAGTTGATTAGTCATATCAAGTTCAGCTCCATCGGAAGCGTACTATCTGAAGTCAAGCTAAAGAGCTCAAAAGTTGAATCTCATATTTATACCAAGTGCAACATACTCTAAAGCGCATTCTATGAAGCAGACTCCAAAGTATATTTTATGAATCACGATTACATACTCAAGATAAAGAGTCTACATATCAAGAACATTACGTGAAGATGTCCAGTCTGTCCAGTACCCTCCGGAGATTAGACAACAGACATTTTCATACTACAGCTGTTAACTGTTGATCAACGCTACAGAGATATTGTTAAACAATGAATCTTCTTCTTCTTCTTTGATCCTTAGCCGCCGACCGTCAAAGCAGTCAGTGGCCATTACGCCTTGTGGCGTCTTGTAAGGCAACAACAAATTGATTCCACTTTGCTCGGTCGGCGGCCATCCTTCGTACAGTGCCCCAACTCTGGTTCATTCTTTGCATCTCAGCCTCCACAGTCCTCCGCCAAGTTGTTTTTGGTCGGCCTCTCTTTCGTTTTCCTTCAGGGGTCCATAGCATAGCTGTTCTTGTGATGGCATTGGGGTCTCTTCTGAGGACATGGCCAACCCAGCTCCAGCGTCTGCCAGCTATGATGGTGTGCATGTCCTCTTGCTTGCTCCGAGTAAGCAGATCTTGGTTGGTGATGATATTCGGCCAAAAGATTCGGAGAATTTTTCTTAGGCATGTTGTGTGAAAAGAGGACAATTTCGACATTTCCTTCTCTGTAACTCTCCAGCTCTCCGCGCCATAGAGAAGCACAGAAAGCACACAGCTCTGATATAATCCTAATTTTGTGCTTGTGCTGTACTGAGAGGACTTCCAGATGTTGCTTAGACTAAAAAAGGCTGTTCTTGCTTTGTTCATTCTGTTGTTGATATCTTTGCTTGCTCCGCCGACTGGTGTTACTATGCATCCTAGGTATGTGAAGGCATCTGTCTGTTCCAGTTGCTGATTCCTTACTGATATGGGCTCAGGGTTGCTCACATTGAGTGAATGGACGGTATATATCAACGTTCTCAGATTTTCACAATGAAAAATAATTTTTTATTTAAAAAAAATTTGCTTCGTTTTGGCGTCGCGAGCACCGTTCAATATAGACTCAGGGTCCATCGGTTATATTAGGGCGCATGAAATATAAAAGACCTTGTGGTCTGGTTAATAGATTCTCAAAAGAGAATAACTTTCTATTGTCTGCCAGCAAGTTTTAAACACTGAAAAGCTCCTTTCCACTAACGCTGACACCATAGGATGATACTTTAAATAAGCTACGTCATTTGTTTCCAAGTTCGCTAAATATTCACAAAGATAAAAATGTGAAATTAAGCACCGCTTTTCATATCCCACATTTTTTTTCAGAACTTGTTCAATTATCTTTTGCACAGCCTGTCCCATGTCTCCATTCACACTGTGTAAGTCACTAACTATTTTCTTCATCAAATCTATCTAATCCACTAATAGAACTGCTGACTTTTCTAAGGAAGTAATCGCACCAAGCAGAAATCCAAAATTTGACATTATGTAGAAACATTAATCAGCAACATTTCTTTTCATGGGATTTAGGAAAATTGATTAAACAGCTTTGGGAAAACAGTGAAATAATTTGTACAACGAAAATGCTGTAAAATGACCGAATAATCTCAAAACATGCCCTAACATGCCAATAGTGGCAAAAAATGCAAAAAAATGTCTAAACAAAGGCTTCATAAATCACTTAGTTCTTTATGAAACACATTTATATTTAACTAAGCAACGTTTTGGTTAAGCACAATCATTAAAGTCCTAGCCCTAGTTATCACTAATTTGAAAGCCACAACATAGGCTCAAATCACATTTACAAGACGAATAATATATAGAGGTAAACAATGTAGAAAACTAATCATATACTAACATTCTCAAAATAGGTGTTATAAACAATAATCCTCATTATCACATCAGATGGAAGTTGTTCATATTTTTGTTGTGGCTTTTCCTTGAAATACGATAAGAAACGGTCAGTGACAATAGAGTGTGACAAACGGTCAGTGACAATAGAGTGTGACAAACGGTCAGTGACAATAGAGTGTGACAAACGGTCAGTGACAATAGAGTGTGACAAACGGTCAGTGACAATAGAGTGTGACAACAGGAAAAAACTGATACAAGAGGAATGCCAGTACAATACAAAGATGTCCGGTTACTAGATAATTTATGATCATAACCAGAAGAGCAACACAACATTTATCGTCGACGGTAATGAATACAAGTTGAGAGACACGTGATTGTCTAAGGCAAGTGGCATGGCACTTGTAACTAATAAAGTGTTATCACCTACAAACTTACTTACTTAGTCGTTCCCCTTCTACCCTGAGGTGTAGAGGTTTGGAAGCGAGAGCGCCAGACTATCCTATCGGATGTCTTCCTCCTGGCCTGGTTCCATTCTAGTCCACGGTCCTTCAAAGATTGTCTTATGTTGTCCCCCCAGGGGACTCTGGGTCGTCCTGGGGGTCTGGATCCTTGGCTCTTTGTTTCCCATGCTTGTCGAGGTAGCCGAACTTCTCCCATTCTGCAGACATGGCCAAACCATCTTAGTTGGGACTGTTCTACATGGGTCTGCAGGGGGTGGGATTTTAGGCCTTGACGTATCGTCTGGTTGCGGACCATGTCTCTTCCTGTTACTTCATCCACCTTTCTCAGATCCCTCATTTATGAGGTTTGGATCTGGCTTTTGGGGGTTGTAGTCATTGCCCATGACTTGCATCCATATATCAAGACTGGGACATAGGTGGAGCTGTATATAGCCATCTTCGTTTTCTTACCAACCTCTCTCTTGTTGAGGAATCCTCGATTTATGGCCTGAAAAAGTCTCCCAGCTGCTGCTTTTCGAGTAGCAAACTCTTCTTTGATGCCACCATTTCGGTCCCACTTTAAATACATCGGAGCAATTATAGACCGAAATGGAGGCCTCGCTTACAAACACATAAATAAATAATTAAAAAATATATATAAAGTATTACCGTTGGCTACAGCACAAGGGACCACAGAGGTTGAGAAATAATGCATATCGGAATCAGAACACGCTCGACTCCGCGCACATGTTTGTCTTTGCTTTCGCTGGCAAGAGAGAATGAAAGATATTGTTATAAAGAAAATTTAAAAAAAAAAAACAGAATTAAGTAATATTGTAATAGTAGGATTTGTAGTGAAATTGACAGAGATACAACGGTAAAATACCTCCAAAGATAACATTTAAGGATAAAAACATAATGCGTAGGCTGCGAATAGTACATGATCGCCTAGACCGCGGGTCATCATCCTCCATAATAATTGACTTGCTAGACAGGAGGGGAACGGCGGATCAAAAAGGAAAAAAATATGACTGGAAAGATTGCGTGAGACTGGAAAGGCTAAGGAGACGCAATTGGGGGGGGGGGGGGGGGGGGGGGGAACGGAGAAAAGTCACGTTTCCCAAGTTGACATAAAAGTAAGCAACTCGACAGAAGGGACCATAGATATGTTACGCCACAGTCATTTATTGGACGCTTTTGCGCGATACCAAGCCTTTGATTTGAATTCAGCGGCAGAACGCAGATGTTTGGAATATTACAAAAATTAAAAAGTAATTTTTTCTTAATATTAATGTTAGGAATATAAAAATTAGCTGGCCGGATGGCCCATTCTGAGCAGTGAACTAATATGTTCTTAATTTTACAAACGGATAGATAATATTGAAGATAATGACAAAAGACAGTGTTGTTCACATCATCGACAGACTGTATTGAATCTAAAAGTGTCGCTATTTGCACAAAAAAAACACGACCTCGAGACGCAGGTGTTCAAATCTACTTAGTATGGAAGAGAAGGGATTTTGTGGTGGCTGTGTCTAAAAATAACTTTTAACGACAAAATTTTGGAGGGGAGAGAAAGGTTGGTTCAAAAATCAAGTACATTTTTGTAGAAACACAAGTAGAGACGGACAGACTAACAGATAACCATCCATACTTGACTGAAGCATGACTGAAATGACTTTAGGGTAGGAAATTTGAATTTAAAATAAACCTAGGCAGTGATTGGCCACAGACAATCATATTATTAGCGCTCAGACGCGAAAGTGGGGCCATTCTTCAATAGTTGTTCAGTGATAGACACAGATTTTAAAGTGTGGTGATTTCCATATGAAAGAAAGGGAAAGAAGTTTAGGGACGCCATACTATAGCCAGCAGCTCAGCTGAGTTTTGCTAGCAATTCTGTGTTATTTATTCATAATCTGGTAAGATTGAAATTATTTCTTTATATGTTTTGAATATTGTTTAATGTTCGAGTGATTTGATACTGCCATATCAAAATCTAGCCTTACAAACAAGTAGGGATTTGCTCTAGACCCCCCGCCCTAGTCAGGGTCTAGGGACCAACAATGTACATAAACTCCAGCAAGGGTTAGGCAAGACAGATCAAGTGTTGAGAATAATGAAACATATTACCTATCCTCTTTTAGGGCAGAAAACTAATAAATATTTTTAAGAATCTATAGTCTGGGAGGATCTATCTGATGTAAAACCACCATGGTAAATGTGCTGTTTGGTCAGAGAGATCTGACCTGTCTGTATGATGTGGTTGTTGTGTCAGTGTTGTGTCCAGACGTGGGTAGAGAATAGATTTTGACACATGGCCCATACTTTGATTGCAGAGCTGTGAGTTTCTGTTGTCAACAAAGCAGTGTCTATTCAGTTGGTGACTTTACTCGAGTGTATCTGTGCAGTACTTGTGACAGAGACCACCATTATTGCCCGCCAGCACGGAGAGGTGGGACCACCAGATTTCAGCACCAGAGCTACAACTACAAGATGAGTGAGCCTCTGGTCTGCTGGACATTCACCAACGCTTTGTAGTTACTAATACCCCCATAAAAATTCCCACCATTTTCTGGACACTGTGTAGTCAATATAGACAGGTGTGATGAGGCCACCCCAACAGCACAAACATTAACTATCCTCCCAAGTAGATGACTACTAGAACATTTTAATAAAACTAACTAGTATAGTACATATATATGTACACTATTGCATTTATGATATAATATTCCATGCATTTCTTTCATAATCTCTAAATCCTTTTAAGTTCTGGTCAATCTAAAAAATTGATCCAGAACAAAATAAATGTAATATAATTCTATCAAAAAATTTTACACACGTGAGTTAGTTCAGTGTATTTTAACATTTATTAATATTATTAGTCTTGTTAAATATCTGTGGGTATATCTATAACCTATTACACCACACTACATATCATAACCCTAGACACTTTACGTAGCTACATTCATTAAAAAAAAAAAATAGTGTGAGGTCGTAGTGGTAGCAAGAAAGGCCTTCTGACAATTCACAACTACATCTTATCTCAGGAGCCTTCACAGCTGGCCTCATACAATTACATTTAGTAATATCACCATCATACAATACCATCAAACACCACTACATATATTGGGGTCTTGTCCAGGGATAATTAGCCCAACAGTAATATTAGGATCTCCTGGTGGGAGAAATAAAAGTAGGGAAATAAATTGTAAAATTCCCTTTAACATTAAAAGTGTCCCTACAGATAAAAGTTGGTGAATCTTCACAGCCAGTAATAATTAATTAGTTAACTGGTTAGTTAGAATTAGTTAGACTATAGTCATATAGTAATTAGAAGTACTTAGTGTATTTACTGGTTAGAGATTTAGCTTGTATATTATTATATTGTCTAAAAAGTATGGCGGAGTTGGCAAAATTTAGATCAGCTGCTGTGCTCACCGCGAAGGAGATGGGAATGGATGGTCAAATTTTAATTCAATATGTAA
>JAMPIV010012854.1:0-138171 GCA_024509875.1 Oreohelix idahoensis | reverse complement strand
CTCATCAACTGTATCTACGCTAAGTTGTGGTCACCCTCTACCTGCTCTACCTGCTACAGTTGCGCATGATGGGAGAGGATCTCTCATCTTACATAAAGGTCTAATAAATGATAGGCTAGTCTCAGTACTTTTCGATTCGGGATGTACTACCGTCGGGGTTAAGGAGTCTCTAATAGATCCTTGCTGTGCCAATGGAAAAACAATCAAATGTGTTACATTTGGTGGTACTATGGAAAGCTATCCTACTGCTATTATTAGGATTGACACTCCTTTCTTCACAGGAGATGTCCATGCATGTCTTCTTCCTAATCCTATTGCGGATCTTATAATCGGTCGTATTCATGGGGTTAAGGAATGCACCCCGCAACAAATTTCTAGTTGGGAAGAAAGAAACATTCAAACGGTCAATGCAGTGGTGACAAGAGCTCAAGCTCTTAATCCCCCAACTTCATCTGATAATAGTAATGAAGTTGATAGCCAAGACGAGCACTTGGTGATTTCCCATGACTCGTTTGTTAAACGTCAAGAAGAGGATCCTTCTTTGAAGAAATACTTCCTTCTTGCAAAGAAAGGGGATCCCAATCAAAATACGAATCACAAATCGTATATTACTATGAAGAATGGTATATTGGTACGAATGGTACAACACTCGGACAAGTCTATGCACTCGCAAATTCTTGTGCCTAAGTGTATGAGAGCCTTAATTCTTCGGCATGCACACGATTCTCAGTGTGCTGGACACATGGGTTTTTCCAGAACTAAAACTAGAGTCCTTGCGTCATTCTTTTGGCCATTCGTGAATAAAGACATCCGAATTTATTGCCGATCTTGCAAAATTTGTCAAGAGGTCAAGTCTAGGGGTCCGAGACATGCTGCTCCTATTCAGGCTGCAGATATTCCGATTCGGCCGTTTCAGAAAATGGCTATAGACATCATTGGTCCGTTCAAAATTAAGTCAGCCAGAGGACACCAATTTATCCTCACTTGCGTGGACATGTGCACGCGTTGGCCAGAGGCTATTCCTCTGAAGAGCATATCAACTGTCGATATCGCTGATGCTCTTTGGCTCGTATTTTCTCGTCTGGGATTCCCCGGAGAAATACTGTCGGATCACGGCACTCAGTTAATTTCGGACGTTATGTCTCAGGTAATGGCTACGCTAGACATTAAAAGGTCTCTCAGTAGTATTTATCATCCAATGTCCAATGGATTGGTAGAACGTCTTAACAGGACACTGAAGAACTTACTTGGATGAATATGTTATAGCTCTTAGAGAAAAGATTATCGAATCGTGCAGGTTAGCAACTTCATCTTCCGAATTTGCGAAAGAAAAAGCTAGGCGATTTGCTAATAAGAAAAGACGCCTACGTCAACTTTGTCCTGGAGACAAAGCATATGTCTTACTGCCCTCAAGAGAGAATAGACTTCTCATTTCTTGGAAGGGTCCATACACTATAGTCTCGAAAATTTCTGATGTCGACTATATTGTCGATGTGGATGGAAGGCATAAAACCTTCCATATAAATATGCTAACAGAGTTTATTGAACGTCCAGACTATTTACAGCCTATTTTCCAGGCGACGGACGACTCTCCAGTTCAACATGGTCACATCTCATCCCTGTCTGTTATACAGGATGAGGAAACTATTTTTTCTGACGTGAACTTACCTCTTCCTGCGATTCCACTTACTTCAACGGAATCGTGGAGAGACGTTACAGTCTCTTCCAACTTGTCTTTTGAGGAACAACGTCAAGTATCCTCTACGTTACAATCATATCAGGATGTCCTTACCGACATTCCTGGACACACAGATGTCATAGAACATGACATCATACTTACTGATCGTAATCCGATCAGAGTAAGACCATACCCAATACCTATTCATTTTCAAGCACAAGTCGAGAAAGAATTGGATGAAATGATTCAACTACAAATAATTGAACCATCCACTTCAGCTTATTCTTCGTCGATAGTTATTGTTCGAAAGAAAGACAATAACATACGTCTTTGCGTTGATTATCGCAAATTAAATCAAGTTACGAAGTTCGATGCTGAACCTATGCCGTTATTAGATGATCTACTTATTAGACTTTCTAAAGCTAAATTCTTTACTAAACTAGACTTGTCGAAAGGTTATTGGCAAGTCCCACTGACGGAACACGCCAAACCTCTCACTGCTTTTTCGACACCTAGGGGTCTGTTTCAATGGAATTTTATGCCTTTCGGGCTTATGAACGCCCCAGCGACTTTCGTGCGCATGATGCGACGAATTCTATCAGATCGTGCAGATGTCATTGCATATTTAGACGACATCTGTCTTTTCAGCGATACTTGGGAAGAACACTATGTGGGTCTGAAGGAATTGCTATCTACTCTACGTGAGCATAGTTTGACTGCTAAACCCTCTAAAGCTTTTGTTGGGTTTAGTGAAATTTCCTTCCTAGGTCATCGATTTGGTCATGGTCTGTTGAAGACAGAGGACCAAAACATTTCAAAGATATTAAATATCACGGTTCCGAAGACAAAAAAGCAAGTGCGTAGTCTCTTGGGATTGATACAATTCTATGGAAGATTCATTGAGAATCTGTCCTCCATTATGGCACCACTTTCAACGTTATTGAAAAAAGGTTCTCCTAATATGGTGCGTTGGTCCCAAGAATGCCAAACTTCATTGGATCAGGTTAAGAATTTGTTCTCATCTCATCCTATCTTAAGACTACCGACGATTGATAAGACTTTTGTCCTTCGTAGTGATGCCTCTTCCACTGGCATTGGAGCGGCACTAATGCAGGAATATTCAGGAACTCTGCATCCTGTAATGTATATTTCTAGGAAGCTGAATGCGGCAGAAAGGAATTACTCGGTTTTGGACCGTGAATTGTTGGCTATGGTTTGGTCCATTCTTAAGCTACAAAGGTTCCTTCTGGGCGCGCATTTCTTTATGGAAACCGACCAAAAAGCTCTTACGGCTATGCAAAGTAAGGATTTGAAGAGCTCGAGATCTACTCGTTATGCTATTGCTCTTCAGCCTTTCCATTTCACGGTGCGAGCTATCCGTGGTTCGGATAATGTGATGGCGGACATATTGTCTAGATGCCCACATGATTCCAGTTAAATCTTGTGTCCTAGTTTTTCCTGATATATTTTCAGACTTAGGTCTGTCCTTAATATCATAATATGTTGTAATACAAATGTATTTGGATGATGTTTAGATAATTTAACAAATTTCATTTTGTCCATCCATCAGTGATATGTTGCTAAAATAGCATTGACATTTGTATATTGCTATGATTATATTATTTAGTAATGTTTGATATATGATTGGTATTGCCAGCAACTTAGGTTTCTTGAATGGTATCCCTTAGTTTGTTTGGCTTAAAGGAAATATTTTCTCCTATGTTGGGAGATGATTTGTACCCTCTTCTATTGTACCTGATATTAGGTTCATTGTTTGCATGAGCACAGAAGTGATACTGGTGCTATCTTGCTCATGAACATATTAAAAAAAAAAAAAATTGCATTTTTTTTTTACAGGGGGGTGGTAGTAATGTTGCTGTCATTTTCGACGGAGTCATCTGTCAAGTTATTTGCTTATGTTTGTATCATAAGTATAATTGTGTCTTTACCTGCGATGTCAGGTTGATTAGGGGTTGTCTTCCCTTGTTTATTCATTCATTGTGTTTGACCTTTAGGGTCAGAGGTTGTCAGTTCGGGCGTAGGCCTATGGGAAGGTTTTTTAAGCGGGAGTGAGATATACTTCCGGGAAGCCGGGAGGTCCTGTTTTTCTGAAGGGACCAAGAGTCCATTGTTTTTCGGGGAGAATCTTCGAAGTAACTGCTATGGCAGTTTTCCCCAGTGAATCTCTGCGCGTCGGGATGACGACAGAATTCCTTGTGTAGTTCTGAGGATTCATTTACCAGGTAATACCGACCTTTATGCATTATTACGCTTTTCGGTGGCAGAACATGTAAAGGATTACCTAGGGTGAACAGCAGTTCACGGATCCGCCATTTCAGAACTTATATATTTGTGCTCGAGGTAGCCATCCAAGACTGTTAGTCTTATATTGTCCAGAAATCCAGTGACGAAGATATATTGTGGGAGCCGCAGATTGGCGGAACTTCATATCTACAATAAGTATTACTGCAGGGTTGATGATAACCTATTTAACAGAAGTACACGGCCGACGTTAGGACGAGGCCTGTGCTTCCGGCTATTATACTACAGCCTGTTATGTGCAATTGGCAGGGAGTGCCAAGTTGCACCTGTGTGTCAAGGTAACTAAGGCATCTGACGCGTTTAGTCAGAGACGCCAAGGGCGACGCTACGAACTGTCATTATTGAAGAACTTTGCTATTGACCATGCACGTCTATTCTGATGTTTACCTTTTTGAATGCCAAATGTATACCTATCGATGTCAGGTCAGCATGACCTTGTTACACTGACTGTTCCTGTTGATACTATGTGTGTTCCCGTCAATAAATGTCTTGAAACATGCCTGCAGTGTCAAAGCATCCTTGATTACTGCATGTGAGAGTATGGGTTGCAGGATCTACATCTATATGAGCCTAAACACATTCGCGTCTTCATTCGCACCCACACTCAATTCATCATACGCTCGCACTACACATCTAACAACATGTATACTGTCTTGGGCCAGTGATCACCTCAACAAGAAAAAAAGACAGTTACACCCATTGAAGAAACAAACGCATACTTCACACATTCAGTGCAAATATAATGAACTTTAAATGTGCCAAGTTTCATCTTCCTCCTGTGACTCCTTCATGGTCAGGCCCAAGACTTATGTCAATCCCCTTGTACAACTGGAACTTACAAGATCATCAACAGTCATTTCGATTTACCTGTATTTTTTTTTTGTATCTTTTATGCCAGGGGTCCCCAAACGTGTTCGAGTCCTGGCCTCTTCATAGAATCATTGATCCTTAATCGACCCAAGACAAAAAAATTAATAAATAAAATACGGAAATAATTATAGCTACCCAGTAAGTTAACATTACCTTTTTAGTCAACTGGTTAAATTCATTATCGGGAAGCATGTGGCAAATTATGAGCTTTAACAAGGGCATTGATGTTTTGTAAGAGATTAGTTAGTTTTAGTCGTTAAGTCGCCACGCTCTTCTAGGTTTAGTCTGTTCCTTTGCTATGACAAAAACGTCATTCGTGTGGCTAAAACTAACAATAACATACTATTACAACAAGACCACAAGGTATTTTATATTGAACAGCGCCCTATAATAACTGTCGAAGCCTGTGATTAGGCTGAACGGGGCGCGCCAAAACAATGCAAAATTATGTTTTAACAAAAAGTTTCAAACATGGACAAACTTGGGGAGTGTAAGTAGAAACGGCTCCAACTGATGCACAGCTTATGGTATTTTGTAAAATTATTTATATTGCTCCAATAGCCACCGAGTTATTTGATTTTGAACAGCTTTTTAGCTTCGCGATCCACGCACATATCAGTGACTTCATCCTGTAGCTTAGATTCAATGACTGCATTTTCTCTTTCTACATTAAATGGCGTAACATTCCATTCAGGTGCGTGCACTTTCTCCAGGTCCCCGAAACATAATTGCAAATCTTCCCTTAGCGTTTCGAAATGATTTTTAGTCTAAAAATTTAATCGACCCTCTGGTGTTTATCGACCCCGTGGATGTGGATATCGACCTCTGATGGTCGATATTGACCACCTGGGGAACCCCTGGTTTACACTTTTTCTTGTCTACAGTTGTCGCTCGTTTTTCACCTTGACGAACCTCTTGTGTTCGTAACACTGACAATTTGGTTGTCCTGTATGGAGATGTACACTGCCTATTGTTGTCCAGTCCACAGAACTCATAAGCGCAGTTAGACACAGGGGATTCGGGAGAACAGATGATTGACCTGCCACCTGCCACCACACAAGGACCAATATTCTATTTACTTGAGTTGTATTTCCTAAAAAGTCTTAAGTCGAGTCTCAAGTCTTTTAATGCAAGTCTCAAGTCGATTCTCAAGTGCCACGGGTTGCTTCCCCTGCTTTGCAGTAGTGGTCCAACAGTGGCCAAAACTCAAGAGTATCTAATATAGGTCTTCAAAGGTGTCTACCTTCGAACAAGATTAATCTTGGCAGAGTTGTTGATAGAAGGATAATGACTCTTCTACCTCAAGGGAATATCCACAAGATATTAAGAAAAGCGAGAACAATGCTGCATTGGCTGAGCACGTTAACTCTATGATCTGTCGACAACTTTTGTGAAGAATTAAGCAATTGTTAATTTCAGCTCGTTTAAGCCCCCATCTCTGATTTACTCAGTGGAATTCTTATTATTCTGGTATATCTCTGCTTAGAGTGCGTTTAGTAAATTGACTGAGACAAACATGGAGTACATTTAAAATGATTAAATCGAAGTTAAATTTGTATATTAACAAATAACAGATTTAATAATTGTCGCATAGAGATTTATGATCAATAAATTTTCTATATTCTTTTCTTTTCTACCCGTGTCCTCTACTTTATTATCGCTCTTTTATCCTTTTCCTGTATTTTTCGCATTCGTTCGTTTGCGACAAAATTTACTTTCCCATTCTGACTTTACCGTTTTTTTTGCTCATGTTAGCCACGCATTTATTGCATAATGTGTCAGTCCCCGGGATGTGAGCGTAGAGCGTTAGAATGCATTCCGTCAGACACAGAAAGCAGACATGTGTCTATACTTTTCTCAAGAAACGGCGCTCTTGAGCTAGATTCTCGACGTAAACGTGTGAGAATGCATTCTGTCAGACACGGGATAGCAGACATTTGTCTACATTTCCATCTGACACGTAGCGCTACGAACAGTTTCTTAGCAGTAGGTGTGAAGACGCACTCTTGGCATGTTATGGCCAGTTGCCTCAGTTTATGGGAAGTGTTAAGAGAAGGGGAGAGACCGGCGCTATTGCGGGGTTTTGGAAATAGCGTGCATCCTTTGTCAGGGTTTTAAGATATTAACGAGAGTTTTAAACTTTATTTCATTCAGTCCTCAAGATTCGCAGTAGACAGGTCGCTCGTGTAAAGAATAAGCTGTATAGCGAAGTTTCACAGTTTGTTTCGACAATTTGCCGAGCTTCTAGACTTCAAATATATATATATATATATATATATATATATATATATATATATATATATATATATATATATATATATATATATATATATATATATATATATATATATATATATATATATATATATATATATATATATATATCGGCGTATAATTCTAAGTTGTGCGATCGCATGTAGTTCTGTGTTGAGGTAATATAATATATCTAGTATTTTGTGAGTGATTAAGTGTTAAATCGCCTATTTTATTTCCCTAGTTTCTTTTTTGCAGAGTGAGTAATTTATAAGTCTGTTATATTCTCTAGCTGACGTGTTTCAGTGGAAAGCAGAATAAATTATAATTTCTAGCTTAAAAACCATGTAGCTAAAATAAAATTTAATTTAACTGCTAAATAATCAGACGAAAATATATTTTTTTTAAACTAAACTTATAACTGCACAGATCCATCACTGAGTATTGACGAAATACGTATGTATTTCTAATTCATGATGACTGATTTTATGAATATAACTTATTTCACTGGAAGTTTAAACGTTAAGTCAAGGCCACCGCCTGCAGTTGATAATGTAAGTTATAAGCGAAGTACATAGTATGTATAAATATTTCATATGTTGTTTCTTTATACAGTGAAAACTGGGGTAACCCAGCTTTGCCAGCGTTTGAGTACACGAGAAATATCTGTGAAGAACTAAAACATTCTTTTCTTAAAGACTTGGTGTATAACCTTTACAAGAACTTTAAGATTTTAAAGAAGTAACGGGCCCATCGAGCCCGATTTAATTCTTCCTCAAGTACATTTCAGCCCTTGCGGCAAGTAACATATTCCTATCAGTGACATTCCGACGGAGTTTTGACTAGGGGTGTGGTGACCAAATATAGTCCTATCCTGAAAGTAGACATCAACCTGACATTCCTCATTTCTAGAAACCTAAGCTATTGACAATGTGCTCGCTGTTAACGTACGTTCCTGGACCATTTTAATGAGACTTAAACAGAGATCCAAAAATAAGAACAACCAAGAAAACTTTCCCTGAAGAAGTGAATCCAACCTGTCTTTTTGGAACTGGGGTTCTCTTGGCTAAGTCTACCATTTGAGAGTCTGTATGTGCATGTCCAAAAATTGTGTTTCCAGAAGTTGCTACCAAAGTTGTAAGTACGCATGAGAGACCGTGATCACGGCTGAATGAATAGAGTGAATGCAGGACTAAGGGATTCCTTTATTGCTGTATTTTGGCACCCATTTTGCTGTTCCTGTCGCATTCTTTTTTGATATTATGACTATTTGTATATGCTCGATGTAATTTTTACGTGTTGTCATGAATTTTTCTGATAAATTAAATCCACTAAAACTTAATCAGTGTGTCGGGTCAGCTCGTTCCAAAATATCTATATAATCATTGTTATAGTTTTCCCGCGTGTGTGCGTCTACATGTCGTCAATTGTGTGTGTGCACGTGAGTGATAAAATATATATATTAATATATGTAGCCAATAGACTGTCTGACTCCTCTAGATCTGTTGTAGAAAATAGGCTAAAAGAGAGAAAAGATTCTCGATTTCAGAGACAGCCTCTATTGATTTCTACCATCTCACTCGTGGAAATCTATTTCTACTATCATCTCTCACTGTGGCTATCACTCATTCTAATCTATTCAGAAGGGACCAACCCACGTCTTAATTCCCCTATCAAAAATCTACGACAATAATCATTAAGTTTTAACAATGGTTTAGAAAATGAATAATGGTTAATAAAAAAAAGTTGTTCATCACTGTTGTGATGGGAGATTAGTTTTTAAAAAAATTTCAAGTGGCAGCTTATAGTTTTCACGTATCTGCCACTAGTAGGTTCTGCTCCCGCTGATGGGTTGGTTCTGTACAGATAGGTCACTGGAGTTCTCACGTCTCTGGTCAAGATTAGAGGCGCAGCATGTCTCCAGACATGTCAAGGAGTAACTGCAAAGCTGGTCCAGCGTTTCTGCGTCAGAACACTTCTACCCTCACTTTGTTCCAGAGATTAGTAAACTCCTGGTACCACCAACAACTATGGTAAAAGAATAGAAAACAACGCACTTCTGAGTATTGCGTTTTCCAACCCATAGGTATGGGTTCCCCTCTTCCTATTCCACCATCCCACCTAACTCAGAATTTACCCTCGAGAGAAAACTTTCTTTACATTTAAATTGAATAGCTTTATCCTTATTTTACATTTAAATGAAAAGGTTAATAGTACAGATAGAATATGTTCACATTTACATCTCCACTGATTGAAAAGTGTTCACAATATAAATTGAATATGTTTTCATTTATATCTACACTTGTTGAAAAGTTTGAAACTTTAATTATTTTTAAAGTGAATATGTTTACATAGACATTTACACTGGTTTGAAAATGTAACTATTATACTTAGAATGTACATCATTTCTTTCATCTTTCCTTCCCTGCTCCATAGGGAACTTGGGACTACTTTATGCTTTTAGTTCTCTGAAAGAAACTAGCAATAAAGCAGTCACAAGCCTTAGCAGTTGTGGTTCATAAAATAATCATTCAATATGTTGAGGTTGCCAGCCTCAAATGACTAGGAAATCCACTAGCGATTTTCACACATTAATATTCACATGGTAATATATATAGAAATTAGTTCACACGTTAGTGATAAAAAATATAGAATGTAAAATGACAAATTACGCCAATCCTGGCTCAAGACTTTTTTTCTCAGATGGATAAAGTTAAGGCACTTGATTAGGCCTCTTACGCGTGTTCCTGGGCGTCGTTACTTTAAAAAGATAATTCCCTCTATGACTCCGTGTGTTTCAGTTTCCTCAGATATTCCGGTTTTCCTTATTTAAAATGAAAGAGATGTCCTGGGCTGTTTTGTAAGTCCTTCAAAATTCTCCAGTAAAAGGTGTCCGGTCTGATAAGATGGAATCCTGATTCTAACTCTGGCAAGGTCTGGTATCGTGTTGGCAAGCAATTCTCACAGTGAATTAAAACTGCGAAAAGGTCAGGTTGTATTCCTGTCCTACCCCCACATCTGTTTGTTATGAAGCTACTCAGGGCTCCAATCATTTCAAACATGCGTGTGCTGCGGGGGCAATTTCAAATTATCCCGACATGGAATAATTTTGCGCTTGATGCAAAGGTCACGTCTCCCAAATTTGGCAATCAAACGTCCGATGCCTTGTGTACAAACTCCTAAACACATTTGTAAACTCATACGACAACGTGTTTCAGATGTAACAAATTATTACTTTCATATAAAGTAATGTCCTCGGACAGGAAACTATTATGTCATTTCTGTATGTTCAAAAGATGTCGCACAGACGAGTAATCTTGTTATCTCTGGCTTGAGCACGTACCCTTCTCTTTACCCCCTTGGCAACAGGCGCACCCTTGCCTTATCAGTAAGTAAGCAAATACGCTGGCGATTTGTAGGGCTAATCTGTTCCGGACAAGGTTTGTACGCGAGAATTTCCGACATGACTATCGTTCCAATACTGCATCACCTGTCTACTCTCTCAGCAGGGATAGTCCGATAAACAGACAAAACAAAATATTACCGAAAGGAGTCAAAGAATGTTTGACAATACAAAATATCTGTTACATATCAGAGGAGTGAAAGAAGTACCAACAATCTAAAAGAACGTAAATAGTCAGTACAACAAATGTAACTTATACTGCCGTAGTGAAACAGAGATCGAGAAGAGATCGCCCCATTCTGTCACACGTCTCTTTGTGAAAGTCTCATGTTGTCTCTCAAGTCCCTCGGCTCAAGTCCCAAGTCGAGACTCGAGTCTCTTAGTACAAGTCTCAAGTATATTCTCAAGTCTCTTGGTGAAAGTCTCATTTTGAGTCTCATGCTTTATGAATGAGGACGGCGACGTTTGTTCGCCAAAACTGGCAAGTTCCAAATCGAGTCCGAGTTGCGAATTTTTATTTCTTTTATCGTACGCCCGATATTACTCGAGGCGAAATCACCCGTAGTATGTCTAACCTGAGGCTGATTTTACGTGAGTATACCTTTTCCTTGTACGCTGACAGGTATCCTCTCGCCATTCAGGCAGATACTCGTCGTCTTCGGAGGTACCCATTAGAGCTGGGTCGGCTCAGGAGCTGTTCAGGTTATTCCAGTCCCTGGTCGACGACACTCCTTCAAATGTCTTTGCCAGGGCTCAAATTATTCCAGTCCAAGTCCCGGTCGACGAGACTTCTTCAAATGTACTCGCCCGGGCTTGAACCTGGGATCTCCCAATCGCCAGCGCAGTGTGGTAACCACTACACTAGCGCGGCTCCCCAATTGCGAATTTAATACCCAAAGTCGAGGCTCGATTCGTTGTGGTGATTTTAGTCCGACTCGAGTTGAGTCCACCGACTCGAGTCGACAACATTGCTGTTAACTCTGCTATAGTCACGACTTCCTTTCATAAGAGTTAATATGAAAATAAACCAATAAATCTTTACCTTCTGGGTCTTCCTTCCATCAGGGTTAATAAAAACATATCAACAAGACTATGCATTCCGTATTCCATGATTTTCCAGTCTGGAAACGATCTGTTTAGTATCCAGTCCATGTTTTTCCACTACAAGACCAAACAAGACACGTGCCTATAGCTACGGCCAAATATACAAATATAATTTAGTGTAACTTTACCAGTGGTCATTTTGGCTGAGCTACTGAAAAGGTGGCAAAACTAGTTTATGTAGATTCCTTTATTGACCATTCTGTCCTTTAACTATTTTCCCCGCGAAAAACCATTTCTCATATTCAGTACCGATTATCTGACTTCGCAAATCTGACATTTTGAAAATAAGCTGCTGTGAAAACGTAATACAACATTACCGTAATTCTAAGTCTGGCAACAGGTATGGCTGTGATCTGGTTAGTCAAATTGTGTTAAGTATGGACGTTACAATTGTTTCCTGTTTATTAGTTTGATTTGTTTGACACAATCTCTTTATTTAGATAATTTTGCTTCGGAGATTTCCGAACATGTTTACCCCCACGGCGTCAGTCTTCGAATCAGTCTTGGGGTCAATCTTGGGCTTCTTACAAATTGTACTTTTTCATCGGGGCTGTCCGTGTATTATTTCATCATGTCTTGTGCAATGTATTCCCCATTTTGTGTAACATTTTTATATACGAGTAATTTTATATGATCGTTCTTTAGATGTTTCAAATCTTTGAGCCCTTGATTCACTAGCTTTTAGATGACATAGGGAGCTGATATTTTACATACGACCCTTTCGTGGTACATTTTAAACTATCAAAATTTGAAGGAACCTTGAGTGATCTGTCCCTGGTTCACCATACACAATTAAGAACCACATAACTAGATTAACAAAATTGTGGTCATGACTTACTTACTTACTTAGTCGTTCCTATTCTACCGTGAGGTGTAGAGGTTTGGAAGAGAGAGCGCCATACTGTCCTATCGGCTGTCTTCCTCCTGGCCTGGTTCCATTCTAGTACTCGGTCTATCAAAGATTGTCTAAAGTTGTCCTCCAACGGACTCTGGGTCGTCCTGAAGGTCTGGATCCTTGGCTCTTAGTTTCCCGTGCTTGTCGTGGTAGTCAATCTTCTCCCATTCTGCAGACATGGCCAAACCATCTTAGTTGGGACTGTTCTACTTGGGTCTGCAGGGGTTGGGATTTTAGGCCTTGACGTATCATCTGTTTGCGGACCATGTCTCTATTATTTCAACCACCTTCCTCGGATATCTCATTTCTGAGGTTTGGATCTGGCTTTTGTGGGGGTAAAGTCATTGGACAATGATATAGCAATGTGGGCATAACGTTGTACACAAAATTGTGAGCATGATCACAGAACTTGGTGACGTTGTACACAAACATTGTGAACATTAGTCTAGCGTTGGTGCAGTTCGTAACCCCGGGAAGAGCAATGCAATTAAAGAGAGACATTGTGGTTGCTATATTAAGGTGAGGCGAATACACCAGTGTCCATTAAAACTCTGAAATCAGAATTTATTATTGCATACAATATAATGTATGGACAATTTATTTTAATCTTTTTCTATGCACCTGTTAACACAAATAAAAGTGGTTCCTAAAACTTGATTTGATTTCTTTACTTGTTATCATTTTCCATTTGATCAACTTTAGTGAGCTGAAATGATTGTATATTCTAATGTACCTAAGTTTTCATCAGTGGTTCCCAAATTGTTTTAAGTGGCCACACTTTATCAACTATCAATCAATCAATCAATCAATCAATCAATCAATACCCTTTAGCTCCCCAAGGAGCATAGGCCTTCAACAAACACATGCCAAGTCCTCCTGTCACGTGCCATCCGCTCAAGTTCTTTCCATGTTTTCCTCATCATTTTCACCTCTGTATCCAGTTCTCTTCTCCATGTGTTTTTTGGTCTACCTCTGCCTCTCTTTCCCTGTCGATTCCAGAACTAGGACTGCCTTGTAATGCTATCAACAGGTTTCCTCAATGTGTGTCCTATCCATCGCCATCGTCTTCTTTTCAACTCTTGTTCCACTGGCACTTGTCTGGTTCTTGTCATCAATTCCACATTTGTGACCTTGTCATACCATTTCAGTCCTTCTATTCTACGCAAGCACCCGTTTATAAAAGTCTGTAGCTTTTTGGTTGTTGTTTTTGTTGTTCTCCATGTCTCAGAGCCATACAATAGGACTGACTTCACATTTGAGTTGAAGGTTCTTATTTTCGTCAACTATATTTATCAACTATCAACTATATTTATCTGAAATTATTGAATGTTCTATTGTACTTACGTCTTCATCTGCGGTTCTCGTATAGTTTTAAGTGGCGACAATATCTTAATCTCTCTCACTCTAATTCATTGAGTACTTTGTGACGAAGTTGATGTCAAATTATTCTTCTTTGAAGAAAAAAAAAACTGCAAATTTGGAAACAGCAACGAAGATGGGGTGGGTTCAATTACCAAGGCAGTGGGGAAAAAGAAATCAACATGAAGATGATTCGGGAGTGTCACGATCCTAGTTGACCTACCCTCGGGCCCGTCCCTTAGAGTGTTAAGGAGATAAAAAGGGTCGAAACACTTTTCACAGGAGGGGCTACTTCTGATGTCCATCATGTTGTAATACTGTGTATAGAGTTTTATATCATCTTACATTTTCCTTCTCTCTCTCTCTCTCTCTCTTCCTCTTTCTTTTTTTCTTTCTCTTTCTCTCTCTATCTCACCCCCCCCCCTTTTTTTTTTCTTCTTTCTTCTCACAATTGTTACCTTTTTTCAATACAGTAGAACTCCATTTATCCGAACCCCAATTATCCGAACATCCAATTATCCGAACACTTTTTCCAGAAAAAAAAAAAAATCAGATGCCACAGTCACGTTAGACTAAAATTCTGAATCTTTTGATGCGGCAAACTTCAAATGTGTGCGAACAATTTGTAGAGAATGGGATGGCTAATGGTCGGTTTACCAATCCAAAGTACGTGTGCGTTCTAGGTAGAACACTGGCTA
The DNA here is from genome assembly GCA_024509875.1 of Oreohelix idahoensis. Lineage (NCBI taxonomy): Eukaryota > Metazoa > Mollusca > Gastropoda > Stylommatophora > Oreohelicidae > Oreohelix > Oreohelix idahoensis. The sequence continues at coordinate 123,589 of JAMPIV010012854.1, read as the reverse complement.
AACAGACAGTTCAACTTAAAATAATTGTGTCTGCTACTACAGCAGAATAATTTTGGTGTACAAGTATTTCTCTGTGCGATATGGCACCTCCCAGTAGGCCTAAAGCATATAAAAGGAACCGCAATGTTTTGTCAATTGAAACGAAAACAGAAATTATCAAGAGACTAGGACAAGGTGAAACTGTGTCTTCACTTGCGAGGATTTTCAATGTTGGGAAAGCTACCGTCTCTGACATCAAAAGTAACAAGGATAAAATTATGAGTTTTGCATCGAAATTGGATAGTGAAAATGGGTCGAAGAAACGTAAAACCATGAGAAATGCGAAAGATGTGAACTTGGAAGAGGCTTTGTATATATGGTTTGTGCAAAGAAGAAGCAAAGGGGAACCTATCTCTGGTTCTCTGTTGTGTGAAAAGGCACTTCAGTTCAACAATCAACTTGACGGTCCTCCTGACTTTAAGGCTAGCCAGGGATGGTTAAGAAACTTTAAATCTCGTCATGGCATACGAGAATTGGAGATTCAAGGGGAATCTTTATCTAGCGATGCAACTGCCGCTAAAAATTGTAAAGAAACTTTCTTGGCTTTTTTGGAAGAAGAAGGTTATTCACTCGATGATGTGTATAATGCCGATGAGACTGGCTTATACTGGAAATCATTGCCTCAAAAATCACTTGCATCTCAGCGCGAAGCAGCTGCCCCTGGGTTTAAAAAGTGCAAAGAGAGAGTAACAATTTTGGTAGCCGCGAATGCCAGTGGAAGTCATCGTTTACCGGTGCTAATGATCGGCAAAGCCAAAAAACCACGTTGTTTAAAGAATGTGACATGTCTCCCATTGTGTTACAAAGCACAGAAGAGTGCTTGGATGAATAGTGAAATATTTCTTGATTGGTATACAAATCAGTTCATCCCAAATGTGAAGAGGTTGAGAGAACAAGAAAAGAAAACTGGAAAAGTAATTCTTCTACTGGACAATGAACCATCTCATCCAGAGACGGATACATTGAATGCAGTTGATGCAAATTTTAAAGTAATTTTTCTGCCTCCCAATGTAACAGCACTGATTCAACCAATGGATCAGGGTGTTATAGCAAAGCTTAAAAAGATGTACAAGAAGGAAGTCCTGCGTCGTTTATTGTTGGCGTTTTCCAAAAAGCTTAATCTCAAAGACTGCTGCTATATGTTAGCTGATGCTTGGACCACACTGTCACAAGATAATCTCAACAAGGCTTGGAGTAGATTGCTTGGGAAAAAAGGAGGAAATGAAACTACTGCAGTGGACACAAATGATGATTGTATAAATGAAGTTGTGGAACTGTTTCAAGCAATGCCCGGATTTTCGGACTGTGACAGAGATGATGCACACATGTGGCTAGAAGATGATAATGATTCTGGTTTTCAGTTTTTGAATGACGAAGAAATTTTGTCTTTTGTGCAAGAAGAAAACCAAATACATGTAGTGACCGATGATGAAGACTCCTCAGAAGTACACGATGTACTTGTAGATTATGAAGAAAAACCAAAACGTCGACCAAGTCCTGAAGAGGCCTTTATAGCACTAGAAACAGCGATGGCTTGGTACGAGCAAGAAGATGACAGCTGTCCTACACAGCTTCTGCTGTTGAAGAGAATGCGGGACTTAGCAGCCAAAAGGAGACTATCCAGTTTGGTGCAAAAGAGGATTCCTCATTATTTTAAATAGTGGGCTACATCTGTGCAAGTACATGTATACGTAAGTTGCGCCTGGTTTTGAATCGTTTGTAATGTTATTTTGAAAACATTTCTCTTTCTTAACAAAAATAATTAATACAAGTAGTACATGCACTGCAGTGTAATAAAAGATTTTGGTGATACAGTGATCTAATACAGTGTGGGTATTATTATTACAGTACAAGTAAATATGTTTTATAGTGTATTTTCCTTGTGATGGTTAATTATTTTTAGAAATATGTGTACATGTACTCGATACATTATGTAATCCAATTATCCGAACATTTGATTATCCGAACGATGCTCGGTCCCATGGGGTTCGGATAAATGGAGTTCTACTGTATTTTCTTCTTCTTCGTCTTCTTCGTTCGCCCTGAAAAGGACGTTGGTTGCGTTGTGTCTGTTTACGCCTAAGCTGTGATATCTGCACCTTTCGGTCGACACATCCGACTTCTGCACGGCATTTTTTAGGACCGGGTTTGCCTTCCCATTGCGATCCACACTCGCTCAGCCAGACTGCACTGCTGCAGACTGTTTCCAGGACCACCACGTGGAGGTGGAGTGCGGTCTTGACCAGCTCTGGTTCGCTGGTCCTGACGCAGGCAGTCAAGCTATGAGTCGCTGACTGCGTTCTCTATTGCTGCGTCTTTGGGTCCCTTTTTCAATATGATATCACCTTAACATGTAAAAGAAAGTGATTCAGGAACTACCACAAGGAGAGGTGGAAGGCTTTCATGCAGGCTCCCAGCAAGTGACTTAGCTGTAGTGGTGTCTCCGTGCTCTGTAAGGCACGTGTCAAATATGAGAAAACATTCAACTATTTATTTTGAACCTATGCTTGAAAATACATTTTAACCTAAAGCCAATTAATTTTATATTTACAAACGTTTTTTTTTTTTTGTGTGTGTATATTGCAATTTCCAACCTCTCTTTTCATCTCCGTCCTCATTATTTATCTCCTCCGGTACCAATTGAAGATTTTCACTGTTTGATTTACGTGGACAATTTTTGTAAAATCAATTTTTATTTTTTCTTGCAAAGTTTTGAAGAACAGTCAAATTTGTTGGAAATAATGACACGCCAGATTTGGTTCAATTCAGCCTTGAAGATTCCAATTATGCCCGGTTGTTAAACTTGAGACGCTGGATCAGACAGCATTACAACAGTTCTTGGTTGTCCTCACGCGACAGGAGGTCGACAAAAATGGGAACATATTAACCGACGTTTTGATCAACGTACTGGATGAGTTGGTCTGAGTGAGAGAATAACATGTCTTTTACCCAGATCACAGTAACAAACTTGTCAAATTACATTAGGTAAAGGGGAAATACCAAAGTATTAAAACAATTGTAACCACAAACGGGTGGTCGGAGTGGCCAAGAGGTAAGGCGTCCACCTCTACTTCTAAAGGTACCGGGTTCGATCCCAGAACAGGGAATCTATTGTGCCCGCGTCAGTTACATGCGCAGGTAGTTATATTGACGAGAGCTAATCCTTTATATGTTTCTGTTCAAGTGGCTACAGGCTTTCCGCCTGAGATAGAGATTCTTGACTGAAGTTTATTTTCCTTTCCAGGTTCGTTCTTACCCTTTTAGGTTTAGTGATAAGCAATATATCGTATAATGGTTTTTTAAATGATCCAACTCTAACGTTCCAATAAAAACAGCAATGCAGAAAATTCTACCAGAGTTTATTGCACGTCATTTGAACAGCACTGGTATTTACACAATGATGCAGTACGTGTTACTTACGTTTAAACAAAATAGTGAGTATATCCAAAATGACAATATATCCAACAGAAGAAAAAAATAAACTGGTCTTGATAATCTCAAAGACGAAGTTCACCTAAACACTATAAAAAACTGCCTAGCAAAAATTTATATCTATCTAATCTGTCTTTCTCGCACATCTCTCCTTTTTATACAGTTTCTTCTTTTTTCTCGCCATTTTCCCACACGCCTCTCTTTTTCCCCACGTTACATTTATCTACATTTGCACACGTTTCGCTGTTTTTCGACTTTTTTTCACACGCCTCTCTCTCTCTAAACAATGGAAAAAACCCAAGAATTCACAACATTCATTTCACACTTCCCACGCATAACACGCATTCATTATTATTTTCTGAGCTCTACCATGCCTCTCACCGTCGTGACTGCTATCTGAACCTAAAATTATACTGCGTTTTGTGCAAAAACGCCTTATCTGCTTTTAACGTCTGTCATTCTTATTCTATGTAGTATTATAGCACGTATAAATGCTAGTGTAGGCCAGCCGGTCACACTATTAGATGGATTTTGTTTCAGAACCAGTGGTTCCAAATGATGTCATACTCATTCCTCATCTCCTGGGTAGTCAGATCGGTCGCACTGCCTTCTCGGATAAGGGTGAAAAAGTAGGATGTCCCGTGTGCAAGTTGGTCACGTTAAAAACCCCTCGGCAGTTGTAAATCGTAAAGAGTAGGTCATATAGCCGCTGCCCTGGAAAATTTAAAAATTAGAAAACTATCCACCACAAAAATATTTATAGAATGTGCGATTCCTGTATACACACATTGGAATCAACGCCGGTGCTACGGAGTTCGTTCACTGTGCTGAGATCCCCCTTGTGTAATCTAAGAAGAATATCGCAGCACTGACATCATTGTCCGTGTGCAATGAAGATGATTCTTAAAAACCAAATCAACCCAGAAACGTTATAGACATCAACAATATTATAATAAATGTAACCACAAACATTATAGACATCAACAATATTATAACAAATGTAACCACAAACATTATAGACATCAACAATATTATAACAAATGTAACCACAAACATTATAGACATCAACAATATTATAACAAATGTAACCACAAACATTATAGACACAACAATATTATAACAAATGTAACCACAAACATTATAGACATCAACAATATTATAACAAATGTAACCACACACATTATAGACATCAACAATATTATAACAAATGTAACCACAAACATTATAGACATCAACAATATTATAACAAATGTAACCACAAACATTATAGACATCAACAATATTATAACAAATGTAACCACAAACATTATAGACACAACAATACTAAAACAAATGTAACCACAAACATTATAGACACAACAATATTATAACAAATGTAACCACAAACATTATAGACAACAACATTACTAAAACAAGTATAATCAGAAAAAATCAGTCGAGGTTCCTTAGATGACACGATCCTACTTGGATAACTGTGGCAATTCTAGAGCTAATACATGCTTACGCAATTGAGGGCAAGTTCCGTATCCTACTTGTGACGTACGTCTAGTTTGACAAGTGAATTTTCCCTGATATGATGGATGATTTAAAGGGACCTTTAGCTTGTTATAACATTAGAACCCCTGAACATTTGTTGTAACCTTTCGTTTCGCCAGAGCGAACCGACCGGGACTCATTTAGTATGCGGCACGAGATCAAAGAGACAGACTGAAGGATTTCAGGGGAGACTATCGGCGCTATCAAAGACAGTAGTGGTCCCTGAAACGATTTCGCATCTCGGTGTTAAGCACGGAACCGATCGCAGCCAGAGCGAACGGGGAAAGCTGACGCAAGCAGCGAACGAAGATACCAGAGGCCAGGGGCGGCTTCTCTCTTTGGATTTGGCGGTCAGATCCCCCAAAGTCATGAGATCAAAAAAGCTGTCAAAGTTCTCATGTCCCACTCATCTTGCATTCCAGTTGTAGATATACAGATCACTTAGAAATACACTTCATCATTCGCTGGCCAGAACTTGATAGAAGCACTAGCGATATTGGAAATCTTGCTAGATCATCCCATGGATTTTATACATATTTGCAGTGAATTCTATTCTGTGCAAAGCGGTAATATATATATTGTATAAAGTGATCAGTGGTCGAGTTCATTCATTATATTTCATTGGATTTTGTGTTAATTTAAATCTATTAAATTAAACCGTCTCAATAGTTCCAGTTGTAAATATAATGATCTATCTATTATATTATTTCAAAAGATAATAGATGCGTAAATTAACTTTTAAAGTCGCGAAGGAACTTATAATTAATAAATTTAGTTAAGTCCTATATTTATAGATGTGTGATTTAAGCACTAGAATTCGCGCAGTGTTTATTAAATACATAATTAAATACTCGAGTGTATTATAGGCTTAACGGGAAATTTATCGCGAGCTTAGAAGATTATTTGTTTTAAAGTATGATTATGTTGTTATGGGTTTTCTATCTTTTTCTCTAGATTGATCACCTTTTGCAATCCCAGCAATAACGAAATCTTTCAGAGTTTCCATACTCGGTTCTTAAACTTCCAGACAGTTTGATGAGACATTTTTTTAAAGTAAATCTTGTGGTGGTCCGGTACGGCCTGGCTAGCATAATTACATGAAGGAAAGCCTACCCAAGATCATTTGATTATTATCATCAAATTAAATCTGTAAGATAAACTGGAAGATGAACAGTGCCAGTAGCGATAGTTTATATACTGCTCTATTGTGAGAGATTACCGATTTACCTGAATGTGACCGAGCCTAGTTTTTCCTCACTGGATTAAAAACTTTCCCGGTCAGTGGCTATCATCACGCAGTGAAGGATTATACCATCACCTCATTTTTCACCCCTATGTCGAACTGCGTCAGTGCCATCCCATAGACTCGTTTCTTTATAATAAAACACAAGAACTCTTAGAACTTCAAGTCCGGCGATAAGCGGGAATATTTGCTCTCAGTGAATCCTCGCATTATCTGGGGCGGGACATAGAAGGACTAGACAGTTGTAATACGTCAAGAGTTAATTATTGTGTTTATCATTCTAAGGGATTGTCTGATGCTGCAAATCGGTAGGTGTGTGGTGTATATGAGTGTGGATCCGCACAGTGTGTATGAATGACAGGAGATTTAATTTTTTTGCAACAAACCATTTGTTAACTTGCCTACCGGGTAATACGTTTCTGTATACCCGGCATTGTTCCCTTTAGTGGGATAATTTGTTAACTCTGTTTCATCCCCCCCCCCCCCTTTTTTGTCTTTGCTTAGTAAAGGGAAGACACCATTGGGATAACAGTAATTTTTGTCTACCACCATAACTAATATTGTAACACCTCTTTCAGAGTAATTAAATTCACTGTTGGGTTACATTACCTATGCTCCTGATAACTATCTATCTTGAGTCTGGGTTTATCTGTGTCTAATACAAGCGGGAAGGGCTTAGTCGATACCAATCTTCTTCACCCCCTCCCTACCTTGATATTTGCATTTTTTTCTGTACTTATGAAAAATTTATGTAACACTTGATATTGTTTTTTTTTTAGATTTGATCTTTACGGTAAATAAACATCATAAACTTAAATCGGACTGTGTTGGAATACCCAAAAGCCCAAACATTCCCTATTTGTTTAATATAGCTGTATCCACACCGTCTGAGTGCTTGAAGCAACAAATCGGAGTGAGCGCAGACGTGTGTCTGGAAAACTGGCAAATAATTGTTTGACCAGGAGAGTGGAAGAGAAGATTGAGATAAACGATTTGTCGTAAATACGTCTGTCTTTACTCTCCTCCAGCACGCTGTGAAGCAACTATTTAATCTATACATTTCTATCACTGAGCTTTCCATCATCATTTTCCACTCTAAACCGGACCACTATTTCTAAGACTCTTTTCTCTCAAAATAAATTTACGACAATATTTGGCTGGCTCGCCGGGATAATTTTGAGATACATTTGATGCACACATATTTGTGGGCTGGTTCTGGGATCTTGAGCTACATCTGAGGCAATCGCATAGCCGGGATAAAGATATTTTGAGTCTGATTTAGTCTGGGTCTAACTAGGTAGAGTGTGAATGATCTGTCTTTGTGAATTAGGGAAATAAATAAATAATTACACCCCTAGACAAACGTTCTTTAAGTATTTGGGTTGTCCACACAGCATATTTACAGGTTGTTTTCTCTCCACAGCAGTAGAAAGTACAGCTAAACAAAAATATTTGCTATTTTTATTATCCTCTGGCGGAGATAATTCAATTTCTTTCTTTGTAAGAGTTGCTGGGATTGCGTGATTGTTTTACAGTCACTAAGGTTTTTGAAGTTAAAAAGAGTTGAGCTTAGCTAAAGACGGATTGTTCTGATTTTTAAAAATTAAGTTAACAACGTCTCATCTCAATAATTTACTTTAGGGACGGAGTTTGTTGTCAGAGATTTAAAATTTAGGGGAAAATTTTTTTTTCCTTTTAAATTGTTTTAATATAAATTTTTCTCTACTGTTAGTAAAAGTAGATTCTTTTCCAGTGTAACTTACCATTTAGTGGCATAGTCGCTTGCGTTTAGAGCCTTAATTGCCAGATAATAGTAGCGATAAGTTTGCACAGTACAGGTAGGAGGTAACACAGGTAAATTTATACTTGTGTTTTTTTTTCTCGTAGCGGTTCAGAGTTCCTCCCCTTTCGCGTTTCTTCTTACTAGTTCTCTAGGCATACTTCATCTTATTCTTTAACAATGGCAGAGAGGATAAAGATGAGGTCTATCTTGAGGCTGGAAGCGAAAGAGGCAGGATTAGATGCAGAAGCTGCAAACGCGTTTATCAACCAGGAATTGGAAATATATGACGCGGAGCAACAGAGAGCCGAAACTGAGAGGAAAGAAGTGGCAGAACGTCTTTTGGAACAGAAGAAAATTGAAGCAGAGATGGAAACTCGCAGAGAGAGAGAGAGAGAGAGAGAGAGAGAGAGAGACAAGGAAAGACAACATGAACTGGCGCTTAAGGCTCTAGAGAGTCGGGGCGCCTCTACTTCGACTAACGGAGAGTCGTCTTCGCCCCAGTCTCAATCAATGGACCTCTCCAGTACTCAATCTGCCCAATTAACTGCTATGTCATTTTCTTTAGAATCTTTTCCTAGCCCTAACGAAAAAATTGACAGCTACCTAGAAAAATTCGAGAGACTCGCGAATCTTTATGGGTTAGAGAGTACCCGCTGGGCGCTCAAACTTTCAACGTCACTGAAAGGCAATGCTTATGACGTGTACACACAGCTGGGACCGAATCAACATGATTACGACATGTTGAAGAAGGCCTTACTACAGCAGTTTGAGATGACTGCCCGAAAGTTTCTGCAGTTGTTCAGAAACAGCCGAAAAGAGAGCACGGAAACATTTCCCCAGTTCTCTTCACGTCTCACGGGTTATCTGACAAAGTGCATTGAATTATCTGACCTACCTCTTTCATATGAGGGACTCCTCGAACTTGTTCTTGTGGAGCAGATAAAATCCACTTTGTCGAATGAAACACGTAGATTTTTGGCGGAACAGGGGGCAGTCAGGCTTGAAGACATACTCAATAAAGCCGAACGCTATAGCAATGCAATGGCCGAACTTCCCAGCACAGATGAGCCATCTCGAAAACAGAATCTAGAGCAGTCATCCTATTCTTCCAATTCCTCTCAACATTTTAACCAACGAGATAATAATACCCAGAAACCTCCCCAGGAAAAATCGAAATTCTACAAAACCCGATACCCCCCCAACAACAATTCTGATCAACCCAACAAGCCTACGTGGCAGCGCGGCCACCAAGGTCAAGGAAAAGGGAAGACCCCTACACCAGGAACGTCTGATCAGGGCAAACAAACCGGTGCAAACCGCATTAAATGTTTGCATACAGCCTCGAAAGGTAGAGTCAATGTCAGTGATTCTCAACCTGAGGGGGACCGACCCTCAACTCGAGGAACTGTAATTTTGAACGGTACCTCTACTACTTGTCTTTTTGACACTGGACTAAGTTTTGATTGTATTGTCGCTAGGGACCTAGTCAAACCCGGTCAGGAGACAGAGGAAACCGTCAAACTTAGTGGAGTTTTCAGGAGTGATGCACCCAGGACGCTTCCTATCGCACTGGTAGAAATACACTCTGACTTTGTCAGAGGAGTTATTAAAGCGGCCATAATGGATGATCCGATCTACCCAGTTATCCTGGGATGTAGATATGTGTTCATTGGGAGACCTAAGGAGCCGATTGTGGCAGCGGTAACCACAAGAGGGCAAGCCAAGAAGGAGAGGGAGCCTGCGCCAAACTTGTTGCCGAATGAACTGAAGGAGGCGCAACAAAAGGACCCTACTCTGGCGCCCTGCTTTAAAAAACTGCCCATGGCTAAGGACCCCAGAAACAACGGAGACATCTTTTCTAAGGATGGCGTATTGTATCGTAGAATGAGCAACCCGGACACGGGGAATAACCAGCTCCTAGTACCGACGCAGTACAGAAACCAGATCTTAGAAATGGGGCACTCTCTTCCCTTTAGCGGACATATGGGACAAAACGCCACTATTCAGCGAATAAAAAACCACTATTGGTGGCCAGGAATGAACTCTGACATTGTCAGGTATGTGAAATCCTGCGCCCAGTGCCAACGGGTAGCACCCAAGCACTTGACACCCCCAGTACCTATGGGGCAAATGCCAATAGTAGGGACTCCATTTGAACGGGTTGCTGTCGACATTATTGGTCCCCTGGAAAAGACCAAAAGAAGGAACAGGTTCATCCTGACCTTAGTCGACACTTGCACTATGTGGGCCGAAGCCGTACCGCTACCATGCACTAATTCCAAGCATGTCGCAGAAGCCCTTGTGCAAATTTTTACACGGTTGGGATTCCCTCAACAAGTTTTGACGGACAATGGATCCCAAATCCGTAGCCTCTTAATGGAGGAGATCTTTAAGATCTTGAGGGCCAAACATATCCACACAAGTCCCTACCATCCGGCCGGAAATGGGCTCGTGGAACGTCTTAACGGTACCCTCACCATGATGTTACGTAAGCTGGGTCAGGAGAAACCGGAAGACTGGGACCAATATATATCGGCTGCCTTATTCGCCTACCGAGAGGTACCCCAAGCGTCTACGGGTTTTGCGCCAGCTACACTTTTATTTGGCAGACCTATAAAGGGGCCACTAGAAGCCTTACTTCGGTCCCTGACAGACCAGAAGGCTGACGAGACAGTCGTCTCTGCAAGCAAGTATGTATCTGAACTTAAGGAAAGGCTAAAGCTAGGATGGGATCTAGCTACTACCAACCTTAAGAAAGCCCGCGATAAAATTACTAAAAGATACAACAAAGCTGCAAAAGAGAGAGAACTACAACCAGGGGAGAAAGTCCTATTGCTACTTCCAACCGGAAGCAATAAACTTCGCATCGGATGGCAAGGACCGTTTACCGTCCTTAAAAAGATCTCACGTACCAACTACAAGATCTCCATCAAAGGAAAGGAGAAGGTCTTCCACATAAATCTGCTAAAGAAATATTTGGAAAGACCGGTGCCATCCTCCGAGCATCTCCTGGCTGTCGCCATAGCAACGGAAGACGAGGAAGATGATGATGGTTGCATGGAGTATCCATTGCAACCCACAGAATCCTTTAAAGATGTCAAGTTCGGCGACAATCTCTCACCAGAACAACAAACAGAAACCAGGGCTCTACTAAAACAGTACAGTGCAGTCTTAACGGATGTACCTGGTCGAACAAATCTAATTGAATTTGATATGAAATTAACAAACGAGACCCCTGTTCGAACCAGAGTTTACCCCATCCCGTACGCTAAAGCTGATGCACTTCGCGGAGAAATAGACAAGCTGCGTCAGGCAGGAATTATCAGTGAGTCTACATCTCCTTACAGCTCGAGTGTAGTGCTGTTGCAGATGCCCAATAAGGAAGTTCGGCTGTGCATTGATTACAGGTTGCTAAACGCTGTAACGGAATTCCAGCCCGAACCTCTCCAAACTGTTTCTGAGTTGTTCACCAAGCTCAGCAAAGCAAAGATCTTCTCCAAGATTGACCTCAGCAAAGGTTATTATCAAATACCAGTCAAGGAGGAAATTAAACCTTTGTTAGCTTTCAGCACTAGTGAAGGACATTACACATTTAACGTGATGCCGTTCGGTTTGCATAACGCACCAGGAGTGTTCACCAGGATGATGAAGAAGCTTCTAGAACCTTTGCAAAGTCCCCATATCCATAATTTCATGGATGACATATTAATTGCATCGGAAACCTATGAAGAACATATTGCTACGGTTGCTATGCTCCTCAGGAGACTACAGGAAACGGGTCTCACAGCCAGACCTAGCAAATGTCTCATCGGGTTTGAACAGTTAGACTTCCTGGGGCACACTATTTCTCACGGATGCAGTTGGCCTATTAAGAAGAACGTGGAGAAAATAGTGGCAGCAAAAAGACCCCGAACGAAGAAAGACGTACGTTCCTTCATATCGCTATGTGCATACTATCAGAAGTACATCCAGAACTTCAACGGACTGACGGCACCTCTGACTGACCTCACAAAGAAAGGTTGTCCGGATAAGGTCATATGGGATCAAAACTGCGAACACGCGTATAGCACTTTGAAAGGACAGTTGTCTGCATACCCCATTTTGAGTTTGCCTGACCTCAACAAACCTTTTGTATTACGGGTCGACGCGTCAGGTCAGGGCATCGGGTCAACACTGCTTCAAGCCGATGACAGTGACCTGAACATGCTATTTCCAGTTGCCTATGGCAGTCGGAAATTAAATAAAGCGGAACGGAACTACAGCGTAGTTGAAAGGGAATGTCTTGCTCTGATTGACGGTATCAGACGCCATCATGAGTTTCTCTATGGTACATCTTTCACGGTGCAAACAGACCACGCTCCGTTAGCATTTCTGGGTGCCAATAAAGAATTTAACGCAAGGATCATGCGTTGGGCGCTTCTTTTAAGCGTTTATTCTTTCAAAATGGAATATATTCCGGGAAGACAGAATGTCGGGGCTGATTTCCTGAGTAGAAACTGGTCTACAGAGGAAGAAGAGCAAACTGAAGATACCACTCATCCTAAAATCACCAATCAGGTCACCTCCATTGTCAAAAAATGAAACATGAAAAATAGTTTCATGTCTAAAAGTGGGGACGATTGTGACGTACGTCTAGTTTGACAAGTGAATTTTCCCTGATATGATGGATGATTTAAAGGGACCTTTAGCTTGTTATAACATTAGAACCCCTGAACATTTGTTGTAACCTTTCGTTTCGCCAGAGCGAACCGACCGGGACTCATTTAGTATGCGGCACGAGATCAAAGAGACAGACTGAAGGATTTCAGGGGAGACTATCGGCGCTATCAAAGACAGTAGTGGTCCCTGAAACGATTTCGCATCTCGGTGTTAAGCACGGAACCGATCGCAGCCAGAGCGAACGGGGAAAGCTGACGCAAGCAGCGAACGAAGATACCAGAGGCCAGGGGCGGCTTCTCTCTTTGGATTTGGCGGTCAGATCCCCCAAAGTCATGAGATCAAAAAAGCTGTCAAAGTTCTCATGTCCCACTCATCTTGCATTCCAGTTGTAGATATACAGATCACTTAGAAATACACTTCATCATTCGCTGGCCAGAACTTGATAGAAGCACTAGCGATATTGGAAATCTTGCTAGATCATCCCATGGATTTTATACATATTTGCAGCGAATTCTATTCTGTGCAAAGCGGTAATATATATATTGTGTAAAGTGATCAGTGGTCGAGTTCATTATATTTCATTGGATTTTGTGTTAATTTAAATCTATTAAATTAAACCGTCTCAATAGTTCCAGTTGTAAATATAATGATCTATCTATTATATTATTTCAAAAGATAATAGATGCGTAAATTAACTTTTAAAGTCGCGAAGGAACTTATAATTAATAAATTTAGTTAAGTCCTATATTTATAGATGTGTGATTTAAGCACTAGAATTCGCGCAGTGTTTATTAAATACATAATTAAATACTCGAGTGTATTATAGGCTTAACGGGAAATTTATCGCGAGCTTAGAAGATTATTTGTTTTAAAGTATGATTATGTTGTTATGGGTTTTCTATCTTTTTCTCTAGATTGATCACCTTTTGCAATCCCAGCAATAACGAAATCTTTCAGAGTTTCCATACTCGGTTCTTAAACTTCCAGACAGTTTGATGAGACATTTTTTTAAAGTAAATCTTGTGGTGGTCCGGTACGGCCTGGCTAGCATAATTACATGAAGGAAAGCCTACCCAAGATCATTTGATTATTATCATCAAATTAAATCTGTAAGATAAACTGGAAGATGAACAGTGCCAGTAGCGATAGTTTATATACTGCTCTATTGTGAGAGATTACCGATTTACCTGAATGTGACCGAGCCTAGTTTTTCCTCACTGGATTAAAAACTTTCCCGGTCAGTGGCTATCATCACGCAGTGAAGGATTATACCATCACCTCATTTTTCACCCCTATGTCGAACTGCGTCAGTGCCATCCCATAGACTCGTTTCTTTATAATAAAACACAAGAACTCTTAGAACTTCAAGTCCGGCGATAAGCGGGAATATTTGCTCTCAGTGAATCCTCGCATTATCTGGGGTGGGACATAGAAGGACTAGACAGTTGTCATACGTCAAGAGTTAATTATTGTGTTTATCATTCTAAGGGATTGTCTGATGCTGCAAATCGGTAAGTGTGTGGTGTATATGAGTGTGGATCCGCACAGTGTGTATGAATGACAGGAGATTTAATTTTTTTGCAACAAACCATTTGTTAACTTGCCTACCGGGTAATACGTTTCTGTATACCCGGCATTGTTCCCTTTAGTGGGATAATTTGTTAACTCTGTTTCATCCCCCCCCCCTTTTTTTTTTCTTTGCTTAGTAAAGGGAAGACACCATTGGGATAACAGTAATTTTTGTCTACCACCATAACTAATATTGTAACATCTCTTTCAGAGTAATTAAATTCACTGTTGGGTTACATTACCTATGCTCCTGATAACTATCTATCTTGAGTCTGGGTTTATCTTTGTCTAATACAAGCGGGAAGGGCTTAGTCGATACCAATCTTCTTCACCCCCTCCCTACCTTGATATTTGCATTTTGTTCTGTACTTATGAAAAATTTATGTAACACTTGATATTGTTTTTTTGAGATTTGATCTTTACGGTAAATAAACATCATAAACTTAAATCGGACTGTGTTGGAATACCCAAAAGCCCAAACATTCCCTATTTGTTTAATATAGCTGTATCCACGCCGTCTGAGTGCTTGAAGCAACAAATCGGAGTGAGCGCAGACGTGTGTCTGGAAAACTGGCAAATAATTGTTTGACCAGGAGAGTGGAAGAGAAGATTGAGAGAAACGATTTGTCGTAAATACGTCTGTCTTTACTCTCCTCCAGCACGCTGTGAAGCAACTATTTAATCTATACATTTCTATCACTGAGCTTTCCATCATCATTTTCCACTCTAAATCGGACCACTATTTCTAAGACTCTTTTCTCTCAAAATAAATTTACGACACTACTAATGACTAGGCTGTTGCTACTGGTGTCAGACTGTATCGGCTAGACCGTTCCTCTGACGTCCAGGCCGGGTCATGCTGCATGGGCAACAGTTTGATCTAACATTGCCCAACCTCGTGCCACCGAAAGTTATTTCGGGAGGTACGCTCCTTTGGTCAGAAATGACTAGTAGGGAAGATCATAATCAGAAACAACAGATTATTAAATATGGAGCCATGGTAGCGCAGTGGTAAGAGCACTGGCTTCCTAGCTCGGTGGTCCAACGTTCGATCCCGGCTCCGGGGTCGACACAGCCTCATGAATTGGGTACCAGAGCAACTCTGGCAAGGTTAAGGCGGCCGGAGTGATGCTGACCAAATCACCCCTAGTGTGCCGATGATCAAGAAAATATGGGCCTAACACCATATTCCCAATATCCCTCAATGGGCGTGTAACGGGATCCTTTACCTTTCTTCTACAGATTATCGTCATCTGTAACAATCGATAGCACACGGAAATTAGGAAAATAGGTCAAAGAGAAATGGCTAATTTAGCAGAATTTTTAGAATCCGGCTCCGGGTTTTGAAAGAAAAAGGTTAAATGAAATTGGCCTTGAATGAGGCCACAGCGAAAGAGAAACTCTGACCAATAATCGACCATCCTATATTCTGTCATTTGGCGCCTCTTGACAAAAAGAAAGTGAGAATATATGGTTGAACTGAATCAGAACCTTCAACTTGAATGTCAAGTCAGTCCTATTGTACGGCTGTCAAACATGGAGAACAACAAAAACAACAACCAAAAAGCTACAGACTTTCATAAATGAGTGCTTGTATAGAATAGAAGGATTAAAGTGGTATGACAAGGTTACCAACGTGGAACTGATGACAAGAACCAGACAAGTGCCAGTGGAACAAGAGATGAGAAGAAGACGTTGGAGGTGGATAGGACACACACTGAGGAAACCTGTTGATAGCATTACAAGGCAGTCCTTGTTCTGGAGGCCACAGGGTAAATGAAGCAGAGGGAGACTGAAAAAAACATGAAGAATAGAATCAGGGACATTATTTTATCATTGCAGATTAAAGAGCTCGGTGATTTTAAAGTAGATTCGCACCGTTCCTGGGGTGCCTACCGCTGATTTAAAGTCATGGCTCTAGTGTATTTAAGCGACTTGATTGTTGTGGGGGGGGGGGGGGGGGGGGCCAAAATCGGCAACTGAGGAGATGTACGATCTCTTAGAGAACTGGAGGCAGACATTAAGGGCGCGAAGAAAACATGGACAGACGTTGAGCTGATGACACGTGACAGGAAGACTTGGTGTAAGATTGTTGAAGGCCTATGATCCTTGGGGAACTGAAGTGTTATGAATAAACAAATGAATTAACGATTGAATAAATGATTGAACGAATGAATGATTGGATGAATGAATGATTGGATGAATGACTGAATTAACTAATGGGTGAATGAATGAATGAATGAATTAATTTTTTCACGGATTGCCTCCCCTGCGTTGCAGTAGTGGTCCACCAGTGGCCAACACTCAAGAGTATCTAAATGGGTCATCAAAGGTGTCTACCTTCGCACAAGATTACTCTTGGCAGAGTTGTAGATAGAAGGGTATTGGCGCTTCTATCTCAAGGAACTTTCCACAAGATAATTCAGAAGTCAAGAACAATACTGCATATGGCTGAGCAATTATTAACTTATATCTGATATGTCGCCTTTTGTGCAGAATTAAGCAATGGTTTTAGCCCGTTCAAGCCCCTAGCTGGTGTAAATCCAGAAAAATTCCTTTATAAGAATTAGCTCTATATATGTAAATATATGTCTAAATGTATATGTATATTAAAGAATCTTGCTCATACGTTTGCTTTCACACTTATAATAACTGAATCAACTATGACTGTTATGTTTTACAATAACATGTAACAAATTTAATAATCAATTAGTTTTAAAAGGTTAAAATAGAGATGAAATGATGGCGAATTTTAGATGAAAGTTTTATCTTTATAGAGACTGGATAGAGGAATATTAATGTTCTGTGCTGTTGTCTTTTAGTAAGCACTTAGCTTAGAATCGATGACTTCTGCAGCAGTGGTTTCGTCACTTCTTCTGTGATGAGGGCACTTCTTCACACAACTTGTCCAATTTAATTGTTAGTGTAGATTCCCTGCTTCTAACTCACAGCTAGTGGCGTAGAACTTTCACCTTGAAGCTTCGTACCACGAACTTTAGACAAAAAGAAAATGAAAAAATGCCTCTGCTAAGTACATTTGTGGGCTGCAAATTAACAGGAGCATTGTCTCACTGTACACGCCCCAATGTTTGCCTCTCTGAATAATTATTCTTTTTGAGTATACACAGCGTAACTCAGGGAAGATGATTAGAAATCACCAGTATTCTTCTGGGAATTAAACTAGGAAAATATATGCTTTGACAGCGCGGGGCAATGTCGTGCCTGAATTACAATTAACAAGGTACATTTATCTCACAAAAAGATACTATACACGAGATGTAATCATCACTCATCACTGCTCAAGTCGGAGTCTGGGGCTGTTGCTGCTTTCGCTTTTCTGAGCGAATTAGCATAAAACAAACACCAGCGTTTGCTGTAGTGGTTTATGAACATACTATTTTCATATGTTGAGGTTGCCAGTCTCATATAACAACTTAGCAAGGAAAACATGTCAAATTCACCTTTGTAAAATAAATGTTTACACTTACTTCAAAGTAAATTTTGGGAACACAATCTCCTGGCACAGTTTGGAATGGACGTAGCACTTTGATGCTGTCGAATCACTTGGTCTGGGAAAATTTTGTATTCCTCTTATGACGGGTGATCTGATTCCTTAGGACACCAGTCTTTGTATTTAAAAAATGCGAGTTACTTTTTTAAGTTCAAAGTTGCCCAAATACTTCCATCTGTCCTGGTCCTTTAAGTTTCCAGTCTTTGTATTTTAGAATTTGGGTTTACTTTTTTTTTAGTTTTAAAGTTGCCCAAATACTTCGATCTGTCACTTATAATTATGGAATTCTTTGTCCGATCCTTCTCTTTCTGGCTCCGGTGAATTGCTAGCTTGACGTGGCGGTGCAGTCTGATCTGTGACTCCGATTTCGCTAGATTATATTTCCGATTCTCAGTTCAAATCCCAGATTGTACTTCCGGAGAATTTTCCAATGAGAACTATTGAGTATTCCGGCTATCATTTTACACCAATCCAATCTCTTTTGCACTATATGGGTAAAGGTGTTTAATTTAATTTCCCCCGCGTATTTTAAAAGATATTACATTTTAAAAATCCAACACGTGACCTCTTTCTTATTTCCTGTCTAGATGCTTTCTCGCCATATTGGCTCCCCAGACAAATTATCTGTAATATTGATACAGGGATGGGGCAGCGGAAACGATTATCTAATTATCACATGCGACTTCGCACACCCCATACGGCTTTCCCATACAGACCGCGAACCCATGTGGTCACTTGCCTGTGTGTCACTGGTCCCGGAAATGAATTACGTCAAAGTCGCTATCCCTCTTCACGTTTTCTGTCTCCATCAAAATGTGGCTAGACGGCTTACGTGATAAATGTATTATTCGTCAACCGGTCTAATTAACCTGGTATTATTACAATTCACCTGGCGAAACGTAAACAAGTCTGGGAGTGGTCACAGAAAAAAAATGAATGGTGCATAAAATATGCCAAATAAAAAGCCGATAAAAGAGTGAGAGAGGGGCTCAAAAGTACATGTACAAACGTTTTGTCACATAATAAATGATTAGATGAATGATTGAATGAATGAATGATTAGTAAAATGATTGTATGAATAAATGATTGATTGAATGAAAGAATGGTTGGGTGAATGATTGACTGAGTGAATCATTGAATAAATGATTAAATGAATGAATAATTGGATGAACGAATGAATGAATGATTGATTGATTTAATGATAGGAATAATGATTGAATTATGAATGAGTTAATGATTGATTGAATGAATGAATTATTGAATAAATGAATGAATGATAGGATGCATGAATGCATGAATAGATGCGTGGATGAAAGCTTGAATGAATGATTGAATGAATGATTGTATGAATGATAGAATGAATGAATGAATGAATGAGTAAGTTATTGAATAAATGATTAAACGAATGAATGATAGGATGAATGGATGAATGAATGGATGAATGAATGATTGTATGAATGATAGAATGAATGAATGAATGATTGTATGAATGATAGAATGAATGAATGAATGATTGTATGAATGATAGAATGAATGAATGAATGAATGATAGAATGAATGAATGAATGAATGAATGATAGAATGAATGAATGAATGAATGATAGAATGAATGAATGAATGAATGAATGATAGAATGAATGATAGAATGAATGAATGGATGAATGATAGAATGAATGATAGAATATATGAATGATAGAATGAATGATAGAATGAATGAATGAATGATTGTATGAATGATAGAATGAATGATAGAATGAATGAATGAATGCCTGAATGAATCAGTTATTGAATAAATGATTAAACGAATGAATGATAGGATGAATGAATGAATGATTGTATGAATGATAGAATGAATGAATGAATGCTTGAATGAATGATAGAATGAATGATAGAATGAATGAATGAATGATTGTATGAATGATAGAATGAATGATAGAATGAATGATAGAATGAATGAATGATAGAATGAATGAATGAATGAATGAATGAATGAATGAATGAATGAATGAATGAATGAATGAATGAATGAATGAATGAATGAATGAATGAATGAATGAATGAATGAATGAATGAATGAATGAAGCAGTGTGGAACTTCATGAGTTATACTTTTAAAACAGTCCGCATTTAGACAATTTTGTACAGAAATGTTTTACTCAAAGTCTTAGCACTTGATATTATACAAACTGCTAAAGAAAACAGAACAGCATATTTCCTGTTGAAATCTGTGGGGTATTTATAACTGCTTCTTAAAAATGTAACTCATCATTGGACATTTTACAAAAGTCTGGAATACAACAGAACCAAATCGATATTGAAGAACGAGGATTTGAGATGGACATCTTCTTAAGAGCGAATTCAATAGAAAACGTGTTCCTGATTATGTCATTTGACACTGTCTGAGAATACATTCCTGATATCGGAATCGAAGCTCAATCAGAAAATAAAGACTGATTGAACGTTGCAATCATTCATGCCTGTGTGACGTCATTGTTAAATTTATTTTTTTTCAATGTGTTTGTTTGAATTCCGTTATTATTTGCCAAGCTCGTCTGAAATAGTTTCATTATTCAAATCCCAGTTTGATAATTCCAAAATGGAAATGGAGAAGTTCTCATTGATCAAAAAAATTTGTTGGAAAGTAGAAAATTAACCACATAATTTCACAAATATAAGATTTTTTTAATTTGTTTTTTTTTAACGTATCCCGTTCAACCATTGATGGGTTATAATTAGGACATGTGGTGTACTTATTCAAGAAAATGAAGCCAGATTTCCAACATCCAAATATAGCCCCTTCTTACCCCCTCCACTCAGTCCAAATAGAGTAAATCAAAACTTAAAATTTGTGTGAATGTTTTTGTGTGTGACTTCCCCTTTCCAAGAAACAAATAAACGATAAAAATATAAAAAACGAATAAAACAAACAAACAAACAAACAAACAAAAACTAAAATGAAGTCTCTCATAATTGTCCCATAATAATTTGGTCGATCTCTTTTCCTCTCCGGCAGTATTTGGTTACATTTTGTGTGTGTACTAAATGTCTGTGGTCGGCAGATTTTCTTTCTCTGCTATCAAGCAGAAATTTAGTACTTTCATATCATCTTACACTCTTCTCAGTGATAATTAGTCTTAAACCCAAATGAGCCGGTCAATGACCGAGCGTTGGGTTTACCAAAGGCATGCCGGGCGATAAATTACTAATCTGTGGACAGACTACTTCTTCTTCTTTGATCCTAGCCGCCGACCGTCAAAGCAGTCAGTGGCCATCACGCCTGGTGGTGTCTTGTAGGGTAACAACAAATTGATTCCACTTTGCTCGGTCGGTGGCCATCTTTCGTACCGTACCCCAACTCTGGTTCATTTTTTGCATCTCAGCCTCCACAGTCCTCCGCCAAGTTGTTTTTGGTCGGCCTCTCTTTCGTTTTCCTTCATGGGTCCATAGCATAGCTGTTCTTGTGATGGCATCAGGGTCTCTTCTGAGGACATGGCCAACCCAGCTCCAGCGTCTGCCAGCTATGATGGTGTGCATGTCCTCTTGTTAGCTATGAGTAAGCTGATCTTGGTTGGTGATGGTATTCGGCCAAAAGATTAGGAGAATTTTTCTTAGGCATGTTGTGTGAAAAGAGGACAATTTCGACATTTCCTTCTCTGTAACTCTCCAGCATTCCGCACCATAGAGAAGCACAGAAAGTACACAGCTCTGATATAATCTTAATTTTGTGCTTGTGTTGTACTGAGAGGACTTCCAGGTGTTGTTTAGACTAAAAAAGGATGTTCTTGCTTTGTTCATTCTGTTGTTGATGTCTTTGCTTGCTCCGCGGTCTGGTGTTACTATGCATCCTAGGTATGTGAAGGCATCTGTCTGTTCCAGTTGCTGATTCCTTACTGATATGGGCTCAGGGTTGCTAACACTGAGCGTCATGACCTCTGTCTTCTTTAGATTGATGTTCAAGCCCACCTGCTGGCTATACTTATTAAGTCTATCCATTTTTTCCTGGATGTGTTGATGTGAATGTGCTAGTAGGGCAATGTCATCTGCATATTCCAGATCTTCCGATGTAGAAAACGTAGTCCATCTTATTCCTCTTGGACTACCCTCTGTTGTCTGGCGCATCACCCAGTCTATGACTGTTAAAAAAAGAGTGGTTGATAAGGGGCATCCCTGTCGTACTCCTGTCTTCACCTCAAAGGTTAGGTTGCTCTGCCCAACGCTACACGTAAAATTGGAATCGAGGCTTTTTATGATTGACACTATGCAGCTTGGAATTCCATAAGCCCTGAGTATTTTCAATAAACTGTCCCTATGTATACTGTCAAAAGCCTTTTCAAAATCAACGAAATTAATGTACAGCTGTCTTTGCCATTCTGAGCACTGCTCTATAATGTTCCTGAGGGTAAATATATGATCTGCACATCTTCTGTTCTTTCTAAATCCTGCTTGTTCTTTCCTCAGTTTGTGGTCTACTGCTTTTGAGATTCTCTGTATAATTATCCTGCCTAGTATTTTGCTGGGAACTGAGAGAAGAGTTATTCCTCTCCAATTATTGCAGTCTGCAAGATCTCCCTTCTTGGGCAATTTGACAATTATTCCTTTGTTCCACTCCGTTGGTGTTGTCCCTGTTTTCCAGACTTGTGAAAATAGTGGTTCTAATAGTTATGCTTCTAGCTCAGGGTCTGTCTTAAACAGCTCTGCATTTAAGTTATCATGGCCAGGAGCTTTTCTATTCCTTACCCCATTGATTACTGTGAAAAGAAAAAAATAGATGACTCTGTAATGAATAATGATGTACAAATTCTAATACAGATAAAAGGATGGCTTTGTCATGGACAACAATGTATATATTCTAAAATAAGTGACACAAAATTTTGTTCGCTCTCTTTTCCTTTCCGGCAGTATTGGTATATTCGAGTCATTGTTTACTCTTCTTCCTGCAATATTTCGTCATGTCTGTTTATCTGATCATCTCTGCTGAGAGAGTAGACAGGTGATGCAATATTGACCGATGGTCATGTTAGCGCTGATATGGCAATTGTGATTTCCAAATTTCTCTCGTGGAGAGAACACGATGAATGTTTGTTTGCAAAGGTAAAGGGCAGTAAATTATCCAGGTGGTGACATATTTTAGACACGCACCTGAAGACGACGGAAATGTTGTAATCGCTTCCAGACAGAATTTTTATGAAGGCATTATTTGTCATAATGTAAGAAGTTGTAGTGGTAATCATTACCACGAATTGACGGAAATACCAACTCCTTAAACGGAAAATAACCGTTTGAAATTCACAAACACATGAGTCATGCAGAGAATTCCATGAAGAAATTAGCATAGCCCGTATGTTAGAATACAATTGGCTGGGTAATTCTAGATGTTATAAACAACACTTATGATTGGAGCCTGGTCAGATAGTAACAACCTCGTGCATGGGACGAAAGTTGCATATAATCTGACACTTTCGCTGTTTAGAGGACTGTGAAATTCACCTCGTCAAGAAGTCAACCAATTAGCCAGAGTAAGGAGTAGGATCAGAATTCCATTTATCGAACCGGACCTTGTGTGAGTATCTTGTGGACTTATATCCCAGGAAAGATCTACCTACATTTACACGGAAAGCAAGAATCCTAAGAATCTGAAACACAAAGTCAGAAATGGGAGCCTAGTGTAAAGTAATACCACAGACCGCGTGTAAGAGGCATCTTAAACAAGTTGCCTTAACTATTTCTCTCAGCCAGGAGTCAGTATTCTTAAAGAGATTTAAGGGTGAGTTGTACATTTTAAAATTCTATATTTTGCAATTATTAACATGTGAAAATTGCTAATGGATGTCTAAGTCATCTGAGGCTGGAAACCTCAGCATATATACTGCTCAAAAAAAAGTTAAAGGCCATTTTCAATTTTTAGGTCATTTCAACTATGCTGTTTTTTTTAAAACCTGAACACTCAGTCAAAAAAGTTTTGCTGCATTTTGTTGCATGCTTAAACAATGTTTGTTAATCTGACAGTAAATCAAATCTGTGTTCGTGTATGTACCTCCAAGGTCAATAGAACGTACGTGGTGGAAAGGGAAATAATGCATGTTTGAAAATACTTCCTATGGCAAAGCCTGTTGATAACATTGCTGAAATTTGCTTTTCACGTGCAAGTCGTGACTATGGTGAACACATTTCACCCACTTTTCGGAAGGAAGGGGCAATGGGTATGTTTGTAACATTTACCATTTTAGCCATGGCTCAGCTAAGACGCTTGACCAATGTTGACAGATGGAGAGCGATGGCATGGCTGCAGGATGATGTAGGGCTGCGAGAAGTTGCTAGGAGATTAGGAGTTGCCCACTCTGTCATACAAACTCTGCGTGATCGTTATAATGCAACCGGCAGTGTCGCAGAACAACGCAGGTCAGGACGTCCAAGGTCTACCACAAGACGGCAAGACACGCTGAGCCATGGCTAAAATGGTAAATGTTACAAACATACCCATTGCCCGATCTTTCCGAAAAGTGGGTGAAATGTGTTCACCATAGTCACGACTTGCACGTGAAAAGCAAATTTCAGCAATGTTATCAACAGGCTTTGCCATAGGAAGCATTTTCAAACATGCATTATTTCCCTTTCCACCACGTACATTTGATTGACCTTGGAGGTACACACACGTAACACAGATTTGATTTATTGTCAGATTAACAAACATTGTTTAAGCATGCAACAAAATGCAGCAAAACTTTTTTGACTGAGTGTTCAGGTTTTTAAAAAAACAGCATAGTTGAAATGACCTAAAAATTGAAAGTGGCCTTTAACTTTTTTTGAGCAGTATAGAATGAAAGTTTCATAAACCACCATTGCAAAAGATGGTGACTGCTTCATGCAGGTTTCTCATAGAGAACAAAAAGCAGAGGTAGTCCCAAGATCCATATGGAGCAGGGAGTGGATGATGATAGAACTGATGTTCATACTTATTATATTATTCACCTTTTCAACCAGCGCAAATGTAAAGACATTAAATATAAATGTAATGAATGTTTTCCGCTCACTGGGATTAATATTAATGCTCATAGACGGTAAAGCTCTGAGGTAGATGGGATGGTGGAATGAAAAAGGGAGGGAGGGAGGGGGTACACGATTGTGTGTCAGGAAACCAAATACTCAAGAGGAGATTTGTTTCTCTTCTTTCTAATACTAGTCGGTGGTACCAGTTGAGGGTACTATCTCTGGAACCACGTGTGTGGTATTGGTGGGCTGCTGTCAACGCTAGACACCATCATCAGACGGGTCTTGAAGACGCTGGACCAGCTTCGTGATTCATCATCATGTGACGTATTCTTTCCAGAACGTTGTCTCCATTACAGCTGCTCTGAACGCATCACGATTCTGGGCAAGTCGACCTGCATCAGCCAAAGACAAGTTCAGACTCTCTGTGATGTCCTGGGTCCACCGTCGTCTAGGTCGACCCCTTCCCCTTTTTCCAGGGACCATGCCTTCCATCACTGTTTTTTCCAGACTATTATGTCTTTTTATATGACCGAAAAATTTCAGCTTCCTTATTGCGATGGTATTTAGGAGCCAATGTTCCTGTACATTTAGTGAGTGCAGTACTTCTCTGTTGGTCTTTTTTTCTGTCCAGGGTATTCTCAACATCCTTCTGTAGCATTTCATTTCGAATGATGTAATCTTTTTTGCAACTGTTTTATTGAGTGTCCAAGTCTCGCAGCCGTATGCTGCTACTGGGAATATACATGCTCTGATCAGTTGTAACTTTGTTTCTTTGCTTGTGCCTTGCCATAGGTTTTTCATCTGTATTAGCTTATGTGAAGCAATTGCAAGTCTTCTTTTAATTTCTACTGCACAGTCGCCAGAGCTGTTAATGATTGATCCTAAGTATTCGAATTCATTGACACTTTCCAGTTCTTCGTTATCAATTTCAATTTCTGGTTTGGTCTTTACTTTGTCTGTTGTCAATACTTTGGTCTTCTTGGTGTTTAGGTATAGATTCTGGGCCTCGCTGTGTTTTTTGGTGGACAGAAGTAATTGTTCAAGTCCTTCTGGGTTGGTCGATAGGAGGACTGTGTCGTCAGCATATCTGATTTCCGGGATCTGGTACCCGCCGATGTTAAATGAGTCAAACTCTGTGTGTTCTTGGTCATCTCTTACGTTTCTCATGATATTCTCGGCATAAATGTTAAACAGGTAAGGGGAAAGGGTACAGCCTTGTCTTACTCCTTTCTGTACTTCAAACCATTCTGATGTTTCCCCCTCTATTCTTACGGCTGCCTGTTGTTCTTGGTACAGCAGTGCGATGAGTTGTATAAGGTGGTTTGGAAATCCCATATTTTTCATAATAGCCCATAACTGCTGATGTTGTACACAATCGAAAGCTTTTGTGTAATCAATGAAACAAGTATGTAGGTCAACGTTGAATTCTCTACACTTTTCTATGATGATCCTCATGTTGAATATATGATCCCTAGTGCCTCTACCTGGTCGAAAACCCGCCTGTACTTCATTTATTTCTGTTTCTAGCTTTTGTTGCATCCTTTTCATTATGATTTGTAAAAGTATTTTGCTGGCATGGCTTATAAGAGCTATAGTTCTGTAGTTTGTGCACAGTTTCAGGTTGCCCTTTTTTGGCAAGGGTATGTAAATTGATCTTTTCCATTCCTTGGGCCAAATTCCGCTTTGCCAGATCTTGCAGCATAATGCATGGTATATACGAGCGCTGCCTTCTCTTCCTGCCTGTATCATTTCAGCTGTTATTTCATCACAACCAGGAGATTTTCCACTTTTTAAGTGTTTGATTGCATTCCGGACTTCCTCTATGGTAGGTTCTGGTTCACGTTCCGCTTCATTCATGACGTTGTTATCTGCCGCTTTGTTTATTTCCGTATACATTTCTTGACAGTACTCCTTCCATCTGTTCAGCTTCGTGATTACTCCCTGATATTTCTTGGAACGTGTCACAACCTTCAGACAGGACCAGTGACGAGAGTGCACCAGTCCATAACCTGCAAATAACCAACCATCGACTGGACCAGAAACTAACAAACTTACTGGCAGCTAAGTACTAACTTAAAAGCTGCCAAGTTAACATTAAACCAATTCCCTCAATATCCATAACATCACCCTGTGACGATAACCTTTTGTTAAAAAGAGAATTATTCATTTTACATTGTTAAATATAATTGATTATTAAATTTGTTATTTGTATATATACAAATTTATAGTTGATTTATTCATTTTGAGTGTACTGCACCGGATGTCTCAGTCATCTTAAATACACTTAAAACAGAACTACTAAATTAAGATTTCACAGAATTAAATCAGTTGAGGGCTAAATCACTCAATATATCTCTCCACAAAAGGCGGTGGGAAAGATAAAGAGTTAACACTGTGTCGTATGGTAGGTTAATTGTTTTATTTGGCCCTTCTAAGTAGAGTGGATGTCAACAGATACGCGAGAAAAGGTACAGAAAATAGATTTCACAGGTGGTAGATTGAGGAAAAGATATGTCTCTGGAGTGATTAGGTTATCTCCTCCAGCCTATCCGTACGACTGTACTTTATTACCAGACAGCCTTTGCCTCTCTATCAAGAATAGATAAGTTACTCTACACACACAGCTATGTGACAACAAGACACACAAACGTGAAAAACTACGGATAAATGGGTATGGGTCTGACCAACACACAAAGGTAAGTTTCTTTGTAGTTTATTATCATTAAACTCGACAACATCAAAATATCTAAAGAAAAAGATTAAACAGTCATTTACATGCATATGAAATAAAGCAGAAAAGTTCACACTCCCCGAATGGAGAAAAAAACCCAAAATTATTAACCCAAAGGTTGAAGGTTAGCACTCTGTTACAGAATGAACAGTAGTGGTTCTCTATGAGACCCAGTAAAGTAAACAAAATTTAGACAAATCAGATATATGGATAGTTTTCAGCAAACAAGGAAAAATACTCACTCTCTCAAGTAGTGGCCACTCTCACACTCTTACCTAATTGCCTGGTATGGTAGGTCTGTAAAATCCCTTGGTAATAGAATTAGTCCATGAATATATTATCTATTTCACTTAATATTCTGTCACCCCAGTTGTCGCAGATCCAAGTTGGCCCCAGTTCATCCCCAGAAACTAACTAGTGAGGTGAACGCCTAATATGGTGCTTCTCCTGGATATAAGTGTTACCACAAATAGTTACAACTGTGAGAGCTCTTGAGGTTCACCCTTTCACGGGGAAATACTTCCAGTATTGGGAAACATCAGGTTGCTAAAAAATGTTACAAATGATGATCATCATTCTTCTATAGACCAACTCTATGTTAGAGAGCCGATTCTGCACAGCGTATGTATCTATAGATATACTCCACTTATATTACGACTGTCAAGAGTCGGGGAACAATAATAATGTTACATGTACACCACTGTGGCTAGTAAAAATATAAATCTGAATTTGGTAAGTCCAGTGTTAAATTTTATTGTTCTCAAATACCATTTGGCGAGTACACGTTTATAAATGAAATTGGTAATGCACAAGCCAAGTAAAGGAGAAAAGTAACAAAACAAAAGACCGCTGGACGCCCTTGTGATCAGGTCTGCGAAGAATACAAGAATACATTTATGGAAAAAATGCTACTACTATATATACACACAAACGGGGACAAGACAATCTCTTGTCCACTCCGTCAGTACTGACTAGGTTTAAAAGGCACACGGTGTTTCCTTACGCCTACACGCTAGCAGACGTCGCTGGCTGCTGAGTTCGGTCGGACTGAGTTATGTTAACTCGCCCGCCCCCTGCTCGCGCCGGCGGTCAGCGTACAATGTTAATTATTATTTAATTTCTCCATACGCGCTATCTAAACAATGATAGCCTGTCATTAAATAGCTTTTAAATTGTCGGCGTCTGTTAGTTTGTCGTATGGTATTAAAAAATAATAGACACTATAATAACAAATATACAAAATGAAATATAACGTGTATTCTATACTCCCACTATCAGTCGCTTTAATGCCTATAAGTCCGGTCAGCTAAACCGTCGGGTTTACTCTGTCCTGTAGAGATTAAGTGTTGCGTCTGCCTACACTGTTAACATAATTACCGTCTAAGGTATGTGGGTAGCGGGTGCCGTGATTTTAACATTTTAATTGAATATCTGGTATGAAATCGCTACGCGTTACTTTATTTCACTCGTTCTATTAGCGAGAAAAATCTAAGTGAAGAATAAATGTTAAAAGCTATCACTTTTTAAATCATTAGCACTATTATCCTTTTACCAGAAAATTCAGAATGAAAATCTCCACGAAACACTAATACACCATATCCACAAGAAATGGGTTCTAGGACTGCGCGCTAGAATATTCAAAATTCTGACTGACTTCTGATGGCGGGGTTAAGAAAACAGCAGTATATATATCATTAGATTGCTCTGATCTCTAATGTTGTTAATTTCGCGCTCCTGTGTGGAACGAAGAATTCAGAAACTAGCGCTCAAGATGAAAGCTTACGATTCGGCTACCAGAATCTCTCGTCTGGCGCTGTTGACCGACATCAGAGGCTTTCGTTACGGCTAACGGGTTTCTCTTTAAAATGCCCGTGTCTCGAGATCAAAGAGCACAGGGTATTCTAAACTTTCCATGAGTAAAAACGTCAAAAGGGTCTGTGTTTCGTCTCTCTCACGTGCTGCCTGTCTGAGAATTATTATGATTGACAGATGAGCTCGCGTGGGTGGACGAGGTAAACAAAGCCTGATTTGTTTTCTTGTTATGACTGACAGGTCACGAAGTTTGTAAACACCGTGTTAGCTCGTCTTAAAAGAAAAGAGGCGGGGACGAAAAAGTAAGCTGTGTAAGTAAAGACAGACAGTATAATGCATGTTTTAGCTAGCAAATCACAGAGCAGCTATGAGGTTACAATAGGCTGTCAGATTACTGTAGACTCTTTTCCATTACACGTCATACACTGCTAAGACTCATTCAGCATTGTTCTCGATTTCTTAAATATCTTGTGATGCACCCTCGAGGTAGAAGCATCATCATCCTTCTATCTGTATTTCTGCCAAGAGTAATCTTGTGCGAAGGTAGACACCTTTGAAGACCCACATTAGTTACTCTAGGTTTTGGCCATTGCTGGACCATCACTGCAGAGCAAAGGGAGACAACCCGTGACAATAAGAAAGTATAAACATATTACTCTATGGGAGACAACAATAGACACAATCTAAAACAAGAAAGGATATATAAAGGGAAATAAAGTACAAAGTTTAGAATATTTAAATTATCCACGGATACTCAAATGAACACAGATGTAGATATTGTAAAAAGATCGATTTACAAAGTTTGAATTGTCTAGAATATACTGATTACTCTTTTCAAAATCTCTCTTATATATATTCTTACTTTGCAGAGTGTCTAGAAAAAAATAATATAGAGTATTTCCTATTAAAATGTAGGAAGTATGAACAACAGAGAAACCAATATTAGATTATTTACAGGCATGAAATTCATCCATAACTGCGGAACAGGTGTTGATAATAGATAGACCTAGAGAACTTCACATTATGGTAAAACAGTATATAACAAGAACTAAAATTAATATATAAGGATCAATGTTGGTGTGAGGAAAAGGGGTGGTCTGATGGGGTGCATGTATGGCTGATGGCAGATAATTGGTGGATTTGATCTACATTTGGACACCTTCGGGCTTTCTCCCCCCTTTTCACCTTGTTAACTGTTTGTCACGATGTTAAGCAGGGCTCCAATCGGAAGGGGTGTTGTGCCTTCATTCCGAATGTCTGCCAATCGTTTCAAACGTGCGTGTTTTGTGGGGTAATTCAAACTATTTCCTTATGGAAATTTTTGCGCGTTACTGCAGAGGTCATGTCTCCCAAATATGGAATGAAAACATCCGATCCTCTCTCGGTAACGCTTACAAATAACTTCTTACATCTGCCCAGACTATTACAATATTTCCGCTCAGGTGTGTCCGACTGATAAGTGCGTGTCTGTAGTCTGTCTACTCTCTCAGCAGAGATGATCAGATAAACAGACATGACGAAATATTGCAGGAAGAAGAGTAAACAATGACTCGAATATACCAATACTGCCGGAAAGGAAAAGAGAGCGAACAAAATTTTGTGTCACTTATTTTAGAATATATACATTGTTGTCCATGACAAAGCCATCCTTTTATCTGTATTAGAATTTGTACATTATTATTCATTACAGAGTCATCTATTTTTTTCTTTCCTGATTTTAGAATGTTTACCTTGTTGTCCATCACAAACGCATCTATTTATACTTTCCTAATTTAGATTCGGTGTTTATATTAATGTTAACATTGAGAAAACGAAATCCTACAATAGTTAGCAAAGTAGACGAAAAGCCAATGTTAACAAATCTAAATAAATAGGAAGACAGTTGAACCAGTCAAAAAATAATCATATTTGTGTGTGCGTGTATATATATACTTGTATATATATATTCGTCAGCCACAGTTACGAACAGGTGACAAGACAAAGTTCTTAAAGTTCTTCGACTCAAATGGAATCATGTGCAACAGTGGCCCTTACAATTTAAAGAGGAAAACAAAAGTGGTATTTATTCATTGATCGTAAAGATTTTGATAACGTGAACGCGACAATAATAACTAGGAATAATTGCACCATTGTGGCAGTTAGTCACATAAACTGTTGGCTGGTTGAAGCCCGCCATCTGCAACCTCTTAGCGCTGACAGCTGCACACGACCAGGTTATATTGCTATTAAATCACTGTGTGTAGGAGCCATGTTAGTAGCTGCGAGGTTGCCCCGTGAAGTTGTCGGCGTTTCTAATCAGAAGACCAAAGACTAGCACTACTATCTTTCAGAACATCCTCACTACGTTTTTTTTTCGCTGTCTACGATAATCTTATGAGCGTCCGCATGACATAGTGGTTACAGCGCAGGTCTGTGGCGGCAAAGGTGCCAGGTTCAGTTTACGGTATTGACACGCTCCAGTCTACCCAGCTGTAAATGGGTTCCTGGCTGTGATCTTGACGTTGGGAAGGAAAAGGCAGCAAAGAAAGGACCTAGACACCCGACCTCTCGATGCTGGACCTAGTACAGTGAAGTCTCTAACACAGTGTTTCTTAAACTTTGCGGTTACCGGCACTCATTAAATTCTCAAAATGTGCTCTCACACACCCATGAAAAAATATCTAATTTTTATTCACAACGAAGAACAAAAACTGCGCTTTCATCAATGTCGAAATAGAAATGTAAGTTGTGTAATAAAGGTCTGAATTTGTTTATTGCATGTGACACCAGATACGTTTCTGTTTATATAAAGATTTACTTTATTAAATTAGATAATTATCAATTCTTAATACTCTTTTTAACTGTTGCTTATCTTCAAGTATATTTTTAAAACGAGGCTCTTTGTTTGAAATAACCACACGTACATCATCTCTCATATCTTAACGATTTCTGGCCTTTGTTTTTACATTTACATTTACACGTGAAGAAAATCCCATCTCACACAAGTACGTTGCAGCAAATGGCACAATAATATGCAGTGCTGTCTTTGCTAGTTGTGAAAATGGTTCTAGCTGAGCACACCAGAAATCGTCTGCTTTCATTTATTTGATCTCCATTTGAATGCGGCTAATCGCTCGTAATTCAGACAGATCATCTTTCATTTAAGTACTGTCGTCCATTCAATTAAGATCAAAAAAGAAATGGATTCAATATCCATCTGTCAACTGCTTCAATTCTCCCGTGGAAAAAAATCATTGGAAAGAGTCAGTCAATTGTTACAAATGAATTGCAATTTCCTGTACAAGTATTGTATTACCATCATTCTCCAAAACATTTTCATTAAACAAAGGACAACTGACGAAATAATTTTTTTTCTACACGTTTTATCCAAACTGAAAGTTTACTGATAAAAGCAGACAATTTTTCTCTGACCATTGTATTGATGTATTTCATGCATTCAGGTGAGTGAATATATCGGTTAAATACGCCAACCAAAATATTGATTTTCTTTTATTTCAAATTCTTCAACTACATTACTGCACTGGTTAGTAAAGAAACTGAATTAGCATTCGGCTCTGAGATAGCAGCCACCTTACCTCTGTGTGGAATAGAAGCGCTGAGTGAGCGACACCGATTTCTTCACAAAAAGCCAGAAAGATGCGATGATTCAGCAATTCAGATGAAATTTACTACGGCGACTGCAGTAATCAAAGAATTCTTTAAATTCACTTCCAATGTTTTTGATGCAAGGACATGTCAGTGTAATATACTGTCATGACACGGCCATATACACACTGGAAATCACAATGAACTTCTAAACGGAAATCCCATGATGCTTGCACAACATAAATTCTGCGATGTTTTTATAATTAATGCCCCGAACAGAATAATTCTTTTTGGGATTTGTGATGAAACTACTAATACATGTAATTATGGCAGAGGGAGAACATTGTCTTTGATAATTGACAATGAAATTATGACTTTGTCGCTTAACTAGCACACATTCGCTAAACTAGCACACATTCGCTAAACAGCCTTGAAATCCCACTGCTTTCTTTGAAACTATTCATATAGACTGTTGCGAACATTAAGTTTAGTGGGATAGTGTATCTCCACTAATGTCGCGGGGTTCTTTAATAAATTTTAAATGTCGAGAAAGGGGCGTGAATTTTCCCGTGTTGTGCTCGTGAATGTTCTGTGGGGTTTCTCTGTGTTTGACCTGACCTGTTTGTGTGTTATGAGGTGTTCTGTGAAATTAGGCACTGTCCACAATACCACAGACTGCACAACACATCTGGAACACTACATTCAGATAAAATGTCCTCAGAGGCCTGGCATAGACGACTTCTACAGATTTATTCACGTAATACATGAAATTCCATTATACGACACATTCCAAAACAGATTACAATATATATATGTCAATGTTAGCCAATATGAACCCTTGGCCCTTCAAAAATCCTGCTAATGATTTCTAGTATGAAATGTAATGAATTTAGTGCAGATAGCACGCGTAGTATGTCACTGACTTGTAAGTAACGAATTGGCTAGCTGAGCCTCTGTTCACGGGCGTATACGCTTCCCACGTTGAAATATACAAAATCAATAATTAATCCGCATACATGAACAGAATGGCATGAGCCACACACATACACCTCCAGAGGGCAAAAACGCCTCTAGTTCGCTCAAAAGTGAAAATCACCCTGCCTGTTCCTTTGTTCTACCAACGTTGTCAAAAAAGATACACGATCGTTGTGAACAGTCGTTAACACACGGCTCCGTGAGCCGTCATGTCGTGACTGTTTATGGACACTACTATCAGCCCTTCTCGTTTGTGTTAAAACAACAACAATCATCATCAACAATCGTATGTGAACCAATATTCACAGTTGAGAGGATGCTTCGAGGTGCAAAAACTTCGATACCAAAATATCCTAGTTATTTCACACCTCGAAACAGTCCTCAACAGAGTGTACGAAGAAGAAGATATCGTACAATGTGTAATTGTTACCTGGGGAACTTTTTTTATTTTTACATAGGCAACAAACCCACCATCAGTACAAATTGATCCAATCACATTGATTGGTATCTCATGTTTCAGAATAAAATATTTGAAATGGTTAAATACATCAACTCCTTTTGCAGTTAAGTCCAATAGTTCAGAAAACAAGAAGTCTTCCGTAATTTCTTTCTCTTTTACATAACGAAAAAAAACACCATTAGCTGACAACAACTACCAACATCAGTGGACTCATCAAGTTGAATATCCACTTTGACGGGACTGACTTTGATATGTTGTAATACTTGTTGTTAAATATCTTAGCTCATGTCTTGAATTTTAGATCGTATCACATCATTTGATACGGGAAATTTGTTGAACTTTCTTGTGTGCTTCCGAACATAACATCTGCACGGTAAGTGATATTTTTTATCATAATGTCTCGCATCCCCCAGGAGTAGCTTTTCGCACCATCAAGGGGTGCGTGCACCCCTGATTAAGAACCACTGCTCTAACACTTCACTTCCCTAAGTCAAGAGCAGAGGCAGATGCCTATTTATACAGCTAGGTAGACGTGGGCGTTACGTTATTAAGTTTCGTTCCAGAACCAGGTAAATATGCTGTGAGAGGAATGCCCTTTAACAACTTATCAAATCAGTCGTTCTTTTATGATCCATATGACAGTGAACAATAAAGATAATGATGCTGATATAATTATTATGTTGAAAAATCAATTTTTGTCTGTTATCTCTCATCCATCACTTCACATTAATTGATTTCTCTGTTATAATCATTTCTTTACTTCAGCTCTTAAATGCTGTTTTATTTGTCTACAATCTCTGCCTCATTTTCACTCCGCTGACAACCAGGTCGTTTCGTGCAGCACGAATTCTGTAATCCGCATAAGTCTCGTACGTGTTGACAGCGTCCATGTTTTTGGTGTCTTAATTTTGCTGGTTCCTTCACCCATGTTTCTGCTCAGGGCAGGCCTTAGACCATTCGGCACCCGGGGAGGGTAGTTTGACCTGCACTCCCTTGCCCCACACTTCTAGCCGCGAAAGTTAATTAAACTGCTGGACAAAAATATGAAGTGTGAATCAAATTGCCGATCAGTATTAGATAATAGTTATTTCTTCTTTTTTTGTTTCATCTTCTTTTTCTTCTTCTTCTTGATTTTCTTCTTCATCATCTTCTTCATCATCTTCTTCTTCATATTGAGGCGCGGTAGCGCGGTGCACTGGTTTCCTAGCTCGGTGGTCAATGGTCCAGGATCGACTCAGCCTCATAAATTAGGTCCCAGAGCAACTCTGGGAAGGTTAAGGCGGCCGCGTGATGCTGACCACATCACCCTTAGTGTGCCGATGGTCAAGAAAATATAGGCCTAACACCTTATTCCCAATATGCCTCAATGGGCATGCAACGGGATTCTTTCCCTTTTTACCTTCTTATTCTTCTGTGTCATCTACCATGCGTGGTGGAGTAGGCTATCATGTATTTCCACAACTTCCTGTCGTCTGTAATTATGTTGTTGATTTCTTTTCATGCCACGACGTTAAACTGTCCACTATGTTCCCTCTATGTCATCCTCTGTTTTTCTTCAATCTTTCCTGTTGTTACAATATATTCCAGATTTCTTATAAAAAGTCCTCAAAAAAGTGGATTGGTATCTTCTGACAAGAGGAATAAGATTCTTTTGCTTATTGGTATCTTTCGGGACATTCTGATCGCTCTTTGTTAACTGTCTGTGTTATCTTTAACATTCTTCTGTAAAACCATATCCGTGTTATTACTTACAACAACAAAATTATACTTACTTACTTACTTAGTCGTTCCCCTTCTACCGTGAGGTGTAGAGGTTTGGAAGAGAGAGCGCCAGACTATTCTATCAGCTGTCTTCCTCCCGGCCCGGTTCCACTCCAGCCCTCGGTCCCCCAAACATTGTCCAACGTTGTCCTCCCAGCGGACCCCGGGTCGTCCTCGGGGTCTGGATCCTTGGCTCTTTGTTTCCCATGCTTGTCGTGGTAGCCGATCCTCTCCCACTCTGCAGACACGGCCAAACCATACCAGTTGGGACTGCTCTACCTGGGTCTGTAGGGGGTGGCATTTTAGGCCTTGACGTATCGTCTGGTTGCGTACCATGTCTCTTCTTGTTACTTCAACCACCTTCCTCAGATACCTCATTTCTGAGGTTTGGATCTGGCTTTTGTGGGTTGTAGTCATTGCCCATGACTCGCATCCATATGTCAAGACTGGGACATAGGTGGAGCGGTATACAGCCATCAACAAAATTATAACAACTAAAAAATAGAATGCAACAAATAGGTCACACTTTGGTGTTAGTGTTTTCTTATATAATATTTACATTGCGTGCTTTGACCTGGGCGAATAGCGTCACATCTGAAGAAAAGTTGAGCTTCTTGGCGAAGAAATAGCCTTTTTCTCTCGCCCGCTCCGGTCGTCCTGGCTTAAGACCGGCCCTGTAAATTCTGCTACATGTGCAAGGTAAATGAAGATGTACGTCGGTTATAATGTGAGGCAGCGAGTACAGTAATAACATCAGATGGAAGACGTGTCTCAGAGGTGAAGATTACATCAATCAAAATAGTTCACCTACCTGCGGAGCGCGGGTCTCAACAGTAACACAACATGCCTCTCTGCACTGTGCCATCCGATCTTTCCTTGTCTTCTTTATTCTTTGTATCTCAGCTTTCATTTATTTTCTCTGTGTATTTTTGGGCTTTCTCTATTTCTATTACCGTGGGGGGTTCCAGACAAGGAACTGTTTTGTAATGCTATAAACGAGTTTTCTGTCTCCTATACAAAGCGTCGATTCCTTATCTCTTGTTCTACTGGTGTTTAACGAGCAGACAAGCCGACGCAAAAAAAAAAAAAAAAAGCATTCCATGACACGAAAATTCGAGAGGCAGAGGAAGACCAAGAAGTACATGGAGAAGAGAGCTGGAAACAGAGGTGAAAATGATGAGGAGAACGTGGAAAGAACTTGAGATGATGGCACGTGACAGGAGGACTTGGCATGTGTTTGTTGAAGGCCTGTGCTCCTTTGGGAGTGGAGGGTTATGAATGAATGAATGAATGACACGAAAATTGCTCTGTGATACAAATTGTTGGTGACAGCAGAAAACCAAATAATAATTATTATTTTCTTTATCGCTCCTTGCAAAAAGCCTGCACCAAACATTCACATGCATGACAGCGGTGGTGTATGTAGCAATTTGTTATAATTGATGACGTTGCCAGTATCATGTACAAACTTATATTAACCGGCTTGTATGACGTACCTGCAGGAGCAGAGAAATCATATTCTTTGTCTCATCAGAGATCTGCTATGAGTTACGCGTGACAATAGTAGAATAACCGACACAAATCACATAACGTTTTATTAAATGAAACTTGCTTTATGTGACAGATGTGTGTTAATAGAAATTAACCTAATAATAAACTGGGTAAAAGATTGGCGCTCGCAAGAAAGCGTTTAACTGGTCGTGTGTTGTAGCACGGTCACAAACATAGCGAGGGGACGACGTAATTCAGATAGACCTGTTTCAAATTTCGGGAGTGCATGTTACTTCATTTTTTCGGTCTAACTTTCCTACCTTCTTTCTTTCTTTTCTTTCCTTCTTTCTTTCTTTTCTTTCCTTCTTTCTTTCTTTTCTTTCCTTCTTTCTTTCTTTTCTTCTTTTCTTTCTTTCTTTCTTTCTTTTATTGTTTTCCTTCTTTCTTTTCTTCTTTCTTTTCTTTCTTTCCTTCTTTCTTTCCTTCTTTTCTTTCCTTCTTTCTGTTCTTTCTTTCCTTCTTTCTTTCTTTTTTCCCTCTTTCCTTCTTTCTTTCTTTCTTTTTCTTTCCTTCTTTCTTTCTTTTCTTTCCTTCTTTCTTTCTTTTTCTTTCCTTCTTTCTTTCTTTTCTTTCCTTCTTTCTTTCTTTTTCTTCATTTATTTCCTTTTTCTTTCTTGTCCTTCCTTCATTTCTTCGTTTTTCTTTGTTTTTCTTTCCTTCTTTCTTACGAGATACCATTAATGTATCTTCCTTATTTCTTTATGACTGACAGGATTAGGGTTTCAATGAGTGAGAGAGGTCCATGAAAGAAAGTGCGAGAATA
Organism: Oreohelix idahoensis; assembly: GCA_024509875.1. Taxonomy (NCBI): domain Eukaryota; kingdom Metazoa; phylum Mollusca; class Gastropoda; order Stylommatophora; family Oreohelicidae; genus Oreohelix; species Oreohelix idahoensis. The sequence goes on along the minus strand of JAMPIV010012854.1, from coordinate 85,190 downwards.
CGTGAATAAAGGACTGAGTATTGGATAGTAAATGAACAAAATAGCAACAGAAAGTAAGAGAGTGTGAAATCTATTGAGTGAATTTTAGAGAGAGATATATAGAGAGGGAGTGAGAGATAGAGAGAGGATGGGGAGAGAGCGTAATAGAATGTGAGGTTGGGAAAAACTTTCAGATCATGAAGGATAGTGGCAGAAAGTGCGACTGAAATAGAAATGAGGGATAGTTAGGGGGTGAGAGATTGTGAAACAGAATTAGTGAATGGGTGAGAGATGTGAAACAGTGGTAGTAAGTGAGGGAAAGTTACAGAAGTGAGAGATATAAACAAGGGCTAGTGAGGGAATGAGACATGTAAAAAAGGACCTGGTCAAAAGATAAGAAGATGGTAAAAGATTTTGAAAGAGAAACAAGTAAAAAGAAAGTGCGATAAGGTAACATTGTGAAAAAAAGGCACTGAAAAAATAATTAACGAACATACGAACATTATTTTCAAAGGGTTGAGAATATGACACGCCGGCCCGACGTACATTTTTCTCTTTCTTTCTCTCATCTTTTATACTGAAGTCATTTATTCTCACGTGCATTTTACAAATTAATTTCAAGTAATGTAACGTTTTACAAGTAAAATAATAGTATACTCACATTCACAGTATCTAATTATGATCATGAAATAAAATATATTAAAAAGTACTGTGCAAAAATCATCGAAAGAAAGTAAAATTATGAAAAATGAGGCAATAAATATTAGTGACAGAAAATGAGATTGTAAACAAGAGGCGGTGACAACGGGCGACAGAAAATGATAGTGTAAAAAACATAGGCAGTGACAACCGGCGACAGATAACACTAGTCAACAACCAAAATGTACCAGAAATGAAAATAGATGATCTTAACTAATTTTGGTGTGCTGAAAACGAAAATGACATTAAAAAATGTTGATTGGCTCTAGTTTTCAAGATATATGCTACTAGTTTATTTAATTACGGTCAACTTATATATATATATATATATATATATATATATATATATATATATATATATATATATATATATATATATATATATATATATATATATATATATATATATATATATATATATGACGCAACTGTTGTGGGCGATTGCATAATTTTTTCTAATGACCAATAACAATGTAACTAGAAGTTGATGATGAAATCCTACCTATGATTACATCACCTTTGTGTATAAATATCTTATCTCTGATAAAATTAGTTAGTGCATTTGTCCTTATCAAAAGTATCGTAGTTAGAAATGCCTAGGACATGTGTGAACAGTGCTAATAATTTCTGTTATATATGTGGTGAGTTGACATTTCTATCACAAAAACGAAATATAACTAAAGTGATTAAGAAGGCGTACAGTTTGTATTTTGGCTGCAGAATAGGAGATCAAGATAAGAGCTGGGCGCCACACATATGCTGCAATACATATGCAGCACATCTTAAACTGTGGTTGACTGGCAAAAGGCAAGCTATGCCTTTTGCAGTCCCAATGATTTGGAGAGAGCCCACTGATCATCTCAACAACTGTTACTTTTGCATGGTCCCTCCAATTGGGAAAGGCATATCAAAGAAGAAAAAATGGACTCTGGAATATCCAAACATCCCCTCTGCAATACGTCCGGTACCACATGGCAATGACCTACCAGTTCCCAAAGTGCCAGAATCATTTTCAGCTACTTCCACTGATGAAGAAGAGGACATTGGTGGTCCTGAACCATCAACCTCAAGCAACCCAGATTTTGAGCAAACAACATCCACTAAACCACACTTAATAACCCAAGGTGAACTGAATGATCTTGTAAGAGATCTGAATTTACCGAAGAACAAGGCGGAGCTTTTGGGCTCCAGATTGCAACAGTGGAATCTCCTGGCAGAAGATGTTACAATTTCTGTGTATACCAACCGCCAGAAGCCGCTTATTACATTCTTTTTCAAAGAGGGTGACCTTTCTGCGTGCCACAACATTTCTGGTTTAATGGCAGCCCTCAAAACCAATTACATACCGGAAGAGTGGAGGCTTTTCATTGATTCATCCAAGACGAGTCTTAAAGCTGTTTTGTTGAATAATGGTAATGTGTTCCCGTCAATTCCAGTTGGTCACGCAGTTCATATGAAAGAAACTTATGAAAACATTAAGCAGCTTTTGAAGTGTATAAACTACGATCATCATCATTGGTCACTTTGCGGTGACTTAAAAGTGGTCGCTCTTTTGCTTGGACTACAGGGTGGATACACCAAGTACTGTTGCTTTCTCTGTGAGTGGGATAGCCGTGCACGAAGTGACCATTACATCAGAAGACATTGGCCAATCAGGCAGTCATTGCAGCCTGGCAGTAAGAACGTTGAGAACCCAGCACTTGTCGACACCAGCAAGATTTTTTTGCCACCCTTGCACATTAAGCTGGGTCTCATGAAAAATTTTGTCAAGGCAATGGAGAAAACAGATGAGGCTTTCAAATACCTCATCAGAAAATTTCCAAGACTGAGTGAAGCTAAAATAAGAGAGGGAGTATTTGTTGGTCCGCAAATTCGAAAACGTCTTCATGATGACGAGTTTCTTTGCGTGTTGCATGGCAAGGAAAAAGCAGCATGGCTAACATTTAAGTCAGTGGTGGACAATTTTCTTGGAAACAACAGATCTGATAATTACAATGAAATTGTAGAAAATCTCCTTCTGAAGTATAAGAGTCTTGGCTGAAACACGTCTTTGAAAATTCATTTTCTGGATTCTCATCTGGATTTCTTTACGTCAAACTGTGGAGCGGTCAGTGATGAGCATGGTGAACGATTTTACCAGGACATTGCTGCTATGGAGACAAGGTATCAAGGCAATTGGAGCCCTTCAATGCTTGCTGATTACTGTTGGACTGTGACAAGAGACACCTCATCGATTGACTACAAGAAGCAAGCACAGAGAGCTCTAACAGCGACTGAATAATGACGGAATGAGTTCAAATGTTTTAAAACATGATATGTGAACTTTAAATAATGTTTTTATTTTTTCTATCATTTTATGTTGAAATATCAATTAATTGAGTATGTAACCACAATTTTTATAATGCTAAAGTAGAAAGACTAGCTGTTCACCCCAGAGAATTAAACAAGCATACATTATTTGTATTACTGTAATGTAAATTCATCATTTAAAAAAAACCCAGAGCCAATTGGTGAATTTCGTTATGATATTTGAAATCAGCATGTCAAAATCAATAAGAAATGGTATATTTAATTTCTGGTACAAAAAAACTTTTGAAAATTTGTTGACTAGTGTAATTATAGTGTAACAAATAGGCACTTACAACGGGCGACAGAAAATGATAGTGTAACAAATAGGCAGTGACAACCGGCGACAGAAAATGATATTGTAAACAACAGGCGGAAAAAAGTGGGAGAAAGTCAGATTTCACACAGGAAAATGAGGTTGTCAAAGGGAATGACAGAAAATGAGATTGTAAAAATAAAGTGGTAATGAAAAAAAAAAACAGAGTAAGCTAGCTAATTCTAGTGATCGAAAATGAAATTAATAAAAAGGAACATGAAAGAAACACAACTGAAAAGAGATTTTTTTTTTTATGTCACGCCTTGTCATGTCAAGCTATGATCGATCTTGGCGTGGAATTCAGATGAGCTGTGACACAAGAACACAGTCATTGGACAGTAATTGGCAACATCTTTTCCGCAGACGTACATCAAAAATGATAATTACTTTCAATATTATCATTACTGATTTAGAGACTCACGCATGTGTCTTCTATTTTTGACAGGATCAAATTTCCGTAAAACATTGTTTCAAATTAGCTTGTATATTTTCGTGATTGTTAGTGACAATATTTTATTTATATGAGCTCTCTTTCGTGTTAAACATAGTTGTGCAATATATTTCCTTGTTTAAGAGTTCTGCCTCGTTCTGGCGAGTCAACCTAGACACAAGAACCGTCTGTGATATTATGGTGTGTGCGCAAATGAAAAAAAGACCTAATAGACTGGTTAGCCCCATATTTTTAACTGTCTTAATAAAAGTTTGTAGCTGTCACAGTATAAATATTATAAAATATTAAGCTGGTCACGCTGTAGAGTGTCGACCCTGATACTAATTTAAAACCCGTTTGGTCAGTTGGGCCAGAACGGAAGAGGATATGAAACTTTTGGAGGGAAGGCAGTCTAGGAGATGTCAGCGGTCCTGTACGGACGCTTGTTCCCTTTGTCAGCGCACCATAGTACCAGTAGCCAGCACCAGTAGCCCGGTGTGCTTTGTGTGTGTGTGCTGTGTAGCATTAGATACATATAACCTATTCTGACAGTAGCCAGTGAAGCAATCGCAATGGCTTTTCAGGAAAATACGGAACATCACGCATTTCACTGCAGTTTGAGTAAACGTTATCTTGATAATGATAATAGCCCCTTCAGTCATAACTGACTATGGGAATGCGCCCCTGAGGTGACTGCCCTCGCCTGCTTACTTTCCTGGGGCTCCTTTCGTCGTAATCTCGTCTCTTCTGCCTGTTGTGTGAGCTTCTTTTCGCCCAAACTGAGGTGGCGCGGCAGATAGCATCGCCACTTGGTGCGATCGACAGCTTTATCCTCCCAGGTTGCTGGATTTATGTTCAGTGCCCCATGTCTCTCTTGCACACATCTTTGAATCTCATCTGCGGTCGCCCAACTGTTCTCTTGCCATCTGCTAGTTGCCCGTAGAAGATATCTTTCGGGATGCGACCATTTTCCATGCGGCGGACATGGGCATGCCAGCGCAGTGATGCAGGCGTTATATACCGCAGTTTTGGTCTTCATTGTGAGTTTGTATTATCCCCAAACACGCGATGTGAGGCGAGCAAAGGTAGCTGCAGCTTTGCCAATGCGGCTCTCAATTTCTGTGTCCAGAGAGAGTTTGTCATTGATGGTAGAGCCCGGGTATGTGAAGTGGGTGCACCACTGCCAATTCACAGTTATCGATATTGATAACTGGTGCAGCACCCACATCCTGACCCAGCACATTTGTTTTCTTTAGACTTATTTATTTTAACGTTATCTTGAGTACCAAATATAATCATATCATATAGAGGCCAGGAATCTATATTATTCAAATTTCATAAATATCGTCGCAAGTAACACGTCAAGAAAGTTTAATAATTTAGTTTCGTAATAAAGAGTCGCCCATTACCTTTTCATGTATTTTTTTTTTCAAACTTTAACAATATCTTATTTGGCCAATACTTGCGGGGAGGGAAATTTGTTCCGCATATACAAATGTATGGGTCGTTCCATGTCCTATTTTTCATAGTCGTATGTTGCGTCGTGAAAACGACAACTCCTGGTGATCCACTTTTTTTTAGGTACTTAGCTGGTTATTTGTCCTCTGATGGTTCACTCTGGCAATGGTGCAGTAAATCTGCTCGGATGGTACCTGGTTCGAACTCCCGGATTGCCTACCATTTATGTGATTGGCTTCCGTAGCTCGGCGGTGTTGCTATTCGGATGGTCATGGGTTTGATTCTCAGGCAAACCTATCACTTCTGTTGTTTTTCTGTTGTCTAGTTTTCTACTTGATTTCTCACGAGTGTCTGAAACACGTGACCTTTATGTGTGTAATATTTTATGTATTTACTATTTATGTTACTTTTTTTAATTTTCATTCTTTCTTTTGTTCTTTCTTTCTTCCTTATGCGTATCTTACAATTTTCGTTAGTTATTTACTACTGCCAGATTTACTTTTTTTATCTTTTTTTAAACAAAATTTTGCCTCGTTTTGACGATCAGCCTAGATACAGGGTCCATCGGTTATATAAGAGTTTCGAGTATCCCTTGCAGTCATAACTGACCATATGAACACACCCCCAAGATAATGTCTCGGCCGACGCGAGGTTGGACGCTTGCGTAAAGAGGACAAGTTGTTGCACATGCAACATGACCCACAAAGCTGGTGAATACAAAGGAACGGTTTAGCCGATACAGTCTGGCACCCTATTAGTAGGTGAACAATCCGACTCTTGGCGAATTCTGCTTCACAATGATAAGAAGAGCCGACACGTGGATCGAGAATTTTGGGGAACTTCTGAAAAGACTGGATCCACAAGATATTCCAAACCTCCAGCCTGCAGAAAATGAGTTACAACTGTGGAATAGCAAATAAGGAAGAAACACGGAAAGCCATAAAACTCCTAAGAGATATAAAAGCTGCTGGTCTAGATGGCATTCCAGCAGAGGTCATCAAAGCAGATATTTACACCTCTACACAGGTATATCACAGCAGATGTCCAAATACAGAATACGCCTAGATCTGTATTTATAGCAGTCTGACGTCATTTACCTTGTATAAATAAGGGGGCTGTTGTAAAACTGGTGCGGAAATATATATATATATATATATATATATATATATATATATATATATATATATATATATTAATTAGCAATAACCCGTCAAAATTGACAGGTTTTTAACTGTAGCCATCTTATCATTTTGATCCATAAAAATAAGTCTGCAATACTATAAATTAAAATTTTGTCTTGAAGAAACAATTACAAACTTACATTTTAAGGTTATTTTTAAGGAAATGATGAGTTAAATCCGTTTCCCGAATGAAATTGGACAGAAGAGTATCTTGATTGTCTGTTGATTTAATCTACATCTCCGCACCTTCCTGTCTCCAGTTCATGTACGGTTTATCAATTGTATTGTTGGCTTCTTTCCATAATCAAACTGTTCATGCACACTGTCATTTGCGCACTTTTCTATTTTCTGGAGAGTACATATAAGGGAAACAATACAGTTATTGTCTAACTTTCAACCACAGTTGCACCCCCTTAGCTGTGGTTGAAAGTTAATTTACTCTCTCGAAAACAGAAAAGTGCACAAATGGCGGTGTGCAAGATGTGACTGACCGACCGACGTACTTACGGCGGTAATAACAATAAAACGGTATTGAATCAAAACACAAAACATTGCTGCGAACCATGTTTTTGTTTCGTGAATACTGTATTTTGTGCACTTCTCTAACTTGTCTATATTTCTGGTTCTTGTTGCCTGTTTGTAACTCTGGCTGACGAAGGGTGATATCCGAAATGTCCCGTGTTTCCTGTGTACTGTTAATTTGTAAAACTGATTCAATACTGTTTTATTTTGTAATATATATTTATTTATTGACCTTTAATGTACTGCTGATACTGTGAAGCTTCCCAGGTGGGATTTATTGTTGTTTTTCGGTCTAGCGCACATTTTGCAGCCTTGTTGTGCTGTCCTGTTGCACTTCTTTAATATACTGTTCAAAAAAAGAAACGCATCGCTACTGAAGGCACTCACATAGCCATAATTTTGACATTCAATAACTTTTTTTAATTTAATGAGTTAATTGTTAAAATTGCACACATGAATACCTTAGGGTTCAACCAATCCATTGACAGTTGTTTTGCATCTGGGTCACGAGAGTTTTTTGGCGTACGGGCTTTCCCGTTAGTATGGTGTGTGGCCTCCTCTTGCATCGATCAGCGACTGGCATCTCCTGGGCATGGATGCGATCAGACGTCTGATGTGGGCCTGTGGGATGGCTGCCCACTCTTCCTGGAGTGCCTGGAACAGATCACGACGACTGGCTGGAGCAACGTCTCGGCCTCAAACACGTCTATGCAGCTCATCCCACAGGTGCTCAATCGGACTCATGTATGGAGACAGGGATGGCCAGGGAAGGGTGAGAATGTTGTTGGCAGTCAGGAACTGCGTGGTCAACCGTGCACAATGGGGTCTGGCGTTGTCCTGTTGAAACACAGACCTTTGGGCAGCCAAAAGTGGAAGGACATGGGGTCGAAGAATTTCATTGACGTATCGTTGCACATTCAAGCCTCCTTCAATGTGCACCAATTGACTCCTTCCGTTGTAACTGATCATTCCCAACACCACTGTACCTCCACCACCATGCGGCGGAGCTTCATCAACGCAATTTTGGGCAAAACGTTCATTTCGCCTACGGTAGACCCTACGCCGTCTATCATGACGCTGCAACAAAAAGAAAGATTCGTCACTAAACCAGACACGTCTCCATTGATTGTAAGCTGCACAGGGACGATGCTGGTTGGCCCAAAGAAGTCGATTTTGGCGATGGTGGCGCGTAAGGACAGGTCCTCGGTGAGGTCGTTGTGCCCAAAGTCCAGCGTCTTGCAGTCTATTCCGGACAGTTTGATCAGACACATGACGTCCTGCAGGCAATGACTGGTCAGTTGAGGAAGCTGTTGTAAACCTGTCTCTGAGGTGACGAAGCCGAATAAAGCGATCCTCCGCTGCAGTTGTCACTCTGGGTCGTCCACTGCGGTGCCGGTCTTCAACTGAGCCAGTGGCTTGGAACCGGTGCCAAAGTCGACTGATGGTACTCTGATGCACGTTTAGATGCCTGGCAACCTGACTTTGACTTTCGCCTGCATGCAGTTGGCCAATAGCAATGTTCCTTAAATTTATCGATAGGGACGCCATAAATGTCTGCTTGAAAATGAACTAAATTTTTTGTGTGTAGCGTTATCCTTTTATAGGGTTTCAGTTGCGTAGTCAGTGAATAGTGTTCGCCCCAAATTTTGTTGCTTTCCCGTGCGCGCAACATGAGCTGTGGTCAAAAATTGCGTCATAAACACTATTGACCATTGCTTTGTAACGACTACAAAAACGAACGCAATTCAGGTCAACACGTGCATTTGACACTGTAAAGAACATTTGAGGCTGGTTTGTATATACCCTAGCACCAAATTTTACTTACAAACTCATAAAAACGCGCCCTCGGATAGCTATGCGTTTCTTTTTTTGAACAGTATATTTCTATCATCCTTCAAACCATTTCTCCTCACCCGCGCTCTAATACGGGTTGCTTCCAATTTGATGTTGTAATTTCGAGCTTCTCATTGGCTAGGCTTCATCTACAGATGTAAGGATTACTAGACAAAATGTTAAATACTTCTATGGACATTTAATAACACATCATTTTCCGTATAGCACCGTACGAAACACGTGGCTACCACAACAGCTGGTCAACTAGAAGGAAAATTGTACTATAGCATGCATGTGTTCTGACAGTAATGGTTTGTGTAGTAGTTTAAAACAAAAATGAAACAAAGGTATTAATTCCCTTTTTTTGGCCTTTTTTACGTTGTGTGGAGCCACCACTACAGATGTCCACCTATACGTTGTGTGGAGCCACCACTACAGATGTCCTCCTATACGTTGTGTGGAGCCACCACTACAGATGTCCACCTATACGTTGTGTGGAGCCACCACTACAGATGTCCTCCTATACGTTGTGTGGAGCCACCACTACAGATGTCCACCTATACGTTGTGTGGAGCCACCACTACAGATGTCCACCTATACGTTGTGTGCAGCCACCACTACAGATGTCCTCCTATACGTTGTGTGGAGCCACCCACTACAGATGTCCACCTATACGTTGTGTGGAGCCACCACTACAGATGTCCACCTATACGTTGTGTGGAGCCACCACTACAGATGTCCACCTATACGTTGTGTGGAGCCACCACTACAGATGTCTACCTATACGTTGTGTGGAGCCACCCACTACAGATGTCCACCTATACGTTGTGTGGAGCCACCACTACAGATGTCCACCTATACGTTGTGTGGAACCACCACTACAGATGTCCTCCTATACGTTGTGTGGAGCCACCACTACAGATGTCCACCTATACGTTGTGTGGAGCCACCCACTACAGATGTCCACCTATACGTTGTGTGGAGCCACCACTACAGATGTCCACCTATACGTTGTGTGGAGCCACCACTACAGATGTCCACCTATACGTTGTGTGGAGCCACCACTACAGATGTCCACCTATACGCTGTGTGGAGCCACCACTACAGATGTCCACCTATACGTTGTGTGGAGCCACCACTACAGATGTCCACCTATACGTTGTGTGGAGCCACCACTACAGATGTCCACCTATACGTTGTGTGGAGCCACCACTACAGATGTCCTCCTATACGTTGTGTGGAGCCACCACTACAGATGTCCACCTATAGGTTGTGTGGAGCCACCACTGCAGATGTCCACCTATACCCCACCAGGAAGCCTACGTCAAAGCACGTGCTTGTGCAGCGGTTGTTCTTGTAACTATTTGTTTTAGAAGATAAGATTGTCAGCTCTATAATTCGAATCGTCAATAATCCGAACGAGCCAGAAAACAATACGGGATTATTTTCGATAACTGTTTATTAATCAAAGAAGGGGTCGGAGTGGCTCAGAGGTATGGCGTCTGCCTCGTATTCAAGAGGTACCGGGTTCGAATCCCAGTTGAGGGATTATAATTTATTGAAATATTTTTTTCAGAACCAGTGGTCCTAATTACGTCATACCACCTTTCCCCCCCCCCCCCTGGTCTCATGGGTAGTGAGATCGGATACCTAGCCTTCTCGGATAAGGGCGAAGAAATAGGAGGTCCCGTGTGCAAGTTGCGCACGTTAAAAATCCCACGGCAGTTGGAAATCGTAAAGAGTAGGCTTATCAGGCCGCTGCCCTGGAACAATTTAAAAAATGAGGAAACCTACCCACCACAAAAATATTTATAGAATGTGTGATTCATATACATTATATACACACATTGGGATTTTCTCCGGTTCTACGGAGTTCGTGCACTGCGCTGAGATCCTCCTTGTGTGATCTAAGGGAGGAGATCGGAGCACTGATGGCGTTGTCCGTGTGCAATGAATGTAGTCCTTAAAAACCAAACCAAACTGTGGTAAAGTGGGATGTTATAAATATTTATAGGGGACTTAGTGTACTGACTGAGATCAGCTGTGAAGGTATCTATATCTAATAAGAGTAGTGTATTATAGATAACCTTACTTACTGCCACATATGTATACCTCAGTCAGAATTATTCTGGAATAGTGTGATGACTACGTTATATGTCTAGGGTATGTGTATGATGAAGTGTAAGTCATAACAACAACAGACAGATAAACAATTTAATTTATTCCACCACACTTGACAACACTGTGACACTCACATACATAAAACACTCTAAGAGGATATCTTAAAGGAGTCACTGATAACTTTTCAAATAACAATATGTATTCAGTGCTGTCATGAATGTATATGTGTCCTGATTCAAATACAAAGGGAACCAGGAATCACAATCAATTTTAATTACAAGTTATATGTACATAATTTATTAATATGATTCTTGTAGTGACATATATTATTAATGGTATCCTATGTGTGTCAGTTGTGTAGTGGTAATATGAGGTAATACTGGTTTGGTTTTGTTCAAGCTCTGTTGGTATTTGTCATCATGACTTCAATAGTTTGTTTCTATTGGAACTAGTATTGGAGATGTTCTCAGTTCCTGGTATTAAAACAATTAAATTCCCCTCTTAATTTTAGTTTACAATATCATTTTAAGATGGGGTACATAATGTTGAGCTCCATGGCCACACTCTCTTATCTTGCGTGATGACTACAGTAAAAGACTCCTCTGCTCGTTTACTGTAATGAGTTCTGGAGCCACCCCACTGGTTGCTATATGGACCAAGGAGTATGCTGTCCACCTCTGGCTTCAGCAAAGCTCTGACCAGGTGCTGCTCAATAACTTTAAGACCACGGTCCCTGAAACAAGAAGGTTGTACCTTCTACGTCAGAACTAATTTATACTCCATTTCTACACTGAGCACAATACATCACAAACATTGAGTTCAGAGCGTTAGGCCAACTGTCAGCTTCATCTGAAATACTTTATACCAGTATTTCCCTCCCTAATGGTTACTACGCCTCTGCAATTCCAGCATTATTTCTTTCTAGTTAATAATCTAGGTGTCAGTGTACTGTTTGGCCATTCCATGCAGTTTTACTTTCCTCCGACACCTTCTGTTCAGGCTGGAGCACTGTAGGCTTTACATCATGTTCGCTACTGAACCACACATATATACAGACATAAATTATCAATTTACATTCAATTTTCATTAAAAGATATTGAATATTTCAAGCTTACCACAATTCATGGAAATAATAATAAACAGTTTCGTTGACTGGCAATGAATATAGCACAACTCCGATCTGCCGATGTCCCAGGCTTTATTTTATAAAAAATATACACTGGTGCTCAACGCACTGCTTCTTAGTAGGTTTATTACAAGATGTGGCAATGAACAGACGCTCTGAATTGTGTATATTCGCAGCTCTACCCAATCACACCACGTCTACACATCTTTTCAAAAAAGTACCCCTTTCTCACGTTTCCCCTGACAACACAAGATAGTATTTATAGTCCGACCAATCGTGTTTAGTCTTTCATTTGTTGCGCTCCAATCACATAGGAGTTAACATGGTAGGCTATTTCCGTAACGTAATGTTTTTTTCAAACACGTTATAAAAAAATTTTATGAGCAGAAATGATTTCATGCTGTCAGGCACCCCCACTATTTTATTTTGGCCATAACTTGGTAATTCCTAGACTATTTGCGTAACGTTTTTACATATTCTTTGTCAGCAAACCCTAAGGAACCCAAATATACGAATTTAAGGGAGCTAGGTGGCTGCGTTCAAAATGTGCATTTTCTACCACCTCCTGTTCACTTCAGTCCCCATGTGGTGTCTGGGTACTGTCATGTTTTCAAACGTAAACCCATCTAATGTCATCTTTCCCAATAAGCGTTTTTCAGGATTTTAAAACCTAACTCTGGTATGGGTAGTGAATTTTATCACTGTCGATTTGAAATAAAGTTAGTGCATGTGGCCTTACACGCGTGATGGCAGCAATTGTGTATCGCGCGACGCGTGTTTAGTGTTGCAGGTGTCCCTGCTTTCTGCCTCTCCCTTCTCTCTATCCTTTAGTCCATCTGTCTTTTAGTTACGCCGTGTATAAAATGGAATGAATGAAATATTAAATTTAGGTCATTGATCAGCTTGCGTATCTCAAGGTTTTTCCAAGAAATACAGTACACGTTTCATTGAAGAAAGCGTGCAGCGACACAGTAGGCTTTTACTATCAACGTGAAAGCGTTACAATTTGCCGACGAAGTAGAAAACAAGGGGGATTTCGAGTACAGGCATTGTGACAGCACTGTTCTTTACCATTCTTCTTTCCTTTTATTAAATTTATTTGTTAGGCTTTGCATTTACGTTTTAATTTATATATGGGGATTAGAATAATTCACGACATCTCCCCTCTTAAAACAGACATTATATGTCAGTCCTTTATTCTATATACACATAGAGAAATTTATTATTATTTCTGGGGTTTACGGTGATTCTCATCACACGGATGGCGGCTTAAAAAATCCGCTCCCAAATTTGTTTTTCCAGATATATACTCAATGCTAAAATTATAGGGAGCCAAAAGCAAGGACCATCGGAGTAACCTAGAGTTCTCATGCCTAGCCTGGGCTAGAAACGATAAAGGTTTGTGATCCGTTTGCAACTTAAATGCCTTCCCATACAGATAAATATTGAATTTCTTTATTGCCCATATTACTGCAAGACATTCTTTTTCGCTAGTTGAGTAGTTGATTTCAGCTTTATTCAATTTTCTGCTAGCATATGCCACTGGGCTTAATTCCCCATCCAATGCATCTGATTTCTGTAGTAGAGTTGCACCTAACCCAATATTACTGGCATCCGTCCTTACTATGAATTCTTGACTTAAGTCAGGTAATTTCAAAATAGGTTTACTTGTGAGCTTTTCCTTCAATTCTTGGTAAGCCATTTCACATTGTGGTGTCCATGTAATGCGATCTGGATGTCCTTTACGTGTCAAATCAGTTAACGGTGCACATATGGAATTAAAGTTTTTGATATACTTCTGGTAGAAACCACATAATGAGACAAAGGATCTCACGTCCTTCTTGGTTTGTGGTCTCGGGGCTTTCTTTAGTTTCTCTAAATTCTTTGGGTCAGGGGTCATGTTTCCCTGATAAACTGTGTGTCCCAAAAATTCCAATTCTTTACATCCAACGCAACATTTCATTGGTCGGGCTGTTAAATTTGCTTCCCTAAGTCGATCAAACAGCATCTTCAGAGAGTCAATGTGTTCCTCAAATGTTTCTGTTGTTATAAGGATATCATCCATGAAATTTGTTATACATGGATTATTCAGAGGGTCCAATAATTTTCTCATCATTCTAGAGAAGACACTAGGCGCATTCTTCAATCCAAATGGCAATCTATTAAACTCATAGTGTCCTTCTGAGGTACTAAAAGCTAGGTATGGTCTAACCTCAGGCTTTACTGGAATCTGATAGTATCCTTTACTCAGATCCACTTTTGAGAAATATTTAGCTTTATTTAGTCTGGCAAACAGCTGATTTGTATCCGGCAATGGATCCACCTGTCCTTCTGTAATAGCATTCAGTCTCCTGTAATCTATACAGAGTCTATGTTCTCCAGAGGGCTTCCTTAAGAGTACAACACCGGAACTATATGAGGATTCACTGTGTGAAATAATTCCTTCCTTCAATAGATAGTCTATCTCTTCCTTCAAAGCTTTCTCCTTAGCAAACGGAATCGAATATGGTTTCATACAGACAGGTGTGGGGTCTATCAGTTTCATATCATATTCCAATAGGTTTGTATGCCCTGGTCGGTCTGTTAACACCTCTGCATGATTATTTAGAACCTGTTGCACTCTCTCTTTCTGAGTTTTTGTTAAATGTGTACTGATTTTCACCTGTGCTGCTGTCTCACAGGGGTGTAATGGATATTCAAATGATGAAAGTGGTTCCTTTTTCATCTCCATGGCGATGGACAAGGTCAACAAGTGTGTCTCTTCCTGATGTTCTCTTTCCAAATATTTCTTCAGGAGATTCACATGATAGATTTTTTCTTTCCCCTTCTTATCTATCTTATAATTTGTTCTAGACACCTTCTCTAAAACTGTATATGGACCTTGCCATCCAATCTGTAACTTATTCTGACTCCCGGGGAGAAGAAGCAGTACCTTCTCTCCCACAGCCAAATCTCTGTCTTTCGCCTTCCTGTTATAATAGGCAGCATGTTTCTTCCTGGCTTGTTTCAAATTTTCATTGGCAAGTTTCCAGCCAGTTTTTAACCGAGTGGTCAGCTCATTCACATATTGGTATGAAGATGTAATGTTTTCCTCTGCCTTTTCATCAGTCCACGTTCTTAACAAAGCTACATATGGACCTTTAATTTTGTGGACCTATTTGTCCATGCACCGGTATGGTCTCTTCCACTCGAAGCTCTATAGTGATGATTTTTCTTCCCAGAATTATCATGCATAAAACGACCGCTACCAATTTTTCTTTTGGGGCTTTCTCCCCACTTAAAATTCTTGATGAGAGATTTCCTCTCTACATCCTCTTCCTCCAGTTTGTTTAAGTCCGATTGAGGGATTTTCGGCTTATCCTGGGGTAAGACATCTTTTTGCACTCTCCGCATAGTGGCCATTGTAAAACAGTTAAGTGAAGCTTGTCCGTGAAAAGGGGCTTCCCATTCCCTTTGGTCCACTTTATCAAATCTATTTTTCTTTTTATTATCAGGCCTAATTTTGCCCCGTGGCGTGTCCAGGTCCTGATCAATGTTCCCACTTGTGGGTGTTCCCTCATGTGCTATGCTACACCTTTCTACAAAATTCTCAATGTCCCATCTTGCTTTGGGCCAATAATAATTGTGAGCCACCTTTTGAATGATGGTACCTATCTTCTCATGGTCCCCATCTGGTTTCACATGTAGGCTCCTTATTAAGTCTGCCCTATATCTTTTAGGAAGTACCAGCTGTCCCTGACCTTTGGATCTAGCTCCAGTCTTCCTATACATCAACTTGTTTTTCATGTAAAAATCTCCCTTGCCTGGAGTTGTATGACAAGTTGACAATTTCCTGAAACAAGGCTTGAGGGTCTTGTCCCCAGCCTGTGCCTTCCTCATCTCTTCTGGAGTGGTATTCAACATAATATCCTCCTCCTGTCTTGAGGTCGACCTGACCTGAAGGGTTGCCATGTACACAGGTTTCCTTCTACAATGGTCAGTGTCATGATTGTTCATCTTACAATTTTTACACCACCTTTTTCCTTGGTTGTAAGATTTTCTTTCATCATATTTCCTTTCATCGAATTGTGGGGTTTTATTTTTATTTTCATACCGTGGCCTATCAAACTGGTGCTTACCTTTGTTTTGATCCCTAGGATCAAATTTATTAAAGTTCTGTGGTGCCCTAAAGTTATCCACTTGTTTCTTTTTATTACCTGTTACCTCTGCTTGAGCTGCTTGATACCTTTCAGCAACATTTAGCAACTCACCCAGCCTCTCTGCACCTTGTTCCATGAGAAACTTTCTCAGGTCTGGAGCCATGGACTCTCTTAATTGCTCTATAAGGACCATTTCCTTAAGATCTTGGGTTTTCCCCAGAGAAGTCCATTTCTCCAAGTATGTCTCTATTCGTGCAGAGAACTGGTGATAGGTTTCACCTGACAGTAGTTTAGCATTCCTAAATTTTTTCCTATAAAATTCTGCATTCTTTTCATATCTTAACAAAAGAGCCTGCTTTAGCATGTCATAATTTTCCTGATCACTTCTGCTCATTTTTGCAAAAACTTCATAAGCTGCCCCACGAAGTCCCTGAGATAACTTTAAGCTCCACCTTTCTCTCTCTAACCCATATGTGGTAGCTAATAGTTCATACCTATTTAGATAGCTCTCTATATCATCGTCTTTCTCAACAAAATGATCTAAATGAAAATTCATAGCTGAGGTTGAGGCTCCTTGGCTAGCAGTGGCATCAGAGGTAAAGGGACTGGCACCATTTTCAGGAGCATGGCCTTGAAACTTATACTCCCTTAGTCGTAACTCACGTTCCCTTTGTAATCTCTTCTCCTCCTTTTCTGCTTCCCTCTCTGCAGCTAATCGCTTGTCTTCCGTTTCTGCAGCCTGTCTTCTTTCCTCGGCTTCCCTTTCTGCAGCTAATCTTTTGTCTTCTCTTTCTGCTTCCAATGCTTTAGCCTCTTTGTCAGCCTCAATCTGCAACCTCTTAGCCTCAGCCTCAATCTGTAACCTCTTAGCCTCAGCCTCAATCTGTAACCTCTTAGCCTCAGCCTCAATCTGTAACCTCTTAATCTCTTTTTCAGCCTCTATTCTCTTATCTTCGGCCAATCTTTCAGATTCTAATTTTCTTTCGGCCTCTTTTTCTAATCTTCTTTCTTCCCGTTCAATATATTTGTCACATTCAGCAGTGACATAAGAAATCATAATTTGCCCGTCCATTCCTAACTCTTTCGCAGTCTGTACAGCAGCAGATCGAAATTTTGCCAGGTCGGCCATTGTCTAACAGATAAATGTCTAAACAATTTTATCTATGACTAATTAACTCAAGACAACACAGGCACTGTGAGCTCAACCTTATTTATTTTCACCCAAGGATACCTTTTAATTCTTATTATTCCCTGAAGTGAATTACCCCCAATATTTGTAATAGGGAAAGATTCAAAATCCCGAGGGCGAGACCCCAATATATGTGGTAAAGTGGGATGTTATAAATATTTATAGGGGACTTAGTGTACTGACTGAGATCAGCTGTGAAGGTATCTATATCTAATAAGAGTAGTGTATTATAGATAACCTTACTTACTGCCACATATGTATACCTCAGTCAGAATTATTCTGGAATAGTGTGATGACTACGTTATATGTCTAGGGTATGTGTATGATGAAGTGTAAGTCATAACAACAACAGACAGATAAACAATTTAATTTATTCCACCACACTTGACAACACTGTGACACTCACATACATATCACACTCTAAGAGGATATCTTAAAGGAGTCACTGATAACTTTTCAAATAACAATATGTATTCAGTGCTGTCATGAATGTATATGTGTCCTGATTCAAATACAAAGGGAACCAGGAATCACAATCAATTTTAATTACAAGTTATATGTACAGAATTTATTAATATGATTCTTGTAGTGACATATATTATTAATGGTATCCTATGTGTGTCAGTTGTGTAGTGGTTATATGAGGTAATACTGGTTTTGTTTTGTTCAAGCTCTGTTGGTATTTGTCATCATGACTTCAATAGTTTGTTTCTATTGGAACTAGTATTGGAGATGTTCTCAGTTCCTGGTATTAAAACAATTAAATTCCCCTCTTAATTTTAGTTTACAATGTCATTTTAAGATGGGGGTACATAATGTTGAGCTCCATGGCCACACTCTCTTATCTTGCGTGATGACTGCAGTAAAAGACTCCTCTGCTCGTTTACTGTAATGAGTTCTGGAGCCACCCCACTGGTTGCTATATGGACCAAGGAGTATGCTGTCCACCTCTGGCTTCAGCAAAGCTCTGACCAGGTGCTGCTCAATAACTTTAAGACCACGGTCCCTGAAACAAGAAGGTTGTACCTTCTACGTCAGAACTAATTTATACTCCATTTCTACACTGAGCACAATACATCACAAACATTGAGTTCAGAGCGTTAGGCCAACTGTCAGCTTCATCTGAAATACTTTATACCAGTATTTCCCTCCCTAATGGTTACTACGCCTCTGCAATTCCAGCATTATTTCTTTCTAGTTAATAATCTAGGTGTCAGTGTACTGTTTGGCCATTCCATGCAGTTTTACTTTCCTCCGACACCTTCTGTTCAGGCTGGAGCACTATAGGCTTTACATCATGTTCGCTACTGAACCACACATATATACAGACATAAATTATCAATTTACATTCAATTTTCATTAAAAGATATTGAATATTTCAAGCTTACCACAATTCATGGAAATAATAATAAACAGTTTCGTTGACTGGCAATGAATATAGCACAACTCCGATCTGCCGATGTCCCAGGCTTTATTTTATAAAAAATATACACTGGTGCTCAACGCACTGCTTCTTAGTAGGTTTATTACAAGATGTGGCAATGAACAGACGCTCTGAATTGTGTATATTCGCAGCTCTACCCAATCACACCACGTCTACACATCTTTTCAAAAAAGTACCCCTTTCTCACGTTTCCCCTGACAACACAAGATAGTATTTATAGTCCGACCAATCGTGTTTAGTCTTTCATTTGTTGCGCTCCAATCACATAGGAGTTAACATGGTAGGCTATTTCCGTAACGTAATGTTTTTTCAAACACGTTATAAAAAAATTTTATGAGCAGAAATGATTTCATGCTGTCAGGCACCCCCACTATTTTATTTTGGCCATAACTTGGTAATTCCTAGACTATTTGCGTAACGTTTTACATATTCTTTGTCAGCAAACCCTAAGGAACCCAAATATACGAATTTAAGGGAGCTAGGTGGCTGCGTTCAAAATGTGCATTTTCTACCACCTCCTGTTCACTTCAATCCCCATGTGGTGTCTGGGTACTGTCATGTTTTCAAACGTAAACCCATCTAATGTCATCTTTCCCAATAAGCGTTTTTCAGGATTTTAAAACCTAACTCTGGTATGGGTAGTGAATTTTATCACTGTCGATTTGAAATAAAGTTAGTGCATGTGGCCTTACACGCGTGATGGCAGCAATTGTGTATCGCGCGACGCGTGTTTAGTGTTGCAGGTGTCCCTGCTTTCTGCCTCTCCCTTCTCTCTATCCTTTAGTCCATCTGTCTTTTAGTTACGCCGTGTATAAAATGGAATGAATGAAATATTAAATTTAGGTCATTGATCAGCTTGCGTATCTCAAGGTTTTTCCAAGAAATACAGTACACGTTTCATTGAAGAAAGCGTGCAGCGACACAGTAGGCTTTTACTATCAACGTGAAAGCGTTACAATTTGCCGACGAAGTAGAAAACAAGGGGGATTTCGAGTACAGGCATTGTGACAGCACTGTTCTTTACCATTCTCCAGTTCTTTTCTCCATATTTGTTCTGTCTGCATCAACCTCTCTTAACCTGGCAATTCTAGAAGGACTGCCTTCTAATGATATCAAAAGATTTCCTCAATGCGTGTCCAATTTAATCGTCAGCGTCATCTTTTCATCTCTTGTCCCACTAGCACCTGTCTGGTTCTTGTCATCAATTCTACATTGGTGATTTTGTCTCCGTGGTGAGAAACTAAAATGTGACTTCTCGGCTAGAGCAAAAGGGCAGTGTCATCGCTGAATAGAGCAGAGTTCACCTGACAACCACCTCCAGCATGAGAATTGAGACAGAGGCAGTTACTGCAGCGCCGGGTGTGGTTGTATGAAACTAAATTATCCAGGGCAGTTATTGCGTCTGACGCTCAGTCCATGTTTCAAAAATGGATGTCGCACCATTTTGTCGCACCATTTCAATCTTTCTATTCTACGCAAGCATTCATTTATGAAAGTCTGTAACTTTTAAGTCTATGCATATTAATGAAACATGTTTCACTTTTAGTCCTGTTAATTGAGATTTGTATGTCGTTATATTGATTTTATTTACTTAATTTTATAACAGGTAAATGTAGTCTCATAGCAGATCCTGACGTAGGGGAGTGAAGTGTTAGAGACTTCCTTATCCTAGGTCCAGCATCGACAGGTGGGGTGATCAGTTCTCTTCCTCGCTGCCATTTCCTTCCCTAATTCAAGTGCAAAGTCAGGTACCCATTTAGGGCTAAGTAGATTGAAGCGTGTGGATACCGTGAATCTAATCCTTCAGCTTTGCCGCCAGAGACCTGCGCTCTAACCACTGTCAGTTTGTTAATGTTATACATCTGCGTAATTGTTAATGTTTTACATCTGCGGAATTGTTAATGTTATACATCTGCGGAATTGTTAATGTTATTACATCTGCGTAATTGTTAATGTTATATATCTGCGTAATTGTTGTTGAAAATTCCATTTGTCGAGTTACCAGTGACTGAACATTTATAAGAACAACTCCGCCTTTATTACTTAACTCTTTTTTGTTTTTTCTCTCCTGGACAGTTTTTGAGTTAAGTTCGTAATCTGAACAGTTCAAAAATCCGAACTACCCCCGGTCCCAGTTGGTTCCAATTATCACTGCTCTACTTCATTTACAACTGCTGCAACTAATATTTCAGCCGATAGGATAGTCTGGCGCTCTCTCTTCCAAACCTCTACACCTCATGGTAGAAGGGGAACAACTAAGTAAGTAAGTAAGTAACTAATATTTCAGAGATAGACAAAATAATAAAAAATGAATAGGTTTCCCATTGTGCCTATTTTGATTCAGAATTGACGTTACTGCAGTCCAGGCAAACCCTTATGTGCTCAGCCTCCCTCAGCAAATGTCAAAGCGTATGTATGCTGGTTGTGCCTGTAGCGCGCTGATCGTATACACGCCTGACCCATACGTCCATGCTTGCTAACGGTTTGTTTTATGCCAAATTCCAGCAGCCTGAGTTGTGTTGCTTCATTGGTTGTAGTGTCCGTCTCTAACAGGTGATCGTTGTTGTTGTTGTTGTTTAACTAGGGCTGCTAGGCTTCTCGTTTTTTATAAGCCAATACCAAGTTGAAGACTCCTTGGTATTATCTACACTGTAGATCTAGGCTTTTCCTGTGGATTTTCTGCCATTCCGAAATGTGCTGAGTTAAAATCATGAGCTCCAGTTTCTCCAACTCGGCTTGCATTTAAAGGATCGCCACATCTGGTCCCAAGCTAGGCGTAAGAAGCGCGAAACATACTGTGTATTCCTCGTCATCCAAGGGAGTTCACCAACTATGCAAATATTAAATACTGTACTCTGGTTCTGGGCTCTCCCAAGGAATTATCACGACCTGCACAGAGCCACTTCTTAGCTCCCCCTGCCTATCACTGGATCCAAAGTGAGATTCTCCTGCATGGAGTCAACCAGGTCAAAGACAAAGAATCGCGTCTAGGGCTTAAGTGACATATCCAAGTTTAGTATACAAGATTCATTCTTTGCATCTCAGCCTCCACAGTTCTCCGCCAAGTTGTTGTTTGTCGGCCTCTCTTTCGCTTTTCTTCATGGGTCCATAACATATCTGTTCTTGTGCTGGCATCAGGACCTCGCCAGCGTCTGCCAGTTATGATGGTGTGCATGTCCTCTTGGTTGCTCCCAGTAAGCAATTCTTGATTGGTGATGGTATTCGGCCAAAAGATTTGGAGAATTTTCCTTAAGCAGATTGTGTGGAAAGAGGACACTTTCGACATTTCCTTGTTACTCTCCAGCATTCCGCACCATAGATAAGCACAGAAAGTACACAATACAGAAAGTACACACTACAGAAAGTACACACTATAAAGCCCTACCTTGATAAAGTTATGTCTACTTTCAAGTTTCATAGTACCTGGAACAAGTGCAGCCTATATGGAGATTTATCTCTTCACGACGAATTATTTCCTGTAATTACATCGAAAAAGCGATGAAAAATGCAAAATTAATATGTCATCGAACGTGCACTTCATTTAAAATAAAAAATAGCTTCCCATTTTCTGTAGTTTACGAATTAAGTACATCTGTGTAAGGTAGCTGATGATTCTTTTCCTGTAAAAGTAGAAAAAGAATATTTAGTCCTAACGATTCCATATTTTCCTTGAAATGTTGGCGAGAGTCGGCTAGACTGACATTTTTCGTAACTTAATAATTCTATATTTTTTTCCTCCTCCATGACCTAAGTATCTACCAGATTAAAATCTTGGTTCTACAGGTAGACCACTATCGACCGGTTGCCGACCTGTGATGTGTACTCTGACATCATCATCATCATCATCCCCAGCATGATCACTAATTAGATTTCCGATATCTTGCTGTCAATACCGCTGATTTGTGCAGCAAAATTAATTGTACAAATGTAAGATACAGCACACAAAAGGGTAATTGTCTGCTTTATAAAGGCAGAAAAACTGAACAACCAGATTGCATCAATAACAGTTTACTGGGACAAAACGCGAACAGAGCCAAGAAAATTCATAAATACTTGACAGATATCACGCAAGTCGCGGCCTACTATCTTTGTTACTAATGCTGGACATTTCAATGTCTTTTGACTGTTTCTTGAATGTGTAATTAGTTAATGTTTTTCTTCATTGTCTGTGTTTAGTTTTTTTCGTCTTCGTGTTGTCATAACAAACAAAGATATTATCGACGCGTTGAATGTTTTTGTGTGATTTCCTTCAATCGTTCATTGCCTTTCAAATTTGAATGGAGCAAAGGCGATCAGCCAATACGTGCCATGATTTCCTGTGTTATGCTGTCTGTTCTAGGTCTTTAAATGCGTCTTTCCCTTCTTCGTGTGTTTTAAGTCGTCCTCTATTTCTCATAGCCTGTGGAAACCAGAACAAGGACTACCTTGTGAGGTTATTATTAAGTAGTATCATCGATCTGTGCCTTATCCAAAAACAACATCTTCATACAGTGTGTTCAAATGATATTTTTGTGGTTCTTTCCATCACCTCTTCTTAGCACACCCTCAGATGTCAACTTGAATATGTTCACAGAAAGCAGATGTCAACTTGAATATGTTCACAGAAAGCAGTGGTCAACTTGAGGCTGTAGGTATCTCCGTAGAGTTTTTTCCAGGAATGGTGACTGGCGACGGCCATAAGTTCGGCACCTTTGAAGCAGATGTTCAGCAGTCATTAACGCTGCCACAGTTACGTTCATTAACGCTGCCACAATTACATTCATTAACGCTGCCACAGTTACATTCATTAACGCTGCCACAGTTACATTCATTAACGCTGCCACAGTTACATTCATTAACGCTGTCACGGTTACATTCATTAACGCTGCCACAGTTACATTCATTAACGCTACCACAGTTACATTCATTAACGCTGCCACAGTTACATTCATTAACGCTGCCACAGTTACATTCATTAACGCTGCCACAGTTACATTCATTAACGCTGCCACAGTTACATTCATTAACGCTGCCACAGTTACATTCATTAACGCTGCCACAGTTACATTCAATAACGCTGCCACAGTTACATTCAATAACGCTGCCACAGTTACATTCATTAACGCTGCCACAGTTACATTCATTAACGCTGCCACATTTACATTCATTAACGCTGCCCCAGTGTAACCGGGTCGAGCTGATTACAACATCAATGAAAGAATGTGTGTGTCCGTCAGCTGGTCGGGTCAGTTCAGTTAATGGTGTTGAGCGCAGGTAAATATTTTGAAGTGCGCTAACTCTTGTACGTTTCTTGGTTCAAGTCGTTACAGGTCTGTCCGCCTGAGATGGAAATTCTTGACCTTATTTTATTCTTCCTTCCAAGAGTTCGTTCGTACCATTTTTATGTTTAGTGAAAAGCAATCTCGTATAATGGTTTTGTCAAAATATCCAACTATTAATTCCAACGAAAACTCAGCAATGTAGAAAAATAAAATATAGTTTATTAACGTGATTGGAACAGCAATGTTATTGGCACAATGGTGAAGTACTTATTTCTTTCTTACACAAAGTAGTGAGTATCCAAAAATGAAAATGTAAATCCACAGGAATAATATATCCAATAGAGTAAAATAAAAACTTGTCTACTTAAAAATACTTGTCTAACTTGAAAAAACTTGTCAAGTTAAAAACTACTTGTCTTGATAATCTCAAAGACGAAGTTCTGTAAAAATCCTCTCGCCTAACGAATCCTAAAATCTGTACAAGCCCTCTCAATCGCCCACGTCTCTTTTTTATATACAGCCCTCTCTTTTTTCCCCGCCAAATTTCACACGATGCTTTATTTTTCACACGATACCAAAAATTTACATTTTCACACGCTTTCCTCAGCTTTTCGACTTTTTTTTCACACGACTCTCACTCTAGCAACGGAAAAACCCCAGATTAGCAACTTCTCTCAAAACTTTCCATTCAATAAACATGCATTTACTATTTTGTTGTTCTGGGACAGCTTTTCTCGAAGCAGTGAACTTTTCATGATACTGTATTTTGTGCACAAATGTCTTAACTGCTTTTAACGTTGTTATTTCTCATTTTATGTGGTTTTTAACACGTATTTATTGTAGTGTATGCCAAGCGGTCACACAAGTCCCGGGGCCACAAAAATGTATTCCATGTGGAGACATTTTTGTCCTATCAACTAAAAATATCAAGTCCCTAACATACATACTGGAGTAAAATATGAACTTGGGGCATATATTTATGAGTGAATTGGCAATGGACAATGGTTGAGAAAAATTTATGTTACTGGTATAAGTCATTGAATGAGGGCATATACTTATGAGCCAAATGAGAAAGAAAAAAAATTACAAGGTCTCAGTATACATGTGAGCCAAAAAATTTTTTTTCAAGATCTCAGTATACCTGTAAGCTAACTTTAAAATGTATTACAAGATCTCGGTATACCTGTGAGCCGAAAAAAAAGAGAAAAAATTATTATTTCGTAAAACGAGGGACCCAGTAGATTTATATTGCTTGAATGAACGCGAGGCGTGGGAGAAAGGGAAGAAAAAAAAGAAGAACTCGTATGGGGAAATTTAAACGGGTGGGGGGGGGGGGGAGATAAAGGTGGTGAAAACGAAGATTGGATTTGACATAGCGAAATACAGCGAGGTATTGTTAAGGTCACGTGTGGACAGATTGCGCGTAGGGAAACGGGAGTAGAGAGGTGTGGGTTAACGTTTTAAATATGCATTAAAGCTTAAATAATTTGTACTGGACGAGTACAACATCTGTGTGTCTCAACACAGTAATTTGTTAAAAAAGGACATGATACATGGTACATAGTTACTTATGCGATATTCATGAAATTCAACCAATTTATAACAAGTAATCATAAAATCGATCCATAGCATATATCTAGTTTCAGCAACTCCTGAACAGACCAGTAGAAAATGTGTAAAAAAAATGCTCTGAGTATCGTTCACCATTTGTGATGCTCCGGCTAATCACATGGGTAATAATGTTTTGGTTTTCCGCCAAAGTCTTAATATTATGACATAACTGTCATAGTTGTGGTCGGGTGCATTGCCAACAAAAAATGTAGCGCATTGCATACAAACGGCAAAATCGCCCGTTTTGGTTGATGTGCTTGTCTTAAGATCAAATAATGTCTTCTTTAACCTTTGAGATTCTGCCTTAGTGGCAAATAGTACATGCATGTGTTTGGTTAAGTTTATAATGTACAACAATACATATATTTCTAAGTCCATACAAAATGTAATTTAAATCTTCTAATACAAAATATAATGGTTTGAATACTGTAACTGTGCATGTGAATAGAGTTGCGCCTCTGCAGATTTTTCTCTTCACTGGCGGTTATGACTGCCGCTGTACCATCAACTGGACGACATAGAAGTTGGCTGGCATCATCAGAAAAACTTTTTAGAGCAGCCAGCAAGAGCACGCTTGCTCTAAAATAGCATGTCTCTTCTAGACTATTCTATCGTACTCGGACAAGGAAAATTAAACCATATAGAGTAACCCAGCCAGAGCAAACTTGGTTAAGTCTAATATAGCATTGTCTCTCCTGGACAAATCTGCTATCGTACACGGACTAAGAAAAAAATGAAACCATTTAGGGTAACCCAGCCAGAGCAAACTGGGTTAAATCTAAAATAGCATTGTCTCTCCTGGACAGTGCTATGGCACTCGGACAAAAAAATAAAACCATTTAGAGTAACCCAGCCAGAGCAAACTGGATTAACTCTAAAATAACATTGTCTCTCCTGGATAAATCTGCCATCGTAGACGGACAACAAAAATGGAACCATTGAGAATATCCTGGCTAGAGCAACCTGGCTATCTCTAATAGAGCGATTTCTCTCTTAGACAGTCTGCCATCGTACTTTCTCTCAGTGTCTACAGCAGTGACAGTTGATATAGTGCTACAGGTAGGGTGTTGCGAAGTTGATGCACTGTGCTGTGCGATTTTTTATCGCTTAGTTGAACGTTTCCTGTACAGAGCGTCTGTCGTAGGCAACCTTCTATCGTGTTTCTTCTCAGTGTCTACAGCAGTGACGGTTGATGTAGTTGTACAGCTTTGCACGTACATGCTCCTGCGGAAGGCTTATAAACTTTGTCTGTGGTAGCGATTCGTTTGAAGAAGATGCGTAGGGTCGTTTCGAGGCGAACCGAATGGATGTGTCCGTATTATCGTCGGTATGCTCGTTATCATCATCGTTATCACTTTGGTGTTCTTCAGTATCAAGGTCTGACTCATCTCGATGTGTGGAAGTAGAAACGGGAGCATTTCGTTCCGTTAATGAGGCAGGTGATAACTCTGTATCGGAAGGTTGTGGTGTATCTATATGGGTGCCGGCATCTTTTTAGAGTCTGTTGTTGTTGTTTTTCTGCATTTAAAGATGTGTTGCTATCTCTGGACAACGATTGGTAATTATCTGCTTGAACTAGAAGATTTCGTGCTTGAATTCTCTCACGTAGCTTCTGCGGAGGGATGTCATGTTCACTCGTAGAAGTGTCGCGACATCTACGTAGTCTGTCGAGAGCATCGTGCGGGGGGGGGGGGGGGGAAGAGAGGTGTTTGAGTGTTCATCGTCGCAATGTGACACATCAGATGTAGAGGATGATGTGGGGGGACAAAGGAGGGTGGTTTTGCGAATCGGTTTGGTGTTAGTAAGGATAGGCTGGGAAACAGGACGATGATTATCTTTCTTGATTTGTGAAATGTGGGCTTTTGTCCTGATCTGTCTTTCTTCGTGCCACATGTTAAAATTTGTTGGTGTAGTCTGTTCTAAGATTTTGAAACCATCGATCCATTTGTCGTCAAATTTAGAATGTCGAAAGTGTTTTTTGTAGTATGCTAGATCTCCGATGTGAAACTGTTCCAGTTTTGTGTTTTTATCGTGTGTACGCTGTTTCTTCCGGAAAGCTTTTTCTGCATTTTTGTTCGCAATTTGATGTGCTGCATGTTTTTGTTGTAGGATGACAGCTATCGGGTCCTCTCCCATATATCTGCGTTGTGGTTGGAGAAGGTTGTCCATCGGGAATACCGGCTTTACATACATTTTTCAACCATTCTCGGTTGTTAACTGACACTTCCCACTGTTGATGTTAGTTATGTGTAGTGACATTCCTTTCTTGATTTGACTTACAAAATTTCTTACAGCTATTCGTTGATGTCGTTTATGTAAACTACTCCAATCTGCTCGTGTTTGGACAGTGTCTCTTTCCCATTTAGGTTTGTGCTGGATATTTATTAAGTGTTGTTGTTGATCAAGCCGCTGTTGCAACGCTTGTGGATCCATGATAGTGATTAATAGTGATTAGGCCTGTGTGCTATCACTTAAAAAAAGGTGGCTGTTCGCTCGCCAGAATGCGTATGCTTTCACAAACGAAAAGGGCTGGTCACGGCGCCAACTAGAGTAATGTGTGATCGGGCTGGTTACAACATCAATGAAAGAATGTGTGTATCCGTCAGCTGGTCGGGTCAGTTCAGTTAATGGTGTTGAGCGCAGGTAAATATTTTGAAGTGCGCTAACTCTTGTACGTTTCTTGGTTCAAGTCGTTACAGGTCTGTCCACCTGAGATGGAAATTCTTGACCTTATTTTATTCTTCCTTCCAAGAGTTCGTTCGTACCCTTTTTATGTTTAGTGAAAAGCAATATCGTATAATTGTTTTGTCAAAATATCCAGCTGGAATATTCCAACGAAAACTCAGCAATGTAGAAAAATAAAATATAGTTTATTAACGTGATTGGAACAGCAATGTTATTGGCACAATGGTGAAGTACTTATTTCTTTCTTACACAAAGTAGTGAGTATCCAAAAATGAAAATGTAAATCCACAGGAATAATATATCCAATAGAGTAAAATAAAAACTTGTCTACTTAAAAATACTTGTCTAACTTGAAAAAACTTGTCAAGTTAAAAACAACTTGTCTTGATAATCTCAAAGACGAAGTTCTGTAAAAATCCTCTCGCCTAATGAATCCTAAAATCTGTACAAGCCCTCTCAATCGCCCACGTCTCTTCTGTATATACAGCCCACTCTTTTTTCCCGCCAATTTTCACACGATGCTTTATTTTTCACACGATACCAAACGTCTACATTTGCACACGCTTTCCTCAGCTTTTCGACTTTTTTTCACACGACTCTCACTCTAGCAACGGAAAAAACCCAGATTAGCAACTTCTCCCAAAACTTTTCATTCAATAAACATGCATTTACTATTTTGTTGTTCTGGGACAGCTTTTCTCGAAGCCGTGAACTTTTCATGATACTGTATTTTGTGCACAAATGTCTTAACTGCTTTTAACGTTGTTATTTCTCATTTTATGTGGTTTTTAACACGTATTAATTGTAGTGTATGCCAAGCGGTCACAACAGTTACATTCATTAACGCTGCCACAGTTACATTCATTAACGCTGCCACAGTTACATTCATTAACGCTGCTACAGTTACATTCATTAACGCTGCCACAGTTACATTCATTAACGCTGGCACAGTTACATTCATTAACGCTGCCACAGTTACATTCATTAACGCTGCCACAGTTACATTCATTAACGCTGCCACAGTTACATTCATTAACGCTGCCACAGTTACATTCATTAACGCTGCCACAGTTACATTCATTAACGCTGCCACAGTTACATTCATCAGTAGTTCCTATCTTCAGCTTGTTGAACACATGATATTCACTGTACATCATTTCAGTTCCCTACCGATGATCTTGTCATACCACTTCGATCCTTCTATTCCACACAAGCACTCATTTATAAAAGTCTGTAGGTTATCAGTTTTGTTGGTGGTCATGTTTCTGAGCCATACAATAGGATAGTTTTGACATGAGTTGAAGATTTATTTTTTTTCCTTTTTTTTTACCAGGACCTGAGAATGGTGCAACGAATAGTAACACTATATTCTACTAAGCATGTCGTAGAAGATGTCCATGGAGGGTTGGGCAAGATGCAGGCTACCAAATCTTGACTAAACCTAAAGCTAAAAAAACTGTAACCAAATAGAAACAAGCCATGCAAAGCAAATACTTTTGTGACTTGTAAAAACTTTGTTATTTGTCTTTGAGTTTGTTTCTGAATTAATTTTAACTGTACCCTGTAATTACAGTTCTTAACAATAAGCACTTTTGTTTCGTCTACTATTTCGTCTCTCTTATTTCCATTCTTGTCCTCTTCTTGTTCACTTATTTCATACTCAAATTTTTTGTGTCTTATCTTTTCTATCATCTTCATATTTCTTGCCCTTCTTCTTCGGCGTTTTGAAAACTTGGGGTTCTTAGAGGTAGAAGACTTGCTCCCTATTGCTGATTTACAACCTTCACTGCCAGTAAATCCACGAGAGGAGAAGGTTGACAGTATGGACTTGATCCCATTTGATGGAGAAACTGTGTGGCGACGAGAGAAGTGGGAAACATGCAGCCAGCTTTATGAGTGAAGTGGATGTGATTATTTGACAGCAATGGGAGATACCTGAGATAGACCGCCAATTTTATTAGAGAAATAGATGTGGTTATATAAGAGCGATGAGAGAAGCGTCAGACAGACCGCCAACTTTATGAGAGAAATATATCTAGTTATATGTGTGAAGCGTGAGACAGACCTCCAACTTTATGAGAGAAATAGATCTAGTTATATGTGTGAAGCGTGAGACAGACCTCCAACTTTATGAGAGAAATAGATCTAGTTATATGTGTGAAGCGTGAGACAGACCTCCAACTTTATGAGAGAAATAGATCTAGTTATATGTGTGAAGCGTCAGACAGACCTCCAACTTTATGAGAGAAATAGATCTAGTTATATGAGCGTGATGAGGGAAGCCTGAGAACTACTCTCAACTTGAAGGCTGAAGTGAATGCAGTTATATGAGAGCAACAGAGAAGCCCCGAACAGACCGCCAACTTTATGAGAGAAATGCATGTTGTTTTTTTTTTTTTAAAGTGATGGGAGAAGTCTGAGCCAGACTCCTTACATTATGAGACATATAGATGTGGCTATATGAGAGTGAACGAGGAAGGGCTAACAAAAAAGATAAAAAAAAGAAAACACGTATTGATGCGATATAAGATCCTCAAGGCAGACCTGACCAGGGACACGCGAATGGTGCTCCTAACAAAGGGACATAAGCAGCGGGAGATACTCCTCTTGAACTGGGGGAGGGGGGGGGGGCGAGAGAAGGAAGAGGTGCCGGAGAGATGATGTCCAAAATAAATTGCATATGTTGTTTCGTGCGTCATGACAAAATAAGAAATTGTTTAGTGTTGTTTGTGTAGTGTGTAAGCTGATACAATCTTTGATGGTTTAGTGTTGATTGTGTAATGTGTAAGCTGATACAATCTTTGATAATTTTGTTATGTTTGTATAGTGTATAACCTGATACAATCTTTGATAATTTTGTTATGTTTGTGTAGTGTATAACCTGATACAATCTTTGATAGTTTTGTTATGTTTGTGTAATGTATAACCTGGTACAATCTTTGATAATTTTGTTATGTTTTGGTAGTGTATAACCTGATACAATCTTTGATAATTTTGTTATGTTTGTGTAATGTATAACCTGATACTATCTTTGATAATTTTGTTATGTTTGTGTAGTGTTTAACCTGATACAATCTTTGATAGTTTTTTGAAGTTTATATAGGGTGTAAGCTGGTACAGTCTTTGATAGTTTAGTGTTGTTTGTCTAGTGTGTAAGCTGAAACAATCTTTGATAATTTTGTGAAGTTTGTGTAGTGTATAAGCTGATACAATCTTTGATAGTTTTGTGAAGTTTATGTAGGGTGTAAGCTGGTACCCCTGAAGGAAAACGAAAGAGAGGCCGACCAAAAACAACCTGGCGGAGGACTGTGGAGGCTGAGATGCAAAGAATGAACCAGAGTTGGGGCACTGTACGAAGGATGGCCACCGACCGAGCAAAGTGGAATCAA
The DNA here is from genome assembly GCA_024509875.1 of Oreohelix idahoensis. NCBI lineage: Eukaryota > Metazoa > Mollusca > Gastropoda > Stylommatophora > Oreohelicidae > Oreohelix > Oreohelix idahoensis. Next base: position 53,461 of record JAMPIV010012854.1, on the reverse strand, counting down.
TTTGTTGTTGCCCTACAAGACGCCACTAGGCGTGATGGCCACTGACTGCTTTGACGGTCGGCGGCTAAGGATCAAAGAAGAAGAAAGCTGGTACACTCTTTGATAGTTTTGTAATGTTTGTATAGTGTGTAAGCTGGTACAATCTTTGATAGTTTTGTGATGTTTGTGTAGTGTGTAAGCTGATACAATCTTTGTAGGTTTAACGTTGTTTGTGTAGTAGTTATTTGGTTGCAGACTGGGAATCGAATCCGATACCTCTAGAATTCGAGGCAGACGGCATACCTCTTAGCCACTCCGACCACTGATCTTAAGAGCACCCATACTTTAAAAAAAAAAAAAAAATCACCTCATGACACTCAGTACTTTCTCCCGTCTTATTCAGCAAATTTTCATTAAAAATTCAGCCACGACGCGACAAAAGTTACAGAAATATTATTTCATCAAAAGTGTTCTCGAATCTACGAGTTAATATTATTGATCACGCTAATCAAGTTCAATTTCCGGTAAAGCTAGAATTGTTTTGATCTAATTTCTCGTGCACGAGATCTCCCGGGTGTTCTCATTTGTAAGAACCTAATTCATTATAAAAGCTGGTTTCCGCGCTCGAGTGAGCAGTCCCGACAATCTTCATCACAACATCAAAACAAAAACTACGAAAGATGTTCTACATTTGAACTGGCAGACTTTTCTTGTAACTGACAATTTCTTATCTATTTTCTGCGTTCATTTCCCTTGACGTGCGTTTTTTTTTTAAGTCTATGAGTTATGCTTTGGTATTAGAGTGTCATTGAGAAGACATAGTTTGTTGTATGTCTATGAGTTATGCTTTGGTATTAGAGTGTCATTGAGAAGACATAGTTTGTTGTATGTCTATGAGTTATGCTTTGGTATTAGAGTGTCATTGAGAAGACATAGTTTGTTGTATGTCTTTTTTTTTCTTGTTAATTTATCTGTAGGTAATTGTCACATTGCCCTGGATAGTTCCCCGGGAAGTCTTTGAGGACACACAGAAATCTATTGCTCCCTCACGTATTTTGTTCAAGGTGACTACTATAAAGTTGTGCGTGAGGTTGTAAAACAGACTGCTACAGAAACTACTGCTACAAAAGTACAAGATTGTTTCTGTGCAGGCTGCTTGCAAGGGGACTTGTTGTAGTGATGACACCGCGCTCCGTAGGGAGCAGAAAGGAAAGTAATAAATGACGATAAATGTGTCAAGTTCTCACATAACGATGAATGTGTCAAGTTTTCACATGACGATAAATGTGTCAAGTTTTCACATGACGATAAATGTGTCACGTTTTCACATGACGATAAATGTATCAAGTTTTCACATGACGATAAATGTGTCAAGTTCTCACATGACGATAAATGTATCAAGTTTTCACATGACGATAAATGTGTCAAGTTTTCACATGACGATAAATGTGTCAAGTTTTCACATGACGATAAATGTGTCAAGTTTTCACATGACGATAAATGTGTCAAGTTCTCGCATATTCTTTTTTAATTTAGTTTGTGCACATCGGTGTGGAAGTGAGTGATAGAAGGAGATATATACAAGCAGAAAGGAATACACTGATAGAGGGTATAGGGATATTGATATCAATGGAAAGATAATAAAAGTGTATTGATATCAGCGTACAGAAAATGTGAGAATATTGATATCAGCGGACAGAGAATGGGAGAATGTTGATATCAGCGGACAGAGAATGGGAGAATATTGATATCAGCGGACAGAGAATGGGAGAGTATTGACATCAGCGGACAGAGAATGGGAGAATGTTGATGATATCAGCGAACAGAGAAAGGGAGAATGTTGATATCAGCGGACAGAGAATGGGAGAATATTGATATCAGCGAAGAGAGAATATTGATATCAGCGGACAGAGAATGGGAGAATGTTGATGATATCAGCGGACAGAGAATGGGACAATATTGATATCAGCGGAAAGAGAATGGAAGGAGACTGTTATCAAGAAAAAAAAAAAGAATAGATGGAGATTTATATCAAGTGAAGAAAATTTATATCAACGGAAAGAGAATTAGAGATTTCACATCACACCAGATGATCCACCTCCTCCACCCGCCGCCCCCATTTTTGACTTAATATACGGACGATGTTTATATATCAGACCAGATTGTATACACCTCTTCCCTTTCTCCCCCCTTTTAATATTTGACTTGTCGCACGCACCTTTTTATAAATCAGATTGGATTGTCTATCTCTTGCTCTGACTATTAGATTTCCCATGCGGACCTACCAATACACTAAACCAGATGATCCACACAAAAAAAAAAGGTGAAAGATTTGACCAGACAAACATTTCCTCAGCTTCCTTTCATATTTCAAGTGCCACGCTGCCTGGCAAAACCTATCGTCTATCTTCTCAAATTCCGGTTTCTGCGCACTTCCTGTCACACGATCAATATCTCACGTGACTCTCACAGACTTCCTTAAACTCCAGCGCATCTTTCTGTCTCACACTTCAGTTAATACCAAGTGTGCAAATATTTTTGTTGGACAAGTGAAATTCATCGGTTTATCTTTTTTTTTTAAATTTCTCGTGTTTAGAATAGCTATAGCACGTTTCACTAGCTTTGCCCTCAAACAAATGTAATTATCTGATTAACCGTCCAACGTATTAATGCCATTTTTTGCTTACGATGTTATATTGGGTTGGACCCAACAAATATATACTTTATATATGTGCATCTTGTCTAGTTCCCATAAACGAATGAAATCCTTTGATCTTTGTCGGCATACTAATTATTGTGTATCGAGAAAAGAAATTTTACCACTTCAGTCACAGATTCTGTGAATTGATTAGGCATAGGCGTGTCTACTATTACAATAATGTGGCCATCACGTTTGCATATGAATACCTGTTGAAGATGATTTCTTAAATGATCTGCATGCGAGATACTCGTGACATTGTTTGTCATTGACATTTAGTGCGCTACCAAACTGGACCTTCATTGATCTAATTATTTCAATAGGTATCACCTCTTTGCGGTTCATAAATATCATAATGGAACGTTGCTCCTCTACTGTGCTTGTAAATAACGGTAAGGTCATCTTTAAAGAAATTAAACTTCATCCGAATCATAATCAGATGTCTCTGAGATATTGATAATCAATCTCGGCTGAATAAAGGACAAACCATCATTCGTCCAATATTCCTCTTCCTCTTGTAACACATGGTTCTCACATTTCTTCCAATAATCCCTGGCTATATTGGAGATGGCAGCTTTTGAAAGTATTTTAACATCTTTTAATTTGAACGTTCTATTTTCTGTTGCTACCTGTTCCTTAATTTTAGCCCAGACTAATTCTATTGGGTTTAAGTGAGAATGGTAAGGAGGCAATCTTAAACATCTGTGACCATGTTCATGGATTGCCTTGTCTATGGGAAATATCTTTGTATGCTGTGTCTTTTTTACAATTCCAAGTAATTCAGGCTTCAGGGACATTTCGTTGAATGGAATGTTGTTTTTGGTCAGCCAAATCTTTATTACATCTTTAGTACTTGATGAATTAGAAACTTTATCTTCTGGTGCCACAACGTTGTGATATGAAGCATTGTCCATTATCAAACACGACGGCCTATCCAATGAAGGAAGTACATGATTCCCAATCCAATCTTGACATATCTTGCCATTCATCTCTGTATGATAATCCCTATTATCTGTGGATTTTGAAACAAATATGAGTTCAGTATTATTTAGAAGCCCATGATGGCTGCTTCCTGCATGTGCAATTATTAGGCGCTGTCCTTTGCTGCTTGGTACTAGTCTCTTATTAGTTGTCCCATCAGATGATTGCCATTCTCGTTCATTACTGTGGTGCGCACTGATCCAAGTTTCATCTAAATACACAAAATAATAACAATCTCTTCTCATTTCTCTGACCTCGCGTAAATATTTGCTTCTCATTGCAACTATATGAGGCTTCTCACAAATAAGGTTTCTACCACCAACATATTTTCTAAAAGTGAATCCCAAACTCCTAATAGTCCTCCATAGCGTAGATTTGGAAATATCAATGTCATTATTCTTTCTTAATCAAATTTTCAATTTCCTTAAAGTCACTGCCTCATTATTGTGAACCATATTGCAAATTTCTCTGCGGATCAATTCTCTGTCAAAATTATCCACCATTCTTGGCCTAATTTTCGTGTGTAAAACACTGGAATTAGAAATTTCAGATGTCGCTATCCAGCGGTGCAATGATCGTTTGCTTATCTCCAAGGCGTGAATAGTCCTCTTTTGTGGGTTTGAAAGAGAATGATATAATTTTCCTCGAGTAGCTTCATTGCTAAATACTTAAAAATCCTATTTGTGATTTGCTGTAACGCCATAACATGTACTCGCAGACTCATTTTTCCTACTTAACCACACAATACTTTTTGTAGACAAGCCACTGATTGACAATGTGTGCGTAACACCGGATATAAACTGTTTTATGTTCAAGAAATGCAATTTCACGCAATTTCACGCTAAAATCATGCCAATTGCTTGATAAACCAAAAATGTGCAAATGAGGTCGTATAGTTTACTGTAGACATTTCAATATGTGTGTGTGTGTGATGTGTGTTGGCAAGTAGGATTTTGATATTATATCGCAAAGAAACGAAAATTAAAACCAATGGCCGCATTTTAATGAAAAATTTAATTCATAAGGTCTATACCATTTCAAATTCACACACAAAATTTCACTTACATGCGTTATATATTCGCTGAGATATAGCATTTTGAAGTTGGGCAAAGCTAGTGAAACGTGATAGTCGTCTTCTTGTGTGCCGTTTCCGTACTTTCTTTAACCGATGAAGGCCTTTCAGCCGCAGCGTTGTCTGTTGTGTACCTGTTTGGTTTGGTTGGTTTTTAAAGACTATCTTTATTGTACACGGACAACTCCATCAGTGCTCCAATCTCCTTTCTTAGAAGATACAAGAAGGATATCAGCAAAGTGCACGAACTCCGTAGCACCGGTAAGAATCCCAAGGTGTGTATATAGGAATCATACATTATATACGCGTAATTATTTTTGAGGTGGGTAGGTTTCTAATATTTATATTTTGACAGGGCAGCAGCCTTATGGCCTACTCTGTACGATTTCCAACTGCCGTTGGATTTTTAACGTGCGGAACATGCACACGGGACATCCTATTTTTTCGCCCTTATCCAAGAAGTCTAAGGCATCAGATCTCACTACCCAGGAGACCAGAGGGGAGTATGACATCATTAGGACCACTGGTTCTAAAAACAAAAATGTCCATAAATTATATTCCCTCAACTGGGAATCGAACCTGGTAACTCTAGAATTCGAGGCGGACTCCATACCTCTTAGCCACTCCGACCCAATTTGTACCTGTACCTCTGTGAAACTGTTAATTTTTATGTCTGTACGCTTATCGTTAGTTTTCAGAGTTACTGTTATTATCCTGCAGTTTTGCTAAGATCGGAGCACTGATGGAGTTGTCCGTGTACAATGAAGACAGTCCTTAAAAACAAACCAAACCAAACCAAACCAAACCAAACCGGTACAAAACAGACAACGCTGCGACTCATTAAGTCTTATTGTTATAATACTTTAGCTTCAGTACGATTATCTCATCAGCCAATCAAAACACTTTGGCTTCAGTACGATTATCTCATCAGCCAATCAAAACCATTTAGCTTCAGTATGATTATCTCATCAGTCAATCAATACCCTTTAGCTTCAGTATGATTATCTCATCAGTCAATCAATACCCTTTAGCTTCAGTATGATTATCTCATCAGTCAATCAATACCCTTTAGCTTCAGTACGATTATCTCATCAGTCAATCAATACCCTTTAGCTTCAGTACGATTATCTCATCAGTCAATCAATACCCTTTAGCTTCAGTATGATTATCTCATCAGTCAATCAATACCCTTTAGCTTCCTAAAGAGCATAGGCCATCAACAAACATTTGCTGAGTCTTCCTGTCATGCGTCATCCGCTCTAGTTCTTTCCATGTTTTCCTCATCATTTTCACCTCTGTATCCAGTTCTCTTCTCCATGTGTTTTTTGGTCTACCTCTGCCTCTCTTTCCCTGTGGATTCCAGATCATGGACTGCCTTGTAATGCTATCAACAGGTTTCCTCAATGTGTGTCCTATCCATCGCCAGCGTCTTCTTCTCAACTCTTCTTCCACCGGCACTTGTCGGTTCTTGTAATCAATTCCAGATTTGTGACTTTGTCATACCATTTTAATCCTTCTATTCTACGCAAGCACCCGTTTATAAAAGTCTGTAGCTTTTTGGTTGTTGTTTTTGTTGTTCTCCATGTCTCAGAGCCATACAATAGGACTACTTGGTATCCGAGTTGAAGATTATTACTTTTGTGTTGGACTTGATTTCGTCTGGGTTGCGTCATAAACCTTCCTTCCAGACGACCTTCTTCTGTTTTGGACGTCTGAATTGACTTGTTTTCTTTACATGACCAGCCCATGTTATTTGTTGAAGATTTTGTGGTTTAAAATTGTTGCAGGATGCCCTCATCGCCCTAATGCCCAACATTCTTTAGTCGCCGTTTACGACATGCTTGGTAGGGTACAGTGTTACTATTCTTTGCTCTACTTCCGAGCCGCGATGACACACCCTGTTGTGTTAGTACGAGAGTTTCACAAAGCTTTACTTGTATATTCCTTTAGCGTTACTAATATCAGGTGATACTTTCAGTGGAAGTGGGACACTTTAATCAAGCGGTACTGTGACTGTCGTAAAATTAACAGTGATACAACGTTAAAATACCTCCAAAGATAACATGTAAGGATAAAAACATAATGCGTAGGCTGCTGATAGTACATGATCGCCCTGACCGCGGGTCACTACCCTCCATAAAAATTGACTTGCTAGACGGGAAGTCAAAACGGTTACCATTTGAACGGGATGAGAACGGCGGATCAAAAGGAAAAAAATATGACTGAAAAATTGCGTGAAACTAGCAAGGCTAAAAGGATGCAATTGGGGGGGGGGGGAACGAAGGAAAAGTCACGTCCCCAAGTTGACACAAGGTAACGAAATCGACAAAAAGGACCATAGTATTATACGCAACAGTCATTTTTTGGACGCTTTTGTGATATTTTGTCCTTTATTTGAATGCAGCGGCAAACGTTTCACAGAATATTCTAGAAAATATTTCGAAAAAGACAACTAACCTTGAAAAGTAACTTTTTCTTAATAATGATGTTAGGAATATAAAACCTAGCTGGCCGGATGGCCCATTTTGAGCAGTGAAATAATATGCTTTTATTTATACAGACGGATAGATAATAATGAAGACATTGACAAAAGACTGTGTTGTTCACATCAGCGAAAGACTGCATTGAATCAAACATGTTACTAATTTGCACAAAAACCGCGACCTTGAGACTCAAGTGTCCAAATCTAGTTAGAATGAAAGAGAGGGACATTGGTGGGAGCTGTGGCTAAAAATAACTTTAAAGACAAAATTTGTAGAGGGGACGGATAGGTTGGTTCAAAAAACCAAGTACGTTTTTTGTGAAAACGCAAGTAGAGACGGACGGACTAACAGATAAAAATCCATACTTGACTGAAGCATGACTGAAATTACTTTAGTGTAGGAAATTTGAATTTGAAAAAACACAAGGCATTGATTGGCCACAGACAATCATATTATCAGCGCTCAGACGCGCTTTTTGCCATTCCTCAATAGTTGTCCAGTGATAGACACAGTAAATTTTAAGTGTGGTGATTTCCAATGAAGTAAATTGAAATAAGTTCAGGGACGCCATACTATAGCCAGCAGCTCAGCTGAGTTTTGCTAGCATTTCTGTGTTCTTTATTCATAATCTGGTAAGATTGAAATTATTTCTTTGTATATTTTAAATATTGTTTAATGTCTCGAGTGATTTGATACTGCCATATCGAAATCTAGCCTTACAACAAGTAAGGATTTGCTCTAGACCCCCCGCCCTAGTTCAGGGTCTAGGGACAAACAATATATATAAACTCCAGCAAGGATTAGGAAGGACAGATCAAGTGTTGAGATCAGTGGAACATATCACCTATCCTATTCTATGGCAGGAAGCTAATAAACATATTTCGGAATATGTAGTCTGGGAGAACTTATCCTATGTGAAACCAACTTGGTAAGATGTGTTGTATGGTCAGAGAGATCTGACCCTGTCTAAGTGGTGTTATTGTAAATTGTTACGTGTAGAAGTGGCTCCTTAGGTAAGGTTCTGAACCTAAACCAATACTTTATTTCAGAGCTGTGAGCTTTTTATGTTGACACCAAATGGTGGTGTCAAATGCTGGGTAAATAATTGACAGTGAGGACCCGTGCAGTGTCGCATCTCGGCAGAACAGCCTTGTATTGCCCCCAAGCACGGAGAGGTGGGGCCACCCGATATATTGCCCCCAAGCACGGAGAGGTGGGGCCACCAGATTCCAGCACCAGAACTACTCTTTCAAAGTTACGTAAGCAGGCTGGTCTGCTGGATTTACACCAACTTCATAGACATAGCACCCAAAGTGAATTACTACTAAAACATCCCATTTCCCTCCATCATTAATGGACAATGTTTAGTAGGCATAGACAGGGAGGGATGAAGCCACCCCAACAGCACATCTATTCATCGTTCTCCCAGGGAAAATAAAATTATGAACTGTAGAAATATTAACTAATCGTGAAAATTGTATACGTACACACCTTTTATTTATCATGCCATTTATTCATGCCATTCACTCATAAATTCCAAAATCTTTCATATGTTCTGGCCAAAATAAAACCTTGGTTCAGAACAAATAAATTTAAAAAAAGATTTACTTTCTAAAATTTCACCAGCTGAATTTAGTTCATTGTGTTCTAAATTTTATTGATAATATTATATTATTTAATATCTGTGTGTGTGTGTGTTTGTATATGTCAATACAACACATTACATTCAGTACCCTAGATTTTAACGTAGCCACATTCATTAGAAAAAAAGATAGGTGTGAGGTCGTAGTGGTAGCAAGAAGGGACTTCTGAAAATTCACAGCTACATTTTATCTCAGGAGCCTTCACAGCTGACCTCATACATCACACTTAGTAATATCACCATTATACAATACCATCAAAACCACTACAGTGACCATCAGGGCCGGGCCTTGGAGGGTGAGGAAGGGGGTTAAGTGGTGCTTCGAAGGGGCGCCGAAGTTTGTGCGTGTGTTTGTGTGTGTGTCTTTTTAATTTTAATTTGTTTCTTTAAAATGTTACAAGAATAGTTGTATCTGGATTGTTTCGGAGTTTGAAGAATGATACATTTCTATTTTTATATTCATTTCATTTCTTAAATATATTTTTTTCCCAGTTACTCCATATCGATATTATTCCTTTAATTAAAAAAAAACAACAACAGAACAATACACTGAGTGCCCACCTATAATTCAACAGAATTTTTGTTTTTAAATAAATATCTACCATAAGATTTAAAACAAAATAAAAACAATTGTGCGTCGTGTTTCTGTGAAAAACTGCCGTGAACTTCACGTGCGGAAATTACAGTGTGATCCAACTGAACAGCATGGATTTGAGTCTCTTAAGATCACGTACAGTATGGCACATAGGGGCGAGGGGAGGGAGGGGGCGCCATCATTAATTAAACCTCGCACTACCCTGAAAAATGTATTCAGGCGGCAATAGTTGTCACCTTTTAGATTTAGTAGGATACTTCCATCACGTGTTACTGTTATAGTTTTAGTAGGATACTTCCATCACGTGTTACTGTTATAGTTTTAGTAGAAAACTTCCATCACATGTTACTGTTATAGTTTCAGTAGGATACTTCCATCACGTTTGTTTTTTAAAGACAAAGTGTCCCGTTCAACCCTTAATGGGTTATAACTAGGATATATAGTGTAGTAAATTAAAGATAATAAAATCTGATTTCCGATATCCAAATATAGCATCTTCTCTCCCCCTCATCCCCCTCACTCAGTCCAAATATAGTAAATCAAAACTGTCAAAGTGTGTAGCTGGGATCATCTTACAGGAAGCCTGCATCATTGACGTCCTCTTGTAGCTGTGGTTTCTATGGCAATCCGTTTACGTGTTTGATATCGCCGGCCCCTTACACAACCTAATATCAGTGGCCTTGTACGACATGCATGACGGTATAGTAGTCCTATTCTTTCTGTCTCTCTACTGAGATTCCCGGGACGATACACGGGACAATACACGGGACGATACACGGGACGATACTGTAATAATGTTACTATTATCATCAACTCCGCCTAGGCCGGTCCCAAGCCGGGCTGAAAAAGGAGGAGGGCGGCCTGCATGGAGGTCGTAAGGAGGCAGCCCCTCCACCATGCAAAGGCACAACAGGCCAATCACCTGTTTGCTTTAAAACATGATTACGCGAACGACAAGAGAGAAAACTGGACTGATTCTGAAGGCGACGAACTGGAACGCGGACTACGACTTACAGAACTTGGAACACCAGAAGTATGAATGGGACAAAAGAGGAGCTGGTGGAAGAGATGGGGAAAGCAAAACTAGAAATCCTGGCTATAACGGAAACAAAGAAAAAAGGACAAGGAGTCATGGATCTCGATGGCAACATGCTGCTCTACAGTGGTGTACCCACATCTGAAAGAGCTAAAGAGGGCGTGGGTTGCATTGTGGCCAAAAACCAAAGGGATAGTATCAAGGGATGGAACTTTGTCTCGGAGCGCATTATGGTTGTTAAACTAAAAGAAGGAGAAACCATAGTCAACCTGGTCATAGTGTATGGGCCAAATTAGGATGAGAGAGCAGAGGTCAAGGAGGAATTCTTCGAGCTGCTTCAAAAGACAGTGGATAACTGCCTAGATGAAATTATCGTGCTAGGAGATTTCAATGCCAGAGCTGGAAATGACCATGCTAGAGGGGTGGAGTTATCGGAATATATGGAGAAGATACTCTCAATGACAATGGAAAGCGACTCCTTAGATTCTGCAGCGAGCAGAATCTGATCATTACAAACACAAAGTTCCCCCATAAGCGCATACATGCATTCACTAGATGTGAACCAACAAAGAATGAGAAGTCAGTGATCGACTATGCCATTGTTCGGAGAAGCTCATTCAAATATGTCCGGGATGCTAGAGTCTGGAGGGGGCCAGAGATTGGAAGTGATCACTACCTGCTTACAATCAAAAGAACAACTGAAAGAGTTGCTCAGCCTAGGAACTGCCCAACATCACGCAAGAAACTAAGTAAACGAACGGGGGAAATGAGCATTAAGACCTATAAGCTGAGAGAGCCAGAAATTAAGACCAGATATCAGGGGCTTATTGCTACAGCGGTAGGCAACACAGAAGAACAACCTGATGACTTGGAAACCCTCTGGCTTAAATTCAAGGACATCATAAAGACAGCTGCTGCAGAAGCATGTGGTGAAGTCCAACTTGAGAACAAGAGAAAGAGGATACCTTGGTGGACAGAAGCAGTCAAAGAAAAAATAAGAAAAAAGAAAATGGCATGGAAACAATACTTAGGAGCTAAAAACACAACAGGACAAATGGAGAAATATAGAGAATATGTGACACTCAGAACAGAAGCAAAGAACAAGGTGCTAGCAGCAAGACAGAAGTCCTGGGAAGAATTTGGAGAAAAGCTAGAAAAAGATGCGCAAGAAAACCAGAAATTGTTCCTTAATACCCTAAAGAACATGAGGAAGGAAAAACAATGCCCTCTCAAATACATAAAGGACAAGCAAGGCAAATTGCTTACTGCCCCGAAGGAAGTAATGGAAAGATGGAAAGAATATTTCTCAGAACTCCTGGATGATGTGCATGGTCAAGCATCAGAAATGATAACCACTAGCACAGAAGAGAAAACCAATGATGGTGAAGATGACATAAAGATGGAAGAACTGAAGGCAGCACTGGAGAAAATCAAGATGGGCAAAGCAGCAGGGCATGATGGTATAACACCAGAAATGGTTAAGTACATGGGAACATCAGGCGACCTATTACTCTTAAGGGTCCTACAGGCAGCGTGGTGCAACAAGACCATACCAAAGGATTGGGAGATTGCCATCATAACACCCAATTTTCAAAAAGGGTGACAATCGACAATGTGGAAACCATAGAGGCATATCCCATCTCAGTGTCCCTGATAAAATCTACTCTAGAATCCTAGAGCAGAGACTCCGACGCCTAGCTGAGCCACAATTGGATGAGGTCCAGTGCGGATTCCGAGCAAACCGAAGTACTCAAGAACTAATCTTCACACTCGGACAGCTGAGTGAAAAGGCCCTTGATTATAAGAGTGAGATCCATCTTTGTTTCATAGATCTGGAAAAGGCGTTTGACAGGGTCTCCTGGAGCAAACTTTGGGACTGTTTGGCAAGGAAGAACATTCCAGTACCTCTGATTCATGCTATACATAGCTTTTACAAGTCTTGCAGAAATTATGTGAGGACAGCAAACCATAATTCAGAAGAGTTCAGGACCACCACAGGTGTAAGACAAGGTGATATCCTGTCACCTTATCTTTTCATACTCCTCATGGACGATGTCATCAAGGCATGTAAGGAGAGAACAAGAAAGTATTCAGTGGGGTACTGGGAGATAAGACAGGTCTGTATTTAAGAGCTGGCATTTGCTGATGATGTTGCCCTGATTGCTAAATCAGAGGTACATCTCCAATTCAACCTGCAAGTCTGGAAAGAAGAGCTGGAGAAGAGAGGGATGGTCATAAGCAGCTCTAGAACAAAATTTATGGTGATATCACGAGAAGAAAGAAGACCTCAGATTAAGCTGGAGAACAGGTCCTGGAACAGGTCGACCACTTTAAATACTTCGGAGCTATTATAGACCGAAAGGGAGGCATCAAAGAAGAGTTGGCCACTCGAAAAGCAGCGGCTGGGAGACTTTTTCAGGCCGTAAATCGAGGATTCCTCAGCAAGAGAGAGGTTGGTAAGAAAACGAAGATGACTGTATACCGCTCCACTTATGTTCCAGTCTTGACATATGGATGCGAGTCATGGGCAATGACTATAACCCACAAAAGCCAGATCCAAACCTCAGAAATGAGGTATTTGAGGAAGGTGGTTGAAGTAACAAGAAGAGACATGGTCCGCAACCAGACGATACGTCGTAGGCCTAAAATCCCACCCCCTGCAGACCCAAGTAGAACAGTCCCAACTAAGATGGTTTGGCCATGTCTGCAGAATGGGAGAAGATCGGCTACCACGAGAAGCATGGGAAACAAAGAACCAGGGATCCAGACCCCCAGGACGACCCAGAGTCCGCTGGGAGGACAACATTAGACAATCTCTGAAGGACCGAGGACTAGAATGAAACCAGGCCTGGAGGAAGACAGCCGATAGGATAGTCTGGCGCTCTCTCTTCCAAACCTCTACACCTCGCGGTAGAAGGGGAACGACTAAGTAAGAAAATAAGTACTATTACTGTATCATCATATAATTTCAGCACGATATTATAATGGTGTTACTATTATCACCCAATAATTTTAGCACAATACTATAATCATGTTACTGTTACCACCCAATAATTTTAGCACAATACTATAATCATGTTACTATTACCACCCAATAATTTTAGCACAATACTATAATCATGTTACTGTTACCACCCAATAATTTTAGCACAATACTATAATCATGTTACTATTACCACCCAATAATTTTAGCACAATACTATAATCATGTTACTATTACCACCCAATAACTTTAGCACAATACTATAATCATGTTACTATTATCATCCACTAATGTTAGCACGATATTTTAATCATGTTGCTGTTACCACCCATTAATTTTAGCACAATAATATAATCATGCTACTGTTACCACCCACTAATTTTAGCATGATACTTTAATCATGTTACTGTTATCACCCAATAATTTTAGCATGATACTCTAATTATGTTACTGTTATCACCCAATAATTTTAGCATGATACTTTAAATATGTTACTGTTATCGCCCAATAATTTTGGCACAATACATTAATCATGTTACTGTTATCACCCAATAATTTTAGTACAATACTATAATCATGTTACTGTTATCATCCAATAATTTTAGCATGATACTTTAATCATGTTACTGTTATCACCCAATAATTTTAGCATGATACTCTAATTACTACTGTTATCACCCAATAATTTTAGCATGATGCTCTAATCATATTACTGTTATCGCCAAATAATTCGTAACAGTATACTGACATCTAGTTAATATCAATATAAATTATTTGTTCCGTTTCAGACTTTGCTCCTGACGTCTCAAACATGAGAACCCTTGACCTTATACTCAGCCTACATCTCCTGTGTCTGACCGCTGTGATCAAGTAAGTTATAATTGATATGTCTCCATTTCACTTTTATCTAAGTAAGTGGTTCTCAGCATGGGCAGCATGACCTCCCAGAGGACCATGCCATATTCTTTAGGGGGGAGCCACAGTAAGATGGTAAAGTACCTTTTTTCCAGCCACAGAGGTCAATGAGACTCAGAAGTGGAGGACATGATCAATAAAGGTTGAGAACTTCTGGTCTGAGTGATACGTCCAAAGACGAACAAATAACAAATCCTACTTGTTTTTCGAGGAAAATGCGGAAAAAGTGCGCATTACTCCGCGGAAACTAAATTGAGTAGCTTTTAAAAGAATGCGCATGCCTTGCAATCTTTTCATGGTGCATTTTTGGGAAAATACGGAAACGGTGCGCACTGCACCGCGAAAGTTTAATTGAAGACCAATTAAAAGAGCACCAAAGCCTGTCAATTTTTTTTTCATGGTGCATGGACCATTGACCACACGTCATGATAAGTTTGACTACAAAGATCCAGTGACCACACGTCATGATAAGTTTGACTACAAAGATCCTGTGACCACACGTCATGATAAGTTTGACTACAAAGATCCAGTGACCACACGTCATGATAAGTTTGACTACAAAGATCCAGTGACCACACGTCATGATAAGTTTGACTACAAAGATCCAGTGACTACACGTCATGATAAGTTTGACTACAAAGATCCAGTGACCATACGTCATGATAAGTTTGACTACAAAGATCCAGTGACCACACGTCATGATAAGTTTGACTACAAAGATCCAGTGGAGGTTGACATGGAATGGGAAGGAATGAAATGTCCACAAGAGACTTAGTGACGTCATCAGGACATGCAGCAGAAACAGCAAAAAAAAATTATCCCCCCATAATGTTTGGCGGGTTACTTGCTTATATATATATATATATATATATATATATATATATATATATATATATATATATATATATATATATATATATATATATATATATTAGCAACAACCCGCCAAAATTGGCAGGTTTTTAATTATAGTGTGTTGTTTCTGTTACACGTATTACATTGCTGCTACTTCTATAGTCTCGCTTGCTCACTGTGAATGACGCGATCGTCTCTTCCTTTTAGCCATCTTATCATTTTGATCCATAATAATAAGTCTGTAATACTTTAAATTAAAATTTTGTCTTGAAGAAACAATAAAAAAAACTTACATTTTAAGGTAATTTTTAAGAAAAATGATGAGTTAAATTCGTTTCTCGAATGAAACTGGACAGAAGAGTATCTTTATTGTCTGTTGATTTAATGCACACCATCACACTTTGCTATTTTCGCGAGAGTACATATATTGTTTATTGTCTAACTTTCAACCACAGTTGCAGCCCCTTTGCTGTGCTCGAAAGTTAATGCACTCTCTCGAAAATAGAAAAAGTGCGGAAATGACGGTGTGCAAAGTGTGACAGACCGACCGACCGAAGTACGTTACGGCGGGAATTATGGTATTGGATATATATATATATATATATATATATATATATATATATATATATATATATATATATATATATATATATATATATATATATATATATATATATATATATATATATATATATATATATATATATATATATATATAGCGCGATTGCTATTTCCGCGAAAATACGTTCTAGAGACGCGTGCGTAATGTGATATTCGCGTAAATTGAGATCTATGTCTGCATGAATTTTCAGTACGTTACAATTAGGGTGAGATCCCTGCAAAGTAGATTAAAACAGCAATTAACAAAAGTTGTAGTAAATCACAGAAAAACCAGCATAAGGTGTAAGAAATTTTCTTGGACCGTACATTAGTGAGTCCCCCTCTCCCCAACTATTTGATTTAAAATAATGACTTACTTAGGGGTCGTCCACATTTGATATCACGCAATGAGGGGGGAGGAGGGGGTCTAAACTATTTTGACGAAGTGTGACGATAGAGGGAGGAGGGTTTAAGAATTGTGACATCACACAAAAAATTCGAGTGACGATTGCCTCTCATAAATGATGTCTGAAGAAATTATATTTTGTAAACTCTATACTAAACAAAACACGGTCGATATAGTCGCAACGCCGATATTGCCTAAGGGAGTGAAGTGTAAGAGACTTCACTATACTAAGTCCAGCTTCTAGAGTTGGGGTGACCAGTTACCTTCCTAGCTACCTTTGCCTTCCTTTACTCAACCTGGTGCCTTTGCGCTTGTTATAAATTTTAACTAGTTTTACATATTTTTAAATTATGTTTTTCTTTATTAATATAATATATACCTTTTCAATAAACTAGTTTGATCTGGAAGCAAATGGGTTTTCTAGTTCGTTTAATGGAAGAGCATCATTCTTTGCCGTGGGATAATTATAATGAAGATAAATTATTCATTAACAAGGATTTACGCGCTTCAGTTTTTAAACTCTTAAATTTTTGTGGATTGTCTCTCAAGTTTAACATTGATTTGTGAAACTTTAACATAAGTAAGAACTGAAGTTACATGTATTATGTTTACTTTAAAGGGTATTCATTCTGTGAGTTATCGCTCTTTGTATCGTTCCTGAAAGTCGAACTCGGCGGAGGAATCTAGATTTACTTTGATCTATTCTATGTTTGGTTAGGAATAGATTGTTATTGCTTCAGAATGTCTATGGCCCGAATCTATGTGTAGTTCTTGTCTATGTAGGACGAGTATGTCTATAGCTTGATATCTTTGTATGTTTATGTCGAACTATTTTCCTTGTACTGTACTTTGGGGGTCAGGTGCTTTTCGGCGGATGAAGATACGTTAGGGAGTTCTTCGGTGATGTAGAAGCCTATGGCGGGAGTCATGTCTTAAGACCTGCCCAAAGTTTGTGATCTCTTCAATTTATCATGGGGACGAAGATTGTTTCTTCCAGGATTGTTTAGTCTATGAGTTCCCCAGTGGTGATTCAATAACGCCGGGAGAGCGTTTGTGCTTGCTAGTGTATTCTTATGTCAAGGTAAACGTACTTTTGCTGACTTCGTTCATTCCTAGGCTTAAGATGGGCAGACGTTTACATGAATCGACCTATGTCAGTATGTCAGAACGACATATTATCTAGCAGCACAGTTTATGTTTCTATACAGCAATTATGAGGACAGATTATGCTGATGCTTGTGGAAACTTTGATATTCAAGAATTGAATCTTTATTGGAGCTTGGTCGTACATCGTTATGGTGAGCGATGTTTACAAGACTAGAAGCCATTTTGAAATGCTACGTATTGTCAGTCATCTATCCGAGAACAGGGATGCCCTTATTATCCGATGATGATCATGAGATCACACTTATGAAAGGAAAATCTATTCTTGGGTGATTTAACATTTGCTCAGAGGATATTTGCTGAACGTTATTTAAAGAAATCTCCGCTTGGGTGCAAGCTACACTTATGCTAAAGGAGGTTCTGTCCAGGAGTCACCGTAAACATTATTGATTAACTGACATGGTTAGTCAGTAAGGCCTGATGAAGATTTGTTAAACATTATATATTAACTGACATGATTAGTCAGTAAGGCCTGATGAACAGCTATATGAAATGTGGAACTTATGAACGTTTGTATACTGATGTTTCATTGTGATTTCCTTCTACATGAACGCCAATTTATTATTGTACACCGTGGGTCAACAATATGCTATTGATGTCGACCTGTGTTCCTGTAACTGTACCCATTCTGTCAAGTGTATGCGTCAAATTAAACTATTGAAACGTCTACAGTGGTCTGCATAAGTAACTTCTAGATACGCATGAATGAGTGTTTGAACTTTCAGTCAACTCCACAGAACAGTCACACATTCGCGTATTGACATTTATTACAACACTCATTGTCAACACTGTATTCTTGTCAGGGCCTCATTGTGTCCCAGGACAAGGTGACATGTATACCTGACACTGTGCTCGGTTAAAAGAGTTGACTATTCAGTCCCAGTAATCTTTACAACGTACACTGAATAAACACAGTATATAGCATCCCAGAATAACAGTCTTTATTCTGATCATAAACACGATTTATACCATAACTTCATCGATTTCACAAAAGCCTTCGATCGAGTCTGGCATGAAGGCTTATGGCAAGTAATGAGAAAATTCAATTTTGATACCAACATCATAGATATCATTGAAGCACTATACAAGGACGCAAGCAGTGTGTTGTCTACCATTTTGTGGAACGTCATGATGTTGAATGGCGATGAAGACGTAGTATGGTGTCTGTGGTCTGGTTTGTGTAAGATGCAGATGTGTATTCAAACAGTTATCATCACAAACAGGGCAATCCACACAAGGACGTCACATTAACTCACGATGGGTAAAGTCAATGAGATTTGTAACAGCTAGTGACGTTTTCTTGTATAATTTATTGTGGACGCCACAATGACAAAATGTATACGCGAAGGTAGGTACATCATAGGTACAATCAAACAGTCATTGTTACAGCAACATAGTCAGTACAGCAATGGACGGTAGACAGCATCATAGTAAAGATGAATCACATGCATATCAGTACATCATAGGGCTGTAAATGTATTCAGGCGGAAATCTCCATCCCTTTCTATAACAGCTGGAAGATATCAATATGATAGGAGATCAAATCCTCTCTCCTGAATCTAACCTCAGCAAGACAGGGACGTCTTCTGAAGTGTATCAATAATGTCTTCAAAGATCACTCCAAAATTTCTTTAGTTATCAAGATATCAAATCTGGAATCAAGCAGTAAAGTTTAGCAGGCAGATAGTTCTTAGGACATGCATCCCATCGATGCAGTAACAGCGAACATGATTCGTGAGCTGACGAAAAACTTCTCATGAGCGTTAGACCCTCCTATAATCGGGCTACAAATCAAAATGTCAATCTCGAAAGATATCGATAAGTGTCAAAAAATGTATTATAGATAACCTTACTTGCTACCACATATCTATATATCTCAGTCAGAATTATTCTGGAATAGTGTGATGACTACGTTATGTGTCTAGGGTATGTGTATGATGAAGTGTAAGTCACAACAACAGACAGATAAACAATTTAATTTAATCCACTACTCTTGACAACACTGTGACACTCCCATACATATAACACTCTATGAGAATATCTTAAGGAGTCACTGATAACTTTTCAAATAACAATATGTATTCATTGTTGTCATAAAGGTATATGTGTCCTGATTCAAATACAAAGGAACCAGGAATCACAATCAATTTTAATTACAAGTATATGTACAGACTTTATCAATATGAATATTGTAGTGACATATATTATTAAAAAAATATCCTATGTGTGTCAGTTGTGTAGTAGTAATATGAGGTAATACTGGTTTTGTTTTGTTCAAGCTCTGTTGGTATTTGTCATCATGACTTCAATAGTTTGTCTTTTGGGACTAGTATTGGAGATGTTCTCAGTTCCTGATATTAAGACAATTAAATTCCCCTCTGAATGTTATTTTTACAAAGTCATTTCAAGATGAGGGGACATAATGTTGAGCTCAGCTGGCCAATTCGCTTATCTGGCGTGATGGCGGCAGGAAAGGACTCCTCTGCTCGAATTCTCCCTGGGCTCTGGAGACACCTCACTGATAGCTAAAAAGACCAAGGAGTATGCTGTCCGACTCTGGATTCAGCAAAGCTCTGACCAGGTGCTGCTCAATACCATCAAGACCACGGTCCCTGAAATCAAGAAGGATGTACCTTCTACTTCATAACTAATTTATACTCTCTTTTACACTGAGCACAATACATCACAAACATTGAGTTCAGAGCGTTAGGCCAACTGTCAGCTTCATCTGAAATACTTTATACCAGTATTACCTCCTTAATGGTTACCACGCCTCTGCACTTCCAGCATTATTTCTGTCTAATCAATAATCTAGGTGTCAGTGTACTATTTGGCCATTCCATGCCGTTTTACTTTCCTCCGACACCCTCTGTTCAGGCTGGAGCATTATAGGCTTTATCTCCTGTTTGCCACTGAACTACACATATATATACAGGCATAAATTAACAATTCACATTCAATTTTCATTAAAAGATACTGAATGGTTCAAGCTTACCACAATTCATAGAATAAACACAGATACGTTGATTAGCAATGAATTCTGGCACATTTACTGGCACAAATTCCCATCTGCTTATGTTCCAGGCTTTTATTTAGCAAAAATATGAGCTGGCTTCAACGCACTGTTGCTTTATCAAGCTTATTTGCACTAGTGGTTTCGAACTAACGCTCCTAAGTGATTATATCAGCGAGTCTGGCCAATCGAGCCACGTTTCGACAAGTGTTTGAAAAAATGTTACCTTCCTACGTCTCCCTAACAACCAAGATAGTATTTATAGCCCGACCAATCGTGGTTAGTCTTTCATTTGTTGCGCTCCAATCAATTTGGAGTTTACATGGTAGGCTATTTCTGTAACGTAAGGTTTTTTTCAAACACGTTATAAAAAAAATTTTATGAGCAGAAATGATTCCATGTTGTCAGGCATCCCCACTATTTTATTTTGGTTATAATTTATTAATTCCTGGACTATTTGCGTAACGTTTTACATATTCTTTGTCAGCAAGCCCTAAGGAACCCAAATATCCAAATTTAAAAGAGCTACGTGGCTGCGTTCAAAATATGCAATTCCTTCTACCTCCTGTTTCGAAGATGTGCTGTCTGGGTACTGTAATGTTTTCAAACGTAAACCCATCTATTGTTATCTTTCCTAATAAGCGTTTTTTTGTGATTTTAAAACCTAACTCTGGGAAGGGTAGTGTATTTTATCACTGTTCGTCCGAAAAAGTTAGTGCATGTAGCCTAACACGCGTGATAGTAGTAATTGTGTATCGCGTTACGCTTGTTGGGGGTGGCATTAATAGCGAGACGCGTGTTTAATTTTGCATGCGTTCCTGATTTTATTCGCCCCTCTCTCTTTTTATTTGAGTCCATCTGTTCGTTCGTTTTGGTAACGCAGTATAATTAATGTTAGGATTAATTTAGGTCATTACGCAGGGTGCCTCTCAATGTTTTTCCAAGAAATACAGCACACGTTTCATTGAAGAAAGCGGGTATAATACAGTAAGCTTTTACTATCAACGTGAAAGCGTTACAATTTGCAGACGAAGCAGAAAACAAGGGGGATTTCGAGTACCTTCTTTGTGACAGCACTGTTATTTTACCATTGCTCTTTTCTTTATTAATTTTATTTGTTAGGCTTCATATTTACCTAATAATTTATATATGTGGATTAGAATATTCCACGACACCTCCCCTCTTAAAACAGACATTATATGTCAGTCCTTTATTCTATATACACATAGAGAAATTTATTATTATTTCTGGGGTTTACGGTGATTCTCATCACACGGATGGCGGCTTAAAAAATCCGCTCCCAAATTGGTTTTTCCAGATATATACTCAATGCTAAAATTATATGGAGCCAAAAGTAAAGACCATCGGAGTAACCTGGAGTTCTCATGCCTAGCCTGTGCTAGAAACGATAAAGGTTTGTGGTCTGTTTGCAACTTAAATGCCTTCCCATATAGATAAATATTGAATTTCTTTATCGCCCATATTACTGCAAGACATTCTTTTTCGCTAGTTGGTAGTTGATTTCAGCTTTATTCAACTTTCTGCTAGCATATGCCACTGGGCTTAATTCCCCATCCAATGCATCTGATTTCTGTAGTAGAGTTGCACCTAACCCAATATTACTTGCATCCGTCCTTACTATGAATTCTTGACTTAAGTCAGGTAATTTCAAAATGGGTTTACTTGTAAGCTTTTCCTTCAATTCTTGGTAAGTCATTTCACATTGTGGTGTCCATGTAATGCGATCTGGATGTCCTTTACGTGTCAATTCAGTTAACGGTGCACATATGGAATTAAAGTTTTTTGATATACTTCTGGTAGAAACCACATAATGAGACAAAGGATCTCACGTCCTTCTTGGTTTGTGGTCTCGGGGCTTTCTGTAGTTTCTCTAAATTCTTTGGGTCAGGGGTCATGTTTCCCTGATAAACTGTGTGTCCCAAAAATTCCAATTCTTTACATCCAACGCAACATTTGGTTGGTCGGGCTGTTAAATTTGCCTCCCTAAGTCGATTAAACAGCATGTTCAGAGAGTCAATGTGTTCCTCAAATGTTTCTGTTGCTATAAGGATATCATCCATAAAATTTGTTATACAGGGATTATTCAGAGGAAGGCAAATCCAATAATTTTCTCATCATTCTAGAGAAGACACTAGGCGCATTCTTCAATCCAAATGGCAATCTATTAAACTCATAGTGTCCTTCTGATGGTACTAAAAGCTAGGTATGGTCTAACCTCAGGCTTTACTGGAATCTGATAGTATCCTTTACTCAGATCCACTTTTGAGAAATATTTAGCTTTATTTAGTCTGGCAAACAGCTGATTTGTATCCGGCAATGGATCCACCTGTCCTTCTTTAATAGCATTTGTCTCCTTAATCTATACTGATGTCTTTGTTCTCCCAGAGGGTCTTCCTTAGAGTACAAACACCGGAAACTATACGAAGATTCAACTTGTGCGAGGATAATTCCTTTCCTTCAATAGTTTAGTCGTATCTCTTCCTTCAAAGCTTTCTCATTAGCCAAATAGGAATCGTAATAACATGGTTTCATACAGACAGGCGTGGAGGTCTATCATTTGGTAAGATGCCTTTTAATTGAGACTACATATTCCAATAGAGTTTGCATCTGTTGCAAGTAGGATGCTGTTTAATACACCATCTTATGATTATTAGATCCTTTGTTTGCACTCTTCTTTCTGAGTTTTCGTTAAATTGTGTCCTGGAATCAATATGATTCTATCACCTGTGGGAAAGCATGTCTCTTCAGGGAGTGTATATGCGAATATTCCCTCATATGATGCAAATGAGTTCTCCTTTTTCTCTTCTCCATGCGCAATGGTACAGGATCAACAAGTGTTGTCTCTTCATGATGTTCTCTTTCACCTCAAATAATTTCTTCAGGATCCATTCACATGATTAATCTAAAAGATTTTTTTAACTTTATCAACCTTTTTATCTTTCTTTAGTATTTGCGCTTCCCTCCCTCATTCTTTTTTATATTTTCTTTAGAAAACTTATTTGAGACCATTGCCAATAATTTTTTCCTAACTTATTCTTTTTTTCCCTTCTTCTCCCACTCTTCTTTCTATCTTTTACTTTCTTCCCTAAAACTTCTTTATCGCTCTTTAGCTTTTTATTTCTTCTCTGTTTCATTTCTCTTCCTTTTCTTTATCTCCCCCTTTCCCTAGCTAAGTTTTTTTTTTTTCCTTATTTGTCTTCCCTTTATCTCATTCACATTTCTTTTTTTTATATTTTTTTTTTCCTCTATTTTTCATTCTTGTCACACCTAAAGCAGAAACTTTTCGACCTTTTTTTTCTTTCTTCCACTTCTTTTTTTTACAGCATTATTTCCAACAACCTTATAGTTTTTTTTTTTGTTTTATCTAGAATTTTTTTTTTTTCTTTCCTTCTTTTTTTCCAATTTTTTTTTCCTTTCTTTAATTCATTTCTCCCCATCAACTTATCACAATATTTTAGATGAGATTTTTCCTCTCTTCTTTCCCTTTTTTTTAGAGCCTTACTTCTTTGTGTCTTATTTTTTACATAATTCCGTTTTTTTTTACTTTTTTTTCATCTATTTCCAGGGTTCCATCTTCCAACATCTTTTTTTCCCCCTTCAACAATTTTTTTTTTTTTTTTCCCCCTTTTCCTTTCTTTTTTTTTCCTTTTTTTTTTATTCTCTTCTTTTCGTTTTCCTCTTCTTCTTTTTTTCTAAAATTCTCTTTTCTTCTCCTTCTTCTTTTCTTCTCCTTGATCTCACCTCTCTTTTCCCCCCTTCCTCCCTCTCCCCAATCTTTCTTTTTCTTCTCTTTCTCCGTCACTCTTTTTCCTTTCTTTCTCCATTTCTTCTTTTCTTTTTTCACACATTTTTTCTTCCACTTCTTTAAAAACTTCCTCATTTCTTATTCTTTTTTTCCTTTCTTCTCCTCCTATTCTTTTTCCCAAACACTTTTTTCTTTTTTCGCTTCTTCCCCATTTCAAAACTTCTTTCTTCCTTTTTCTCTCAATTTTTTTCTTTAATCCCCTCTACTTTAACTTCTGCTCCATTTTCTTTAGTTCTAATTTTTACCCTCATTCAATTTTTTTCTCATCTTTCTTTTTTCCTTGCATTCTTTTCATTCTTCCTCTACGTCATTTTTTTTTTCACTTTAAATCATAAATCCATCTCTTTCTATTTTTCGATTTTTCTTTCACCGCTTCTTTAATTTCACTTTTCCCACTTCTTGCAATTATACTCAATCACCAACTTTTAAACTGTCTTTCCCCTTTCTTTAATCTTTTCTCACCATTCCTTTCTTCTTCTGTCTTAGGTTTCTCTTTCTCTTTATTTTCATCTTTTATCCCCCCCCTTCTTTTACCTCTTTTGCGTACTCCTTTTCCTTTTTTTTTTCCCCTCCTGTCAGTTTTTTTTCCTTTCATTTTTCTACTAAATCACCCTTTACCTCTCCTTTTTTTTTCGAGGTCATAAAACAAATTCTTTCTTTTCTTTTTTTTTTTTTGTTTTTTCTTTCCTTTTATGCCCCGACTTCTCTCATTTATAGGTTTTTATTCACTTCCTTTTTCTTTTTTCCCTTTTCCTTCCAACTTCATTCCTCTTTTCCCTTTTTTTTTCACTCTAATCATTGTTTCTTTTAGCTTCCTTTTCCAACAACTTTATTAAATTCTTTTACTTCCTTATATTTCTATAACAATAAGCTTCTATATTTCTTTCTTCTTTTTCTTTTATTTTCTTTTCATTTATATTTTCCCTTCTTTTTTTTCCATTTTTTATTCCTCATTTCTAATTATTCCATTCTTTTCCTTTCCCCTTGTTTCTTTCTTTTCTTCCTTTTTTTCGATCTCTTTTTTCTTTTTTCCTTCATCTTATTTTCTTCCTACAACTTCCTCCCATCTTTTTTTTTATTTCTTCCCTTTTTTTCCTCTTTCTTCGTTTTCTTTTATTCTTCTTTTTTTTCTTCCTTCTTTTTTTTAACTTTATCTTTTCTTCCCTCCTTTTCTTCCTTTTTCACCCCCTCAAATCAATTTCTTTTAAAGCTCACCCTCTTCTCTCAATTCTTACTTTTCCCTCCACCACCTAAAACTTAAATTTTCCTTTCCCTTTCAATATTTTTCTTTTCTTCCCCGCCCCATCTCCTTTCCAGATTTTTACCCTTCTCACTTTAAATTATTCCTTCCAGCTTTCTCTTCTTATATCTGCCCCTTCACTTTTTTTTATTTTTTATTCCTTTCTTTTTTTTTCTCATTCTTTCCTTTCATCCCCAACATCACAATCCCTTTTCTTCAATTAAATAACTTCAAATCTCAGATACATTTTTTTTATTTCCCATTTTCACTTTCTTTCTCTTCTTCTTCTTATTTTTTTTCTTTTTCTTACTTCTTTTTTTCTTCTTCACATTTTCCTTCCAACCTTTTTTTTTTCTTCAAACTTTTTTTTTTTCACTTCAAACATTTTCTTTTTTTTCTTTTTTCCCTTTCTTCTTTTCTTCTTTTCTCTTTTTTTTTTTTACCATTTCGTCTCCTTCTTTCCCTTCTTTTTTTTCAAGGTTCTATTTTCCCCCATTTTCTCCTTTTTTCTTAGTTTCCTTCTTTCTTTTTTTTCCACTTTTTCCTTTCCTCTTTTTTTCTTCTTAATTCAATTTTCTAACTTCTCTTTTTTTTTTTCTTCTTTTGATTTTTTTTTCTCTAAACCCACTTTTTTTTTTTCAATTTCTTTTTACTTTTTTCTTTCTTTTTCCTCAAACTCTTTTATCTTCAAAATTTTTATTTTCTTTTTTTTTTTTTTTCAAAAGACCCTCTTCTCACAAAAACTTTTTTTTTTCTTTCCCCTTTTTTTTTTCTTCCTCAATTTCCATTCTTACAAAAAGAATTCCGAAATATTCTATTTTCCCCTTACCTAACTTTCTTTTCTTTCTCTTTTTTTCCTTCCCCCCTCACTTTTTTTCCTTTTTTTTTTTTTTCCCTTCTTTTTTCTTACATTTCTCTTCAAATGTCCTTCCCTTTCTTTATTCTCCAGGGTTCAATTCTCTTCCTTCTTCCTCTTAACTTCCACTCTCACTCTTTTTTTCCTTTCCTTTTCCCTTTCTTTATCCTTCTCCATTTTTTTTTACTTCTTTTTCCTATAATTCGGACCTTTTTTTTTTCCCATTTTTTCCCTTTCTCAAGGTTTTCTTTCCTTTTCTTTTTCTTCCTTTTCTTCTTTTCTTATTTTTTTTTTTTCTTTTCTTTTTCTTAGTTTTTTCTTTTCCTTTTCAAATTTCTTTTCCACCTTCTCTATTTCTTTTTTTTTCTTTCTCTTTCCTGCTTCCCTTTCCTTTTTTTTCCCCCCCTTTTTTCTTTTCACTTTCCCTTTCATTTTCATCCCTATTCTTTCTTTTTTCCTTCCTTTTTTCTTTTCTTTTTTTCTTTTTTCTTTCTTTTTTCTTTTTTTTTTCCTTTCTTCCCCTTTTCTTTCTTTCTTTTTATTCCTTTTCTTATTTTCCTTTAATTGCCTTCCACCTTTTTTCTTCTATTTTTTTTCTTACTTCTTTCTTTTTATTTTTCCCTTTTTTCCTCTTTTTTTGGTCCCTCCTTTGCTTTTTATCCTTTTTTTCTTTTCTTCCCTTTTTTTTTCGTTTTTTTATTCTTTTTCATTTTTTTTTTTTTTTTTACTTTTTCCTTCCTTTCTTTTCTTTCGTCCTCTCTTCAGGTCTTTTTTCCTTTTACCCTTTTCTTTTGTTCCAACATTTTTTTTTTTTCCATTTTTCAAATTCCCCCCCATTCGTAACTCACTTTATTCTCATACTTTCCTTTTATTTTTCTTCCACCCTGACTATCTCTCTTTCCTTCTTTTTATCCTTTTCCGTAGCCCCCTATTGTTTACCTCCCTTTTCTCCCCTTTTCTTTCTTTATCTGCTTTCTTCCCGCACCTCCTTTTCAATTTTTTTCCCTTTGTTTTCTCCTTTCCATTATTTTTTTTTTTTTTTTTCCAGTTGGATTCTCTTTTTTCAACTTTCTTACTCCTCCTTTTTCCCTTTTTTTTCTTTCTATTTTTTTTTCTTTCTTTGCATCCTCCCTTTTTTTTTTCTTTCTTCTATTCTTTCCAACTTTAATTTCTAAACTTATTTCATTTCATTCTAACTTTTACTTTTACTCTTTTGCCATTTTTTTTCTATCTCTTTTTTGTTTTTTTTTCTTTTCATTCGTTTTTTCCCCTTTCTTTTTTTTCCCAATTCTTTTTCCCTAGCTCACCTTTTTCATTTCACTTTCTCCCTTTTAAATTCCTAATTTTTTTTTTTTTTTTTTTTAGTATTCTTTTTTTTTTATCTTTCTTCCCAATCACTCTTTTTCTCCAGAATCTTTCTTTTTCCACTCCACCAATTTTCAACCTTTTGATTTTTTTTTTCTACTTCTCCCCTTTTTCCTATTTCCCTTTTTTTTCTTTTCCTCTTTTTCTCAATTTTTTCTTGCTTTTTTTTTTTAACATTCTTTCTTTTTTTTTCTATTTTTCATCTTTTCTTTTTTTCTTTTATTTTTTCTCTTTTTTTCCTTCTCTCCCGTTCTTCTTTTCTTATCTTCTTTATTTTTTTCCGTTATTCTTTCATTATTCTTTTTCTTTCCTTCTTATTTCTTTCCCTTAATTCGCTCCCTTTTCTTTTTTTTTATTCCTTTAACCATTTTAAACTTTTTTCCCCTTCTTTCTTTTCTTTCCACCCCTTTTCATTTTTTTCACATCTTCACCAATGAAATTCTTTTATTCTATTTTTCTGGACTTTATTCCTTACATTTTTTCTCTTTTCCCTTTTACCAATACATCCTTTCCATATATCCCCCTCCCCACTTTTCTTTCCAACCTTTTTTCTTTTTTTTTTGTCTTATCATTCTTTTCCCCATTTTTCTTTAGACTTTTTTTCACCTTTTCCTTCCTCCACCTTCTTCAACCGCTTCAGTTACATTTCTTTCTTTTTTTTTTTTTTTCCTTTCACTCCAATTCTTTCCTCAACTTCTTCTTTTTTTTTTTTTTTATCTTCTTTGCTTCCTTTTAATAAACTTTCCTTATTCCTTTATTCTTTTTCTTTTTTTCTATTTTTTTTTATTTTTTTCTTTTTTTTTCTTTTAGTAACTTTTCCCCTTTGTCCTTTTTTTTTTTCTTTCTTCTTTTTTTTTTTTCTCTACAGGCTTTTTTTTTTTCTAAAGTTTCCTGCCCCCTCCTCTCCATGGGTTCAACCTTCTTCTATATACATTCCTTTTTCTTCCTCCTTCAATTATATTCCTTTTTTTCCCCTCAATCTATTTTTTTTTTTCTTTTCCACCTTCTTTTTTCTTCCTTTTATTTCTTTTTTTTTTCAATCTCTTATTATTCCCATCTACTTCCCATCCTAGCTTTCTCCTATTTTCTTTTTCCCCTTTTCTTTTTCTTATTCCTTCTTTCTTTCTCTTTACTTAAGAACAAGCCTTTTTAAACTTACTTCCCTCCCTCAAAACCTCAAATTCCTTTTTTAACCTCCATTTTTCTTCCTTTTTATTACATACAATTTCGGCATTATACAAATTTTTTTTTCATTTTTAGTTTTTCTCATCCAAACATACTTTATAATTTCCATTTTCCTCCCTTTCTCACATCTAAAAAATCCTCAGAATTCCTCTTGTAACGCTCCACATTCCTTCCCTCTACTTTTTAATCATCCCCTCCTTATTTTTCTTCCTTTTTTCCTTTTTTTTTTATCTTTCCTTTTAATTTTTTTATTGCTAATCTCTTATCTTTTCTATCATTTTCCATCTCTTTTTCCCTTTTTTTTGGTCCCTTCTTCCACTTCTCTAAGTTCTCATAAACTTACCGTTTTCTCCTTCTTGCTTATATCTCCACTTTTAATGTTTTTTTCCTCTTTTTCCCACTTTTCTTTCTACCTCTTCAATTTTCCTCTTCTAATTCATTTCCCTTTTCGCTTTTCCTTCCTTCTCCCTCTAATTTATTCTTTCCCATAAAATTCCTTCCTTTTCCCCTTAAATCAAAACATCTTCCTGTCCTTTCTCCTTATTTTTAAACTTTCCTTCTTCCTTTCTATCCTTTCCTCTCCATTTGCCAAAACAATTTTTATTCCTCTCTTTTGGTTCATTTTCTTTTTTTCTCTCCACGAAACTCCCTCAATTCTTCCTTTCATTTTATCCAAATTTCAACCCTTATTATAAATGAACTTCCTCATCTTTTCCTATTACCCTTTTCCTTCCCATACTTTTTTTAACTTTTCCTAATTATTCCCTTCCCCTTTCTTAAAACTCTTTCTTATTTTGTTTTTCATTCTCTTCTTCGTTTTTCCAACTTAACTTTCTTCTTCTAATTTACCAACCCTTTTCTTTCCCCAAAGCCGTCTTCTTGTCTTTCTATCTTGTTCTCCATCCTTACCTTTTTCCTTTCTCTCTATTCCTCTTTCCCTTTCTTTTTTTCCGTCTTTCTCTTTTCTTCCTTCCTCTCTTTTCTTTTCCCCTTATTTTTCTACTTATTTTCTTTTCCCCCATCCCTTTCTTTCTCCCCTTAAAACTCATTAACTTCTCTTTTTCTTTTTTTTCTTCACAAAAAAATTCTTCCCTTTTCTTTTTCTTCCTCTTCCCCTTTTAGTTCTTTCTTTTCTTTCTTCTTTTTCCTTTCTCTTTTCCTTTCTTCTTTTTTTCTTTTCTCCTTTTCCTCCTTAATTTATTTTATTTTTTCTCTTCCCCTTTCTTCCAACCTTTCCTATCTTCTTTTTCTTTTTTTTTTTTCCCTGGACACTCTTTCTTTTAATTCCATCTTTTTTCCTCTTTCTCTTCCTTTTTGTTCTATTTTTTTTTTCCCTTATCCGTCTTCTCCTTTTTTTTTCCTTCGTTTTTCCCATTCGCTTTTATCTTCTTTTCCCCTTCTTTCCTTTCCACTCTTTTTTTTTTATTTTTATCTTTTATTTGCCTTTTTTCTTTCTCGATACTTTCTTTCTCCCTTTCTTCTCCCTTTCTACCCATTTTTTGCCTTTCTCCTTTCTTGTTCCTTCTTATCTTTCTTTCTCTTCTTCTTTTCTTTCCTTTTTTTTTCTTAACTTTTCTTTTCTTTTTTCTTTCTTTTCTTTTTTTCTCTTTTCTCCTTTTTCATCTATAATCCATCTATTCCAAAGAGGACTTTTTTTTTTTTATTCCTCTTTAAACATCCTTCTTTACATTTCTTATTCTCCTGCTTTACTTTCTTTTCTTTTTTCCCCCTTTTACTTCCCTTTTTTCTTCCTTACTTTATTTCTTTATTTTTTTTTTTCCTATAAAGCTTTTTTTTTTTTCCTTTTTACCTTTCTTCAAACATTTTTTCTCTATTTTTTTTTTATTTTTACTTCCTTTTTTTTAGCTCTTCTATTTTTCTGGATTTTGTGTACCTTACTCTTTTCTTTTTCTTTCCCTCTCACTTCTGATACTTACTTTTTTTTTCAGACTATCCCCTTCTTCCTCTTTCTTTCTTAGCTTCTTAACTTTTATTTCTTTCTAAGCTTCTCTTTTCTAATTTTCTTTCTCCTAATTTTCTTTCTTCCTTCTTCTCCCTCTTTCTGACTGTCCTGATCTTCTATTCTCTTCTTTGTCTCTTCTTTCCCCCATCTTTTTCCTTTTTTTATTTCCAGAAAATCTTCTTCCTTCCCCTCCTTTTCTGTCTTTTCGTCTTTCTTTTCTGCCTTTTTTCCCCCCCCCCCTTCGTTCTGCCCCCTTTTTTTTAGAAAAAATTTTTTTTTTTTCTTTTTTTTCTTTTTTTTTTTTTTTTTTTTTTTTTTTTTTGTTTTTTTTTTTTCTTTTTTTTTTTTTTTTCTTCTTTTTTTTTTCTTTTTTTTTTGTTTTTTTTTTTGAAAAACCACAATTTCTTCTTAAGAGAGTATATTTCACGCCTTTTTTGTACAATTAAAGATGCTTTCTTTTTTTTTTTTTGAAAGGTAATTTTTTTTTCCATTTTTTTTTTTTGTTCTTGGCAAAAGCGGGAGTTATTTGTCCATGCACCGGTATAGTCTCTTCCACTCGAAGCTTTATAGTGA
This sequence comes from Oreohelix idahoensis, assembly GCA_024509875.1. NCBI lineage: Eukaryota > Metazoa > Mollusca > Gastropoda > Stylommatophora > Oreohelicidae > Oreohelix > Oreohelix idahoensis. The sequence continues at coordinate 22,031 of JAMPIV010012854.1, read as the reverse complement.
TGATTTTTCCTCCCAGAATTATCATTCACAAAACGACCGCTACCAATTCTTTTCCTGGGGCTTTCTCCCCTCTTAAAATTCTTGATGAGAGATTTCCTCTCTACATCCTCTTCCTCCAGTTTGTTTAAGTCCGATTGAGGGATTGTCAGCTTATCCTGGGGTAAGACATCCTTTTGCACTCTCCGCATAGTGGCCATTGTAAAACAGTTAAGTGAAGCTTGTCCGTGAAAAGGGGCTTCCCATTCCATTTGGTCCACTTTATCAAATCTATTTTTCTTTTTATTATCAGGCCTAATTTTGCCCCGTGGCGTGTCCAGGTCCTGATCCATGTTCCCACTTGTGGGTGTTCCCTCATGTGCTATGCTGCACCTTTCTACAAAATTCTCAATGTCCCATCTTGCTTTGGGCCAATAATAATTGTGAGCCACCTTTTGAATGATGGTACCTATCTTCTCATGGTCCCCATCTGGTTTCACATGTAGGCTCCTTATTAAGTCTGCCCTATATCTTTTTGGAAGAACCAGCTGTCCGTGACCATTTGATCTAGCTCCAGGCTTCCTATACATCAACTTGTTTTTCATGTAAAAATCTCCCTTGCCTGGAGTTGTATGACAAGTTGACAATTTTCTGAAACAAGGCTTGAGTGTTTTATCCCCAGCCTGTGCCTTCCTCATCTCTTCTGGAGTGGTATCCAACATAATATCCTCCTCCTGTCTTGAGGTCGACCTGACCTGAAGGGTTGCCATATACACAGGTTTCCTTCTGCAACGGTCAGTGTCATGATTGTCCATCTGACAATTCTTACACCACCTTTTTCCTTGGTTGAAAGATTTTCTTTCATCATATTTCCTTTCATCGAATTGTGGGAATTTATTTTTATTTTCATACCGTGGCCTATCAAAACTGGTGCTTACCTTTGTTTTGATCCCTAGGATCAAATTTATTAAAGTTCTGTGGTGCCCTAAAGTTATCCACTTGTTTCTTTTTATTACCTGTTACCTCTGCTTGAGCTGCTTGATACCTTTCAGCAACATTTAGCAACTCACCCAGCCTCTCTGCACCTTGTTCCATGAGAAACTTTCTCAGGTCTGGAGCCATGGACTCTCTTAGTTGCTCTATAAGGACCATTTCCTTAAGATCTTGGGTTTTCCCCAGAGAAGTCCATTTCTCCAAGTATGTCTCTATTCGTGCAGAGAACTGGTGATAGGTTTCACCTGACAGTAGTTTAGCATTCCTAAATTTTTTCCTATAAAATCTGCATTCTTTTCATACCTTAACAAAAGAGCCTGCTTTAGCATGTCATAATTTTCCTGATCACCTCTGCTCATTTTTGCAAAAACTTCATAAGCTGCCCCACGAAGTCCCTGAGATAACTTTAAGCTCCACCTTTCTCTCTCTAACCCATACGTGGTAACTAATAGCTCATACCTATTTATATAGCTCTCAATATCATCGTCTTTCTCAACAAAATGATCTAAATGAAAATTCATAGCTGAGGTTGAGGTTCCTTGGCTAGCAGTGGCATCAGAGGCAAAGGGACTGGCACCATTTTCAGGAGCATGGCCCTGAAACTCAAACTCCCTTAGTCGTAACTCATGTTCCCTTTGTAATCTTTTATCTTCTGCTTCCCTTTCTGCAGCTAATTTCCTCTCTTCTCTTTCTGCAGCTAATTTCTTCTCTTCCCTTTCTGCAGCTAATTTCTTCTCTTCCCTTTCTGCTTCCAATTTCTTAGCCTCTTTGTCAGCCTCAATCTGCAACCTCTTAGTCTCAGCCTCAGCTTGCAACCTCTTAGTCTCAGCCTCTAACTTTCTTTCGGCCTCTTTTTCTAATCTTCTTTCTTCGCGTTCAATAAATTTGTCACATTCCGTAGTGACATAGGCAACCATAACTTGCCCATCTAATCCTAACTCTTTTGCAGTCTGTACAGCAGCAGATCGAAACTTGGCCAGGTCCGCCATTGTCTATCAGGTAAATTTCTACAATGTCTAACCAACAATTTAATCTCTAAATATATCTAATGGACAACACAGGCACCGTGAGCTCAACCTTATTTAATTCCACCCAAGGATACCTTTTAATTCTTATATTCCCTGAAGTGAATTACCCCCAATATTTTTAATAGGGAAAGATTCAAAATCCCGGACGAGCCCCCAATATATGTGGTGAAGTGGGATGTTATAAATATTTATAGGGGACTTAGTGTACTGACTGAGATCAGCTGTGAAGGTATCTATATCTATTAAGAGTAGTGTATTATAGATAACCTTACTTGCTACCACATATCTATATATCTCAGTCAGAATTATTCTGGAATAGTGTGATGACTACGTTATGTGTCTAGGGTATGTGTATGATGAAGTGTAAGTCACAACAACAGACAGATAAACAATTAAATTTAATCCACTACTCTTGACAACACTGTGACACTCACATACATATAACACTCTATGAGAATATCTTAAGGAGTCACTGATAACTTTTCAAATAACAATATGTATTCATTGTTGTCATAAAGGTATATGTGTCCTGATTCAAATACAAAGGAACCAGGAATCACAATCAATTTTAATTACAAGTATATGTACAGACTTTATCAATATGAATATTGTAGTGACATATATTATTAAAAAATATCCTATGTGTGTCAGTTGTGTAGTAGTAATATGAGGTAATACTGGTTTTGTTTTGTTCAAGCTCTGTTGGTATTTGTCATCATGACTTCAATATAGTTTGTCTTTTGGGACTAGTATTGGAGATGTTCTCAGTTCCTGATATTAAGACAATTAAATTCCCCTCTGAATGTTATTTTTACAAAGTCATTTCAAGATGAGGGGACATAATGTTGAGCTCAGCTGGCCAAATCAGCTTATCTTGCGTGATGGCGGCAGGAAAGGACTCCTCTGCTCGAATTCTCCCCTGGGCTCTGGAGACACCTCACTGATAGCTAAAAAGACCAAGGAGTATGCTGTCCAACTCTGGATTCAGCAAAGCTCTGACCAGGTGCTGCTCAATGCCATCAAGACCACGGTCCCTGAAAACAAGAAGGATGTACCTTCTACTTCATAACTAATTTATACTCTCTTTTTACACTGAGCACAATACAGCACAAACATTGAGTTCAGAGCGTTAGGCCAACTGTCAGCTTCATCTGAAATACTTTATACCAGCATTATTTCTTTCTAGTCAATCATCTAGGTGTCAGTGTACTGTTTGGCCATTCCATGCCGTTTTACTTTCCTCCGACACCCTCTGTTCAGGCTGGAGCATTATAGGCTTTATCTCCTGTTTGCCACTGAACTACACATATATATACAGGCATAAATTAACAATTCACATTCAATTTTCATTAAAAGGTACTGAATGGTTCAAGCTTACCACAATTCATAGAATAAACACAGATACGTTGATTAGCAATGAATTCTGGCACATTTACTGGCACAAATTCCCATCTGCTTATGTTCCAGGCTTTTATTTAGCAAAAATATGAGCTGGCTTCAACGCACTGTTGCTTTATCAAGCTTATTTGCACTAGTGGTCTCGAACTAACGCTCCTAAGTGAGTATATCAGCGAGTCTAGCCAATGGAGCCACGTTTCGACAAGTGTTTGAAAAAAATGTTACCTTCCTACGTCTCCCTAACAACCAAGATAGTATTTATAGCCCGACCAATCGTGGTTAGTCTTTCATTTGTTGCGCTCCAATCAATTTGGAGTTTACATGGTAGGCTATTTCTGTAACGTAAAGTTTTTTTTCAAACACGTTATACAAAAATTTTATGAGCAGAAATGATTCCATGTTGTCAGGCATCCCCACTATTTTATTTTGGTTATAATTTATTAATTCCTGGACTATTTGCGTAACGTTTTACATATTCTTTGTCAGCAAGCCCTAAGGAACCCAAATATCCAAATTTAAAAGAGCTACGTGGCTGCGTTCAAAATATGCAATTCCTTCTACCTCCTGTTTCGAAGATGTGCTGTCTGGGTACTGTAATGTTTTCAAACGTAAACCCATCTATTGTTATCTTTCCTAATAAGCGTTTTTTGTGATTTTAAAAACCTAACTCTGGGAAGGGTAGTGTATTTTATCACTGTTCGTCCGAAAAAGTTAGTGCATGTAGCCTAACACGCGTGATAGTAGTAATTGTGTATCGCGTTACGCTTGTTGGGGGTGGCATTAATAGCGAGACGCGTGTTTAATTTTGCATGCGTTCCTGATTTTATTCGCCCCTCTCTCTTTCTATTTGAGTCCATCTATTCGTTCGTTTTGGTAACGCAGTATAATTAATGTTAGGATTAATTTAGGTCATTACGCAGGGTGCCTCTCAATGTTTTTCCAAGAAATACAGCACACGTTTCATTGAAGAAAGCGGGTATAATACAGTAAGCTTTTACTATCAACGTGAAAGCGTTACAATTTGCAGACGAAGCAGAAAACAAGGGGGATTTCGAGTACCTTCTTTGTGACAGCACTGTTATTTTACCATTGCTCTGTTCTTTATTAATTTTATTTGTTAGGCTTCATATTTACCTAATAATTTATATATGTGGATTAGAATATTCCACGACACGCGTCTTGCTTATCACGCATCTGCCACACTCTGAATGTCGGGGCAGAACCCGTGCAAAAAACGATCAAGACCAAACATGCGCAGACAAGCGCGACTAGACCGGTGTTCAGCCAACTTACGAACCAAAGAATATTCTGGAGAACAATCGTACAGATTCAAACCTAATAAGGAAATGAATCTTGAAACATTGCGATTGCCAAATGTTTATAAGAACTGACGACCTGAGCGCTCCGTATATGGACATGACTCAAAATCGTTCACACAAACTATCGGCAACTATCGTCACACGATTAGACAACTAGTAGAAATAAAAAAGTGACTACAATACATGAGTTATTTCCCATGCATTACAAAATTAAATATATAGTCAGAATGCATTGTCAGAATACGTAGTCAGAATATATATAGTCAGAATAAGTTGCGACAAGTTTAGCGCAACATTACCGCAACCTCCCGATAAAAAAAAAATGTGCAACATTTTTTTTAATATATCCAAGAGTAAAACCACAAGCGGTTTAACAACGCACGAATTATGCGAGGATAAGTAATTGCACTGCCTAATATGAGGCTAAATTGACACATAGAGTGTCTGGTGAGAATATTTCTCAACAGATAAAAAATCTGATTCAAAAAATATATGGGGGAGGTGCCACCAACACACACTACACTAGCATGTAAGTACAATATACATATGCACGTGTAATACAATCGTTATCAAATAGCGGTGTCATATACTACTACCGCTTTAAAATGGATGTACACATCTGATAGTGAATATTAAATAGTATATTATCTAAATGTTTAATAATATCATTACATAATGAAATTAAACATAAATGACGATCCAGGACACATCTCCTGTAGTTCCAAGGGTAAATACACAATGTGGAACTCTCCATGTTTGACAACAGAAAGGTAGCTTCTCAGATCATCAATGACATGCTGAGAAAAAAAACAACCAATATAATTCTATTTAATAGCCATTATGTTTCATACTATACAATACATTATTATTAATAATTGTGGCCGAGTAAACTTTCGGCCCTTATATTAACTACTCAGTCTTCCTCTTATATTAAAGATGGGAACAGAAGAAGATGATAACAAAGCACAATAGTATGTGTTCACCTAAAGTGAGGACAGTTGTGCTAATGTATTGTAGTAATATAGGTGTGTTATGACTCTGTCGTATATCTAGAAATAGGACAGAAGTAATAGTTGGAATCATGTGGGCATCTAGACAGAATGTCAGCCATCACATTATCCGACCCACGGATAGCTCGTACCGTGAAGTGAAAAGGTTGAAGAGCAATAGCATATCGAGTGGATCTCGAACTCTTCAAGTTCTTAGTCTGAATAGCTGTAAGAGCTTTTTGATCAGTTTCTAGAATGAAATGTGCGTCCAGGAGGAATCTTTGTAGTTTGAGAATTGACCAAACCATAGCCAACAACTAACGGTCTAAAACCGAGTAGTTCCTCTCTGCCGCATTTAGTTTTCTAGAAATGTACATAACAGGATGCAGAGTTTCAGCATATTCCTGCATAAGTGCTGCTCCGATCCCAGTGGATGAAGCATCACTTCGAAGAACAAAAGTCCTATCAAGAGTAGGTAATCTTAGGATGGGAGGAGAAGAAAATATTTTCTTGATCTGGTCTAAGGAAGATTGACATTCCTGAGACCGACGAACCAGATTAGGCGACCCTTTCTTCAACAAAGTTGAGAGAGGTGTGATGCGTGATGCCATATGATGATGGATGGCATCCGCATGTCTGGTTTTGTGTAGTGTGTAGATGTGTTCAGTCAAAACAATGTTCATGCAACAATAACAGGGCAATCCACATAGGACGTCAGTAAACTCACGACGTATAAAGTCAGTGAGTCTTGAAACAGCCGTTGACGTTTTTCTTCATTATTTATTGTGGACGCCACAGTGACAAAATGGTTACGCAAATGTGTAGGCACATCAAACAGTCATTATCACAGCAACATTCAATACAGCAATAAACGGTAGACAGCATTACAATGATGAGTCAGATGCATGTTATATTTCATAGTGCTGTAAATGTAGTCAGGTGGAAAACTCCATCCTTTTCTATAACAGCCAGGAGATAACCAGATGTATGAGATCAGTTCACTCTCCTTAGTTTGACTTCAGCAAGACAGACACGTCTGCCGAAGTATAAATAATGTCCTCAAAAATATCCTCTAGATAATAAAGGTTTTCCAAACCTAGTTCATTTAACAAAGTAGCAAGTAATGGTCCTTGGTACCTGCATCAACCGATGCAGTACAATGCAGCGACATGTGAGCTAGGAAAACATCTCGTGACGACGACTTTCGCAGACAGGCTATGAATCGAAATCGCTCACGACCCAAAATCAATAGAGTTAATGAAAGAGTCAATTTACCTTGCTTTCATGAAATACACAGAAATATCACGCCTCCCGACATGTGGGAAACACTAGAGGTATTATCTCGAATAAACGAAATATCCATTAAGAGGACTACACATCCCTGACAGAACAAAAATAGCGGAGATCCCCTCTTCAACGAGGCATCTCTTTCGCCATTCCAAATCGCTCACTCCCACTAGTGGTGGGCGGAAACCGATCGACAAAGAAGCAAGACAAGTCATGCGCAGTCCAGCGCAAAACGACCACAGCTCAAACTTAACTGCATTCGATACCAACGCGAGAAGACAAATGCTTACCGAGAAAAGTGACTATAAATTCCAAGCAGTTGTTGCCCTTGCGTTATAAAACAGATATTGAAATAAAACGATGTTGCGAGAATTTATCACGCAACATATCACCACCTCCTCCCGATAAAAAAAAAATGTGGAACATATTTTTTTTTCAATATCAAAGAGCAAGCGATAAGCGGCTCAAAACGCACGAATTATGCGCTGATAATTAACTAAATTGCCAAACAATAGGCTAATTATAGAGTGTCTGGTGAGGATATACCTCAACAGAAAAATAAATATGTCTCAAAAAATATTCACATCGGGGAGGTGTCACCAACACACATCACGTTAGCATGTAAACACAATATACGTATGCAAGTTACTATAATCATCATTAAACAGCATACTCTAATATTGTCTTTAAAAATGGATGTACAAATCTGATAGGAAAATTTAAATAGTACATTCTTTGACATGTAATGACATAAGTACATAGTAAAGTTAAACTACATGACGATCCAGGACATATGCTCTGGTATTCCGAGGGTAAGTACACAATCTAGAACTCGTAAGGTAAGTCCTCAGCTCAACAATGACATTCTGAGAAAGTACAAGCAATATAATGCTAATTAATAACTAATATGCTTCATAAGGTACAATACATTATTAATAATTGTGGCTGTTTAGTAAACTAACGGCCCTTATATTAACTACTCAGTCCTCCTCTATCATTTTAAAAAACGAACAGAAGAAGATGACAACAAAGCACGATAGTGTGTACATATAAAGTAAGTACAGATGTGCTAATCTATTGTAGAAATATAGGTGTGTTATGACTCTGTAATATATAGGAATATAGGACAGAAGTATTAATTGGAGTCATGTGGGCATCTAGACAAAATGTCAGCCATCACATTATCCGCACCACGGATAGCTCGTACCGTGAAGTGAAAAGGTTGAAGAGCTATAGCATATCGAGTGGATCTCGAACTCTTCAAATTCTTAGTCTGAATAGCTGTAAGAGCTTTCTGATCAGTCTCTAGAATGAAATGTGCGCCCAGGAGGAATCTTTGTAGCTTTAGAATTGACCAAACCATCGCTAACAACTCACGGTCTAAAACCGAGTAGTTCCTCTCTGCCGCATTTAGTTTTCTAGAAATGTACATAACAGGATGCAGAGTATTTGCATATTCTTGCATCAGTGCTGCTCCAATCCCAGTGGATGAAGCATCACTCCGAAGAACAAACGTCCTATCAAGAGTAGGTAATCTTAAGATGGGAGGAGAAGAAAATATATTCTTGATTTGGTCTAGTGAAGATTGGCATTCTTCAGACCAACGGACCAGATTAGGCGAACCTTTCTTCAACAATGTTGATAGAGGTGCCATGATCGAAGATAAATTTGGAATAAATCTCCCATAAAATTGAATTAAACCTAAAAGACTCCTAACTTGTTTCTTCGTTTTAGGAACAGAGATGTTCAGTATTTTGGAAGTATTGTGGTCTTCTGTCTTCAAGAGACCATGACCAACACGATGACCCAGGAAAGAGATTTCACCAAAACCAACAAAAGCTTTAGAAGGTTTTGCTGTCAAATTATTCTCACGTAGAGTGGACAGTAAGTCATATAACCCTAAATAGTGATCTTCCCAGGTATCACTGAAGAGACAGATGTCATCTAAGTATGCGATGACATCCGAACGATGTGACAGAATTCGACGCATCATGCGAACGAAAGTGGCAGGGGCGTTCATGAGACCAAAAGGCATAACATTCCATTGAAATAGACCCCTAGGTGTAGAAAAAGCAGTAAGAGGTTTGGCATGCTCTGCTAAAGGCACTTGCCAATAACCTTTAGACAAGTCAAGTTTAGTGAAGAATCTAGAATTAGAAAGTCTAATCAGTAGATCTTCTAACAAAGGCATCGGTTCAGCGTCGAACTTTGTGACCTGATTCAATTTGCGATAATCAACGCAAATTCGTATGTTCTTATCCTTCTTCCGGACAATAACCATGGAAGTAGAATATGGTGAAGTCGATGGTTCAATTATATTTAATTGAATCATTTCATCCAATTCCTTTTCCACTTGCGACTGAAAGTGTATAGGAATAGGATACGGCCTAACCCTAATTGGATTATTGTCGGTAAGAATTATGTCATGTTCTATGACATCTGTGTGTCCAGGAATGTCAGTGAGAACATCCTGAAATGTTTGTAACATCGACGAGACTTGTCGATGTTCGTCACCAGAAAGATTAGGAGAAACAGAAACGTTTTTCCAAGATTCCGTAGAATGTAATGGAACCACTGGAAGGGGAAGATTAACATCAGAGAAGGTAGATTCCTCATCCTGTATGACAGACAGGGATGAATAATGACCGTGAGGTGCAGGAGCATCATCCGTTGCCTGGAAAATAGGCAGCAAATAGTCCGGACGTTCGTGAAATTCCGAAAGCATGTTTATGTGGAAAGTTTTATGCTTTCCATCAATATCGACCACATAGTCAACATCGGAAATCCGAGAGACTATTGCATACGGACCTTTCCATGCAATAAGAAGTCTATTTTCCCTACTGGGGAGTAGGACGAATGCTTTGTCACCTGGACAAAGTTGTCGTAGACATCTATTCTTGTTAGCAAACTGTCTTGCCTTCTCTTTAGCAATTTCTGATGAAGCAGTTGCTAGCTTACATGCCTCAATGATCTTTTGTCTAAGAGCAATGACATACTCATATGAGGATTGAGTTTCATCGCTAATATCATCGGCAGTGATGAGATCGTGTAATAAAGACATAGGGCCGCGTGGACGCGCGCCAAAGACAAGTTCGAAGGGAGAAAATCCTGTGTGTTCATTAGGGACTTCTCTATAGGCAAAGAGAGCCGCGGGTAAAACCCTGTCCCAATCTTGAGGATGATCTTCAGTTATCTTACCAAGCAAAGTCTTGAGCGTTCTATTCAGACGCTCAACTAACCCATTAGACATAGGATGGTAGATACTACTGAGAGATCGTTCAATATGTAAGGTAGACATTACCTGTGACATAGTGTCAGATATGAGTTGAGTGCCATGGTCTGACAATATTTCTCTGGGGAACCCCAAGCGAGAAAATATCAACCAAAGAGCATCTGCGATATCTGTAGTAGATATGCTCTTAAGAGGAATAGCCTCTGGCCAACGTGTGCACATATCGACACATGTAAGGATAAACTGATGTCCTCTGGCCGACTTGACCTTAAAAGGGCCAATAATATCTATGGCCATTTTCTGAAACGGCCGAATAGGAATGTCAGCAGCCTGGATAGGCGCAGCATGTCGTGGTCCTCTAGATTTGACCTCCTGACATACCTTGCATGATCGGCAGTAAATACGAATGTCCTTATTGACAAAAGGCCAAAAGAAAGCCGCAAGGACTCTCGACTTCGTACGGGCAAAACCCATATGTCCAGCACATTGCGAGTCATGAGCATGTTGCAATATTTGGACTCTCATGCTCTTGGGAACAAGAATTTGCGAATGTGCCGACGTAGCCGAATCTTGTACCATACGTACAAGTACGCCGTTTCTCATTGCAATCCAAGATTTTCTATTTGTATCCTGATTCGGATCACCTTTCTTCGCAAGAACGAAGAATTTTTTTAAAGAAGAATCTTCTTCTTGCAATTTTATGAAAGAGTCACGAGTGATTACTAAGTGACTATCTTGGCTATCAACTTCATTATCACTATTCAGTGAAGTTTCGGGTGTTTGTAGAGCTTGTGCTCTTGTAACTACTGCATTTGTAGCTTGCATGTTATTATCTTCCCAAGCAGCAATCTGCTGTGGGGTACACTCCCTAACTCCGTGAATACGACCAATAATAAGGTCCGCAATAGGATTAGGTAAGAGACAAGCATGCACATCTCCAGTAAAGAAAGGAGTGGCAATGCGAATTACAGCAGTAGGATATTTTTCTAGAGTGCCGCCAAATGTGACACATTTAATAACCCTTCCTGTAGCACAAGATGGATCTACAAGCGATTGTCTAACACCAATAGTGGTGCATCCGGAATCGAAAAGTAGTGAGACCGGAGTATCATTAACAAGACCCTTATGTAGAATTAAAGAACCCCTCCCGTCATGCGCAACAGCAGCAGGAAGAGCGGGAAGTGGGTGACCACAACTCAAAGTAGTTATGGTACCCGGTTCGAATAAAGTACTGCATTGGGGGCATTTGTTTGCTCTCTCAAAGTCAAAAGCAGAACTAGTGACAGCGTCAAAGTTTTTACTATCAACCACATGATTACAGGCTGCCTCAGTTTCCTGTTGTACAGCATTAGCCTGCTGATATCTCTTTTTTTTGTGTTGAGATCTACCCCGACTATTATTACCTCTGAAGTTATCAGAGTTATTATTATCTCTGCAGTTATTATTGTCTCTATTGTAATTGTTATACTGGTTCGAATTCCAGTTTCCACGATTACTATCATGTTCACATTGATGCGAACATCTATTTGTTTGGTTCTGAGGTCTTCGGCAGGAATAACCTCTATTACCATATCCTCTTTTGAAATGCTTATAATTATTAGGGTGATAGTAACGAGTACTATCTGGTTGTCTCCAATTCTTCGAAGAAGAATCACCATGAAATTGATTTCCATGATTTTGACAGAAATTACCGCTACTCTTTCTATCAAAATTTTGTTGGGATCTACGAGCAAAGTTTTGACCATACGGAGCTGCCGAAGCAACTGGTAAACCTTCTTTCACCTTAGAGTTACCCATGGTTATGTGTGGGTGCGCAGTTACGTATTGGCAACAGAAATCTTCCATTTCTTTTATTGTTTTAGGTTTACGTTCATGAAGGAAAGCAAGGAAAGACTCATTGACAGACGACATGACTTTGTCTCTAAGTATTAAGTCCATAAGTCCTTCATAAGTTTTTTCCGTCTTAGATAGTTCAACCCATCGTGAGAAAGTAATGCGTATTCTTGCAATAAACTCGGAGAATTCAACTCCATTTTCAGGTAACATGTTTTTAAATTGTAGACGATAGCCGTCTTCGTTAAGCTGATATTTCTTTAACAAAGCGGCCCTGACAACCTCATAATTGTTCTTGTCAGGTTCATCCACCATATTTAATATACTTAGAGCTTTACCTGTCAGTATCCCTGATAACTGATAAACATATTTTGCTTTGTCTATGTTATGAGCTGTACATGCTTGTTCAAATCTGTCCAGATAGAACATTATGTCATCGCTGGAAGGACTAAATGTTGGTAACTTAATCTTAAAAGTATCATTATTAGCCTTACCAGAAGATGAACCCTTGTTTGAATCATTACCATTACTCATGCTTGTCAATTTCAATTTTTCCAACTCTAAAGCTAAGACCTTTTCTTCATGTTCCATTTTTGCTTTCTCTTTCCTCTCATCAGACTCTCTCTGTAATCTTCTTTCCTCAGCCTGAGCCTCTTTTTGAAGTCTTTCATTTTCAGCTTCTTTTTCAAGTCTTTTATTTTCAGCCTCTTTTTCAAGTCTTTTATTCTCAGCCTCTTTTTCAAGTCTTTTATTCTCAGCCTCTTTTTCAAGTCTTTTATTCTCAGCCTCTTTTTGAAGTTTTTCAGCTTCTAGCTGTAGCTGGAGTTTTCTCTCCTCAGCTTCTGATTCCCTTTTTTGTTTTTCCATTTCCATTTGGAATCTTTTTTCATCCACCTGCATCTGCAGTTTCTTTTGTTCAGCTTCCATTGCTTTATCATATCGAGCAGTTGCAAATTCTTCTAACTTACCACCAGTCTTCCCAAGCAATTTACCCTGCTCAATAAAGTGCTCAAATGTAGACATGTTGTCTAACATATGAGTCCAAAACCTGAAATAATTAACTAATTTATTTCAAACCTAAGTGTAACAAGTCTTAATTAAGCACTTGTATATTCACATCACCTTATATTATCCCAGTCTCTGTGGGAAACAAGTCTCCAATCAAAGAACTTGTATATGAAATATCAGCACTCAATTCTTGATCATAAGTGCACTTCTCATTCAATAGTGCACGACACTATTCATCATTCATTTATCATCAGTATAGTAGTAACAGTGCATTAGCATAGCCCATTAACTAATTACTATAACTGTAAACAATGACTATGTAAACACATGCAGAATGTAAACATTGAAAATGTAAACAATACAAACAATGTAAACAATAACAATGTAAACAATAACAAAGATCAGCAACAATACAAAAACTTTCGCAGAAATCAACTAAAAATAAAGCAGAAATTAATGAAATATCACAAAAAATGTGACGATATCTGCGATAGAATTAAACAAAATACATGACACCACAGTGTATAAACAAAAATGTTGTATGAAACTAAATTATAGACAAGAGTAGGCTAACAAACACAAACAAATCAAAACAAAACTAAAGAATGCGAAATAATAACGAAAACAATATTAAAACATGTCATCACAGCTAACATAAATAGCAACAGAAGTCGCTTAGCAAATTCCAGTATTGGAAATTTGCAAACCTTACAGAAAACGCTCACAATAGACGACCTCTATGACGTGGCATAATCTAACGGAGACACCACCCAACCGAGAACCCGCTGAAATATAAACATATAAATATACAAATAACATATAAACATATAACATATAGAATGAGATGATACACAGAAGACTCAGCAGAAGTATAAGGGCACAGTTTACATACAAACAGGCCACTTAACTTATAGGCTTCCAATCGTAGAACAGCAGAAAAACGGATGTCAATCAACGTCCTAAAGAGCGAAGCTCCAACGATGATGGCACATCTGAACTGCTTCCACTGCTAACACGATGGTACAAGAGCTTCTGACATACTGTGTGTTGAGTTGTTTCGGCACTTGACCTTCTAATCCACAAGTAAGTTGATGGAAATCGGTACTTGGCCTTCTTCAGAAAACAACCCGTTTCAACCGGCACTTGACCTTCTCAAAAAACGACAGCACTGGAACCTTGACAGCAGCAACTTGCTTGACTTGCGTAAAAGATAACAGCAGTACGAGTTATCCGGCAACATGTAACAACGCCGGGTACTGTCAAATTCTTGTTTCCGTCAAAAAATTGAAATTTGACTTTTACCGGGCAACGCCGAGTACTTTGAAAATTTTGAAGATGTTGACTGTATTGAAGAATGTTAATTTCTTGAAGGATGCTGATGAATTCTTGTTGAAAATGAAGTGGGTAAGGGACCCCGTGTTTGCTGGTACCAGAATCAAACCAGCTTATGGCCACCAAATGATGCGTGATGCCATATGATGATGGATGGCATCCGCATGTCTGGTTTTGTGTAGTGTGTAGATGTGTTCAGTCAAAACAATGTTCATGCAACAATAACAGGGCAATCCACATAGGACGTCAGTAAACTCACGACGTATAAAGTCAATGAGTCTTGAAACAGCCGTTGACGTTTTTCTTCATTATTTATTGTGGACGCCACAGTGACAAAATGGTTACGCAAATGTGTAGGCACATCAAACAGTCATTATCACAGCAACATTCAATACAGCAATAAACGGTAGACAGCATTACAATGATGAGTCAGATGCATGTTATATTTCATAGTGCTGTAAATGTAGTCAGGTGGAAAACTCCATCCTTTTCTATAACAGCCAGGAGATAACCAGATGTATGAGATCAGTTCACTCTCCTTAGTTTGACTTCAGCAAGACAGACACGTCTGCCGAAGTATAAATAATGTCCTCAAAAATATCCTCTAGATAATAAAGGTTTTCCAAACCTAGTTCATTTAACAAAGTAGCAAGTAATGGTCCTTGGTACCTGCATCAACCGATGCAGTACAATGCAGCGACATGTGAGCTAGGAAAACATCTCGTGACGACGACTTTCGCAGACAGGCTATGAATCGAAATCGCTCACGACCCAAAATCAATAGAGTTAATGAAAGAGTCAATTTACCTTGCTTTCATGAAATACACAGAAATATCACGCCTCCCGACATGTGGGAAACACTAGAGGTATTATCTCGAATAAACGAAATATCCATTAAGAGGACTACACATCCCTGACAGAACAAAAATAGCGGAGATCCCCTCTTCAACGAGGCATCTCTTTCGCCATTCCAAATCGCTCACTCCCACTAGTGGTGGGCGGAAACCGATCGACAAAGAAGCAAGACAAGTCATGCGCAGTCCAGCGCAAAACGACCACAGCTCAAACTTAACTGCATTCGATACCAACGCGAGAAGACAAATGCTTACCGAGAAAAGTGACTATAAATTCCAAGCAGTTGTTGCCCTTGCGTTATAAAACAGATATTGAAATAAAACGATGTTGCGAGAATTTATCACGCAACAAGTTGCCATGATCGAAGATAGATTCGGGATGAATCTCCCATAGAATTGAATTAAACCCAAGAGACTACGGACTTGTTTCTTCGTTTTAGGTACAGAGATGTTCAATATTTTCGAAGTATTGTGGTCTTCTGTCTTCAAGAGACCATGACCAACACGATGACCCAGGAAAGAGATTTCACCAAAACCAATATAGGCTTTAGAGGGTTTTGCTGTCAAATTAAACTCACGTAGAGTGGACAGTAGGTCATATAAACCCAAATAGTGATCTTCCCAGGAATCACTGAAGAGACAGATATCATCTAAGTATGCGATGACGTCTGAACGATGAGAAAGAATTCGACGCATCATGCGAACGAAAGTAGCAGGGGCGTTCATAAGACCGAAAGGCATAACATTCCATTGAAATAGACCCCTAGGTGTTGAGAAAGCAGTAAGAGGTTTGGCATGATCTGCTAAAGGCACTTGCCAATAACCTTTAGACAAGTCAAGTTTAGTGAAGAATCTAGAATTAGAAAGTCTAATAAGTAGATCTTCTAGTAAAGGCATCGGTTCAGCATCGAACTTTGTGACTTGATTTAATTTGCGATAATCAACGCAAATTCGTATGTTCTTATCTTTCTTCCGAACAATAACCATGGAAGAAGAATATGGTGAAGTAGATGGTTCAATTATGTTTAATTGAATCATTTCATCCAATTCCTTTTCCACTTGAGACTGAAAGTGTATAGGGATAGGATAAGGCCTAACCCTAATAGGATTATTGTCGGTAAGAATTATGTCATGTTCTATGACATGCGTGTGACCAGGGATGTCGGTTAGAACATCCTTAAATGTCTGTAACATCGACGAGACTTGACGATGTTCATCAACAGAAAGATTAGGAGAAATGGAGACATCTTTCCAAGATTCCATGGAATGTAGTGGAACCACTGGAAGAGGAAGATCGACATCAGAAAAAAACAGATTCCTCATCCTGTATGACAGACAGGGATGAGTAATGACCATGAGGTACAGAAGAATCGTCCGTTGCCTGGAAAATAGGCAGTAAATAGTCTGGACGCTCATGAAATTCCGCCAGCATGTTGATATGGAAAGTTTTATGCTTTCCATCTATATCGACGACATAGTCAACATCGGAAATTCGTGAGACTATTGCATATGGACCTTTCCATGCAATCAGAAGTCTATTTTCACTACTGGGGAGTAGGACGAATGCTTTGTCACCTGGACAAAGTTGTCGTAGACATCTGTTCTTGTTAGCAAACTGCCTTGCTTTTTCTTTAGCAATTTCTGACGAAGCAGTCGCTAGTTTGCATGCCTTAATGATCTTTTGCCTAAGAGCAATGACATACTCATATGAGGATTGAGTGTCATCACTAATATCATCGGCAGTGATGAGATCGTGTAACAAAGACATAGGGCCGCGCGGACGCACGCCAAAGACAAGTTCAAAGGGAGAAAATCCTGTGTGTTCGTTTGGGACCTCTCTATAGGCAAAGAGAGCCGCGGGTAAAACCCTGTCCCAATCTTGAGGATGATCTTCAGTTATCTTACCAAGTAAAGTCTTGAGCGTTCTATTCAGACGCTCAACTAACCCATTAGACATAGGATGATAGATGCTACTGAGAGATCTTTTAATGTGTAAGGTAGACATTACTTGAGACATAATATCAGATATGAGTTGAGTGCCATGGTCTGACAGTATTTCTCTGGGGAACCCCAAGCGAGAAAATATCAGCCAAAGAGCATCTGCGATATCTGTAGTAGATATGCTCTTTAGAGGGATAGCCTCTGGCCAACGTGTGCACATATCGACACATGTAACGATAAACTGATGTCCTCTGGCCGACTTTATCTTAAAAGGGCCAATAATATCTATGGCCATTTTCTGAAATGGCCGAATAGGGATGACAGCAGCCTGGATAGGCGCAGCATGTCGTGGTCCTCTAGATTTGACCTCCTGACATACCTGACATGTTCGGCAGTATATACGAATGTCCTTGTTAACAAAGGGCCAAAAGAAAGCCGCAAGGACTCTCGACTTTGTACGGGAAAATCCCATGTGTCCAGCACATTGCGAGTCATGAGCATGTTGCAATATTTGCACTCTCATACTCTTGGGAACAAGAATTTGCGAATGTGCTGACGTAGCCGAGTCTTGTATCATACGTACAAGTACGCCGTTTTTCATTGCTATCCAAGATTTTCTTTGTGTATCCTTATTTGGATCACCTTTCTTCGCAAGAATGAAGAATTTTTTTAGCGTATGATTTTCTTCTTGTAATTTTATGAACGAGTCACGAGAAATAACCAAGGTACTATCTTGGCTATGAACTTCATTATCACTATCCAATGAAGTTTGCGGTGTTTGTAGAGCTTGTGCTCTTGTAACCACTGCATTGGTAGCTTGCATATTATGATCTTCCCAAGCAGCAATCTGCTGTGGGGTACATTCCCTAACTCCGTGGATACGACCAATAATAAGGTCCGCAATAGGATTAGGTAAGAGACAGGCATGCACATCTCCCGTAAAGAAAGGAGTGGCAATGTGAATTACAGCAGTAGGATATTTCTCTAGAGTGCCGCCAAATGTGACACATTTGATAACCTTTCCTGTAGCACAGGATGGTTCTACAAGCGATTGTCTAACACCAATAGTGGTGCATCCGGAATCGAAAAGTAGTGAGACCGGAGTATTATTAACAAGACCCTTATGTAGGATTAGAGAACCTCTCCCGTCATGTGCAACCGAAGCAGGAAGAGCGGGGAGAGGGTGACCACAACTCAAAGTTGATATTGTAGTCGGTTCGAACAGAGTACTGCATTGGGGGCATTTATTTGCCCTCCCAAAGTCAAAAGAAGAACAAGTGACAGCGTCAGAGTTTTTATTATCAGAAACCTGATTACAAGCTCCCTGAGATTCTTGTTGAACAGAGTTAGCCTGCTGATATCTCTTTTTTATGTATTGAGATCTACCGCGACTACTATTACCTCTGAAGTTATCACTGTTGTTATTATCTCTGTAGTTATTAGTGTCTCTATTATAACTGTTATCCTGTTTTGAACTACAGTTTCCATGATTATTATCATGTCCACATTGATGCGAACATCTATTTGTTTGGTTTTGAGGTCTACGCGAGAAAAAACCTCTGTTACCATATCCTCTTCTGAAATGCCTAAAATTATTAGGTTGGAAGTAACGAGGACTGTCAGCTCGTCTCCAATTCTTCGAAGAAGAATCACCCTGAAATTGATTTCCATAATTTTGAACGTAACTACGGTTACTTTTCCTATCAAAATTTTGTTGGAATCTATGACTAGAGTTTTGACCATAAGGTGCTGCCGAAGCAACTGGCAGACCTTCTTTTACTTTAGAGTTACCAATGGTTACGTGAGGATGCGCAGTTATATACTGGCAACAGAAATCTTCCATTTCTTTTATTGTTTTAGGTTTACGTTCATGAAGGAAAGCAAGGAAAGACTCATTGACAGAAGACATGACTTTGTCTTTAAGTATTAAGTCCATAAGTCCTTCATAAGTTTTTTCTGTCTTAGACAGCTCCACCCAACGTAAAAAAGTAAGACGTATCTTTGAAATGAATTCAGAGAATTGCACTCCAGTTTCTGGCAACATATTTTTAAATTGAAGACGATAGCCGTCTTCGTCAAGTTGGTATTTCTTTAACAATATAGCCCTGACAACCTCATAGTTGTTCTTGTCAGGCTCATCTACCATGCTTAACATACTCAAAGCATCACCTCTAAGTATCTTGGACAAATGATAAACATGCAGTGATTTATCTATGTTATGTACTTTACATGAAGTTTCAAATCTGTCCAGATAGAATGTTATATCTTCGATGGAAGCATTGAATGGTGGTAGATTAAGCTTGAAAGTGCTTGCATTATTCTTATCTGAGACCTTATTTGCATCATTAGCATTACCCATGTTCATCACCTTTAATTTCTCAACTTCCAAAGCTAAGAGTTTTTCTTCATGCTCCATTTTTGCTTTTCTCTCATCAGACACTCTTTGTAACTTTTTTTCTTCAGCTTCAGCTTGTTTTTCTAATCTTCTATTTTCAGACTCAATCTGTAGTCTCTTCTCTTCAGCTTCTCTTTTTTGTTTTTCCATTTCCATTTGGAATCTTTTTTCATCCACCTGCATCTGCAGTTTCTTTTGTTCAGCTTCCATTTTTAATGCTTTATCATATTGAGTAGTTGCAAATTCTTCTAACTTATCACCAGTCTTCCCAAGCGATTTACCCTGCTCAATAAAGTATTCAAGTGTAGACATGTTGTCTAAAATCTGAGTCCACAACCTGAAATAATTAATTACCTTATTTCAAACTTAATAATAACAAGTCTTAAATCAGCACTTGTTTACTCAGAACACCATATTATCATCCCAATCTATGTGGGAAACAAGTCTTAAATCAAAGACCTCGTGTATAGACCTTTTTGAAATATCATCAATCAACTCTTGATCATAGGTGCACTTCCCATTCAATAGTGCACAATACTATTCATCATTTATTTATCAACAGTATAGTAGTAGTGCATCAGTATAATCCATTATCAAATGTGAATTAACTACTATAAGTGTAACCAATGACTATGTAAACACAATCACAATGTAAACAATAACAATGTAAACATTAACAATGTAAACAATACAATGTAAACAATAACAAAGATTTAACAAAAATACGAAAACATTCGCAGAAATCAACAAAAAATACAGCGAAAAGTAAAGAATTATCACAAAAAATGTGATGATATCTGCGAGAAGATATTACAAATACAAGACACAACAGTGTATAAACATAAATGGTGTATGAAACTAAACAATAGGAAAGAGTAGGCTAGCAAATACAAACAAATCAAAACAAAACTAAATAGTGCGAAAAATAACGAAAACAATACTAACACATGTCATCACAACTAACAAAAAATAGCAACAGAAGTCGCTTTGCAAATTCCAGTATCGGAAATTTGCACACCCTACAGAAAACGCTCACGATAGACAACCTCTATGACGTGGTATGATCTAAGGGAGACACCGCCCAACCGAAACCCGCAGACACATAAACATATAAATATAAATATATAAATAACATATAAACATATAACATATAACAAAAGAATGAGATGAAACACAGAAGACTCAGTAGAAGTATAAGGGCACAGTTCACAAACAAAACAGGCCACTTAACTTAAGGTAATCCAACGTCAGCCCAGCTGAAAAAACAGATGACAATCAGCGTCCTAAGGAATGAAGATCTAACGATGATGGTACATCTGAACTGTTCCAAAACTGTCAAGACGATGGTACTTGAGCTTCTGATATATTGAATGTTGTGTTGTTTCGGCACTTGACCCTCTTATCCAATAGTAAATTGATTGAAATCGGTACTTGGCCTTCTTGAGAAAACAACTCGTATCAACCGGCACTTGACCTTCACAAACGACAGCAACTTGATGCAAGGAGGACAGCAACACGTTTCAACTGGCAATGTATGACTCAACGCCGGGTACTGTCATTTAGGCTCTCAAAAATTGCAACAAAAATTTTTAAGCCCAGAAGGTACCGGACAACGCCGAGTAGTTTCAGGATTTTTTTTATATGTAGATGTAGAATTTCTTGAAGAATGCTGTTTGTTGAATGAAGTGGGTAAGGGACCCCGTGTCCGCTGGCACCAGACCAAACCAGCTTATGTCTGCCAAATGTTGAGGCTGATGTGTGGCAGGTTAATAATGCCTTTGGACTGGCCACCAAATGTTGACTACCATTTTGTTGAACGTCATGATGTTGAATGGCGATGAAGACGTAGTATGGTGTCTGTGGTCTGGTTTGTGTAAGATGCAGATGTGTATTCAAACAGTTATCATCACAAACAGGGCAATCCACACAAGGACGTCACATTAACTCACGATGGGTAAAGTTAATGAGATTTGCAACAGCTAGTGACGTTTTCTTGTATAATTTATTGTGGACGCCACAATGACAAAATGTATACGCGAAGGTAGGTACATCATAGGTACAATCAAACAGTCATTGTTACAGCAACATAGTCAGTACAGCAATGGACGGTAGACAGCATCATAGAAAAGATGAATCACATGCATATCAGTACATCATAGGGCTGTAAATGTATTCAGGCGGAAATCTCCATCCCTTTCTATAACAGCTGGAAGATATCAATATGATAGGAGATCAAATCCTCTCTCCTGAATCTAACCTCAGCAAGACAGGGACGTCTTCTGAAGTGTATCAATAATGTCTTCAAAGATCCTCCAAATTCCTTTAGTTATCCAAGATATCAAATCTGGAACAAGCAGTAACGTTTAGCAGGCAGATAGTTCTTAGGACATGCATCCATCGATGCAGTAACAGCGAACATGATTCGTGAGCTGACGAAAAACTTCTC